>CM052199.1:7067817-7090107 GCA_028455805.1 Lasioglossum figueresi
TTTTTTAAAGTACATCGAGTACTTCGAGCTAGAGCAGCTCTAAATCTAGAGCAAAATTTATAGGATTGATTATTTCGCAGATACTCTCGATAAAGATTTTTGTTAATAATTCCAGCAACGTTAAACATCGTCGGTCAACCGCACGTTCTCAGAACAATGGAACTATTCGTTTTCTGAGGCTGCGTCCCAGTTTCGGCCATCTTAATCTCCCGTGAACTCCTCGAGTCTTCGACAGACCGGAAGCTTGTTGAAAGGGAAGATTAACCGGACATTTGCGGCGGGGTACGGTAAAACAATATTGTCACTGGACAAAGGATAATAACAAAAGGATAGTGTACCGGCTTGCGCTTCAAGGTAGGAGAGAAAATAGGGTGGAAATATCGTCGACGTGGTAGGCAAGCTAGTAGAGGAATAATACTAATGAATTATTGTATACTGGCCTACTACTCTAAAACTTTCGGTGGGAAAATTAAATGAACGACTGGGAAACCTATTGCAAACAACGTCGAGCCTTGATTAGAATGTAAAGAAAAAACCAAGATAGAGGAGACAGAGAGCGAGAGACAGTGAGTGAGAGACTTGGATGGGGTGGGAGAGGGGTAAAGGAAATTGAAAAAAGAAAAAAAAAGTAACCGACTGCTCGAAATTGAATACGTTTCCAATCACTGGAAGGACCCTCGTTCTGTTGCCACAGGCTGTTCCGTTAATGAAGCCAAGAAGAATTTAATTAGAAACGGCCGGCGTCGATGAAACATTTATGAACGCTCGCGATCATCGTTTCAGTACCGATTCCGTTTCAAGACTCAGATTAATAAGGGGCATTCTTTTTTTTTTACATTTTAATGCAATAAATTTTCAGCATTTTCTTAGACCCGCTGATGAATTTTTAATCTGTAATATTTCTTAAGATGTGAAAGAATCGAGCACAAGCTTGTTAGGACTGGTCAATATTCGACTATAATATCGACATTTAGTGCTATAATGAGCTATACCAATTTTTAGAGCTGTAGCAAGCTGTAGCAATATTTGGAGAATAACATTTGAAGCTAGAGCAATATTTGCAGCTATAGAAAATTATAGCAATGTTTGAAGTTATAGTAAGAGCAGTAACAATATTTAGAGCCATGGTAAGCTGTGACAGTATTTGGAGATGTAACAATATTTCGAGAACAATATTTGAAGCTAGAACAATATTTGGTGCTATAGAAAATTATAGCAATATTTGAAGTTGTAGTAAAAGCTATAACAATATTTAGAGCCATAGCAAGCTGTAACAGTATTTGGAAATGTAGCAATATTTGGAGAACAATATTTGAAGATTGAGCAATATTAGGTGCTATAGAAAATTATAGCAATATATGAAGTTGTAGTAAAAGCTATAACAATATTTAGAGCTATAGCAAACTGTAACAGTATTTGGAGCTGTAACAATATTTGAAGTAGCGCAATATTTGGAGCTATAGAAAATTATAGCAATATTTGAAGTTATAGTAAAAGCAATAACAATATTTAGAGCTATAGCAAACTGTAACAGTATTCGGAGCTATAGAAAATTATAGCAATATTTGAAGTTGTAGTAAAAGCTATAACAATATTTAGAGCTATAGCAAACTGTAACAGTATTTGGAGCTGTAACAATATTTGAAGTAGAGCAATATTTGGAGCTATAGAAAATTATAGCAATATTTGAAGTTATAGTAAAAGCTATAACAATATTTAGAGTTATAGTAAGCTGTAACAGTATTTGGAGCTGTAACAATATTTGAAGTAAAGCAATCTTTGGAGCTATAGAAAATTATAGCAATATTTGAAGTTATAGTAGAAGCTATAACAATATTTAGAGTTATAGCAAGCTGTGACAGCATTTGGAGCTGTTACAGTATTTGGAAATGTAGCAATATTTGGAGAACAATATTTGAAGCTTGAGCAATATTTGGTGCTATAGAAAATTATAGCAATGTTTGAAGTTATAGTAGAAGCTGTAACAATATTTAGAGCTATAGCAAACTGTAACAGTATTCGGAGCTATAGAAAATTATAGCAATATTTGAAGTTATAGTAAAAGCTATAACAATATTTAGAGCTATAGCAAACTGTAACAGTATTTGGAGCTGCAACAATATTTGAAGTCGAGCAATATTTGGAGCTATAGAAAATTATAGCGATATTTGAAGTTATAGTAAAAGCTATGACAATATTTAGAGTTATAGCAAGCTGTGACAGTATTTGGAGCGGTAACAATATTTAAAGTAGAGCAATATTTGGAGCTATAGAAAATTATAGCAATATTTGAAGTTATAGTAAAAGCTACGACAATATTTAGAGTTATGACAAGCTGTGACAATATTTGGAGTTGTAACAATATTTGAACCTAAAGGAATATTTAGAGTTATAGAGAGTTATAGCAAAATATTTAGAGCAACAGCAATATCGATTGAGGGCCTGTTAAATTCTTATTGGCTCGTCACAGTGGCTCTTCCCTTACCCTCCGAGCATAGAAATGAAAATTGGTGGCACTCGGTCCCCCAGAACGAGAGGCCCTTCCGAATCCGTTTGATTCCTAAACGATCACGCTTTCCTCGTCTCTCAATTAACATCTAATTAATCTAGAAAGTCAGAGTAAGCACAGTCAGGGGTTCACAGCGAGTCCCCTAAACCACAGAAAACCAATTCACGGAAACAACATCTGCAACAGTGATCTCCGTTATAAATAAATGAAAAATAAATATTAACAAGAGGCTCCTGACTGTTCTTACCAGGGTTTCGCTACCTTCTGCACGTTCTCTATAGAAACCAACAGAAGCTCGTTACACGACTAATTAAACAAAAACAAAAACGGTCGATCTAGAATCGCCCATTCGACTGTCGCAACGCAGCGAAAACGCGTTACTCTTTTTTCTCATATATATATATATATATATATTTATATAGAATACATTGTATAATAGATCCGAAGGTTTCTGCGGAAGTGTCGTGTGTATATATATATTTTTTTCTCTGATGAGTTCATTTTTAATAAGTACTTACGATGCCCTATATGACATGCAGAGTCCAATAGAGACATGCAAAGCACCACAGAATAACATCATTGAGTCAATATAAGAGTAATAAACACATGTACACAATTGATAGAAAATTTTGTATTTTTTTTTTTTTTTTTTTTTATCTTTTTTTTTCGTTTTCATCTCTTTTCTCGACTAAAATTCGTTTTCGGCTCGAGAGGCAAAACGGAGTCCACGGTGGAGTCCGCTTTTTCTGCTCTGTCTCGAAATCTATCTACCTTGCCAGTCCGTATTCATTCTCAGAGAACGCTATACCGGAGGAATTAGTATCGTCTCTTCACCGCGTACCAACCCGATACTGTGCGCAAACCAAAATTCGATAGGGCTCATAAAAAATAGGGAACACATAATTATAGCGAGCATTTTTTTCTTCTTAAATTACAGCGAGGGTCCGCGATACGCACTGGCTTCCATTTTTCTCGTCGAATCGATTGACAAATATAAATTATCTGATGTTTCGAATAATTAGTAACACTGAGCCTGCATAGCACTAAAATTCATGGTTGTCTCATAAAAATGTAGAAAATAAATTTATTGAATTTATTTATTTGTGAGTTGAAAAATTATTCGACACCGTGTATAATCGTGTCAAAGGCGCGAGGAAGATCCACGGAAGAGCCTCGTTTATAGTAATCGATTTGCCTCGTGTGTACACTCTGCGAATCAAGGGAGAGACGTTGTGGAATTATAGCCGGTAATGGAAATTTTAATCGAATGGCTTCGACGTGAAATAAAAGAGTTAAGGCTGGCAGTGGGAACTCTAGAAAGATAGCTAGTTCGTTGCGCGGTATAATTGGCTCCGCGTTTTAATATCGATGTAATGGATGTCGGACACGTGGACGATAGTAATTTAATATCGGTAGGCAATTAAACGTTCGACTACCGATGGAAATCGCGATAAGAACCGGGCGCTATTAAATCGATCACGACACCCGTTGCAGTCGGAATTCAATCTGTTGGATTTGTTCAAGGTCGATCGTCCCTCGTCTAACATACTCAGGTTGGTCCTTTTACATTACGTGTAAAATCGTGTTAAAAAAGATTTGACCTTGGCCGAATTTTTAAGGTCATACTATTTTAATGATAGGCCAAACTTCACAAATCGACCATGGGTCAAAAGTGACCCGTTCTCTTGGAAATTGACGTTAACAAAGATTCGACCTTGGCCGACTTTTCAAGGTCAAACTTTTTAAATGATTGCATCGTGTTCTACTCATCGAGAGAAACAAATTTGTTAAAGGGACTATGGGTCACAGATGACCCCGTTCTCTTGGAAATCTACGTTAAAAATGAAACTTTTCGTGAAACTTTTAAAATGATTGCATCGTGTTCTACTCATCGAGAGGAACACATTTGTCAGATGAACTATGGGTCACAGATGACCCGTTCTCTTTGAAACCGACGTTAAATATTTGACCTTGACCGACTTTTCAAGGTCAAACTTTTTAAGTTATTGCATCGCGTTCTATTCATCGAGAGGAACAAATTTGTCAGATGGACTACGGGTCACAGATGACCCGTTCTCTTCGAAATCGACGTTAAAGCTCGAAGAACACATAAACTGCCTTAACAATATTTTCCAAGGTTTTGCAATAATTTTTTTTTAGAAGATGTATGATGAAGAGGGATGAGGGGCGTTGGTTCAAACAATTTTGATTTTCCAACTGCAACAACGCTGACTTTAATGAATTATTTAAAGGAAAATCGAAGCCAGTTCCACACAGAACTAATAGATCCAATTAATAAGTCCACTGTACGTTGACACAGAATTGAAACAATGAAATAATAGAACTTCGAGGAGCGAAAGAAGAAAACTGAGGATTTATAAATAAATATAATAAACCGGTATACCCGATAAATGAATATCGGGTTGCTACAAGTTCGGCAAGTGTCTCTAAACAGCAGGAAGACGTCCTCTCTCTGTTCTATTATTTTACACGCTTACTCTTGCTGTCGGAGGTTTCTCACCCCGACGAAAAGCCCTGTAAACAGTCTTACATCATATATAAAATATGAACACCCCTTGTGGATCACGATGTCTCGCGAACGAGATCAATCGAACGGCGCGGCGATCAATCTTTTTTACCCCGGCGGAACCTTTCCTCCGAGCAATTCCCGTTGCAGCAACTTCGATGCACAGAGAAACTCTCGAACCTCGTGAGATCATTGAAAATCCCACGAAAAGGTACGGCAAAACATTCTATCCGGATTCGATAGATTTTTAGGAGAATTTTCATTGGAAAAAGAATACACAGATCGCAGAATAATTTTGGAAAAGTCGCGTCGATGATCTCGCAGCGTTTCGATGATGATCCAGCAGAGGTCGTCGCTGAGGATAGAGTTAAGCTACCAAAGTTGAACGTTGATGATATAGTATCTTACGTAGTCTATAGCGATAGATCAGGCGTGATGAGATGATTCGATAAGGGGATGAGTGGCAACAGCGTTCATGATCGAATGCACTGATTCATGTCACATGAGATATCGCGAATGGGTTAATGGCCGTATATATTATTTTTTGCTCGATATTTTTTTTTTTGAAAATGAATGTCACGAGGGCGACTATGCTTTTTTTTTTTTCTCTATTCATGACTGTGTCGACGGAGGATCGTCTCGATTTTTTGTCGACGATATATATAACATCGTGTACCGGTGCTCTCGTCCTTGACAACATGCGACATTCAAGGGAGGCTAAACAGTCGGAGAGGCTAGCAGTGCATAAACGTGCAGTGCGTACTTCGATCTAGACACTGGCGATTTACAAGGAAGATTTCATTCGGGGATCATCGTCAGCCACTTTACTCGGATTGTTGTCCTTTTTGTTTGTTTTTTTTTTATTGTCGGTAAGGGTGAGAACTTCTATTCGATGGAATATATTTGAACGTAGGTGGCGCGTCTTCTCGTCGTTCATTCGGGAAAGTAGAATTTTCTTCGCGAAAGTTTACGGCAACGTTACGTGCTCTGTGCTTTTCACTTGCATAGGGGATGACGGGGACTGTGGGGGCTGTTTGAAAATTTATGAGACGGATTTCGGTGTCGAGGAACTTCTCAAGCGGACCATTGAAAAGCTCAGACTCGGCTGTGAGTTGAACTGTTGGAGTGTGAGATAATTTTTATTATTACAAGTTAATATTTATATATATACAGGGTGTCACAAAATTCCTTCAACATCCGGAAATGAGATCCTGAGATCATTTGAAGCGACATTTTCCTTTGAAAAAATGACGTACGCGGCTTTGTTAAGGAGTTATTAACCAAAATAGGTCGGCCAATTGACAGTTGGTACGCCTGGCCGACTGTGCCAATACGCGGCTAGGTCGCGCTCTGATTGGTCCGTGTTTTTCGTTAATAACTCCTTAACGAAGCCGCGGACGCCATTTTCGCAAAGGAAAATGTCGCTTCAAATGATCTCAGGAACCATTTCCGGATGTTGAAGGAATTTTCAGACACCCTGTATATCCGGTTGGCAACTAAATTCGCGACCTTTTGTTTCGTAATTCTTTTATTGTATCATTGTAACCTCATTTAGTGACTATTCCTTTTATACTGTATATCATTGGAAAGCTCTGAATTTTGCGATCAATTTAATATAAAATACTCGTGCTTAAAAAATGTATATAAAAGGCTTTGAGAAAATGTGGAAGAACTTAGTTGCCAACCTAATAATTGAAAAATCAACATCAATAGATTCAGGAATATTTCCAATTTTCTCGGCTTCTCAGAGTTGTTGTTTCTGAAGAGCTTCTATTTAACACTTAAGGCTTTTAAGTAATTGAGCTTAACTTGACTTTGAACATTTTTTTTTATTTAAAAAAAATAGGTGTATTAAAAAAACAATTAGAACATAAGTTGTGTCACACTTTTATCTACAAAATTGTAAATTTTCGTAAAAAAATTTGCAACAGCAGTGGAGTGTCAAAAATGTTTATGTAGTAGTGCATGTTGTTTCTTTATGATTTTAAAGCAGAAGAAAACTGTATTACCAGTTTTAAATTTTTCCAAAAAATGGGTATATTCAAAAACAATTAGTACATTAGTTGCGTCACACTTTTATCTACAAAGTTGTAAATTTTCGTTGAAAAAGGTCCAATAACAATGGAGTCGGAAAAATGTTTATGTAGTAGTGCATGTTTGTTCATTATGATTTTAAAGCAGGTGAGAACTGTACTTTTTAGTTTTATATTTTTCAAAAAAATGGGCATATTAAAAAAACATTTAATACATCATTTGTGTCACACTTTTATCTACAAATTTCTAAATTTTCGTTGAAAATGGTCCAACAACAATGGAGTGGGAAAAATGCTTGTGTAGTAGTGTATGAAGTGGCATGTTGTTTCATGATGATTTGAAAGCAGAAGAAAACTGTACTTCCATCTGAACGATCCCATGAAAACCAGTTGTAAGATTTGTGAAAAAATGGGCAATCGTACAGGCACTGTTTACAATTAATATTTAGTAACATTGAAAAAATTGAAAGCGACAACAATCTCTACGAAAGTACAATTCAGACGACTTACCCTTGGTCTGTTACAAAAATATGACAATTACAATTTACAATAAAAATATCCGAGGGACACGTCTCTACGGAAAAAATAGATGTTCCAGATTAGGTTAACAAACCGGTGGGCAATGTACAAAGCGCAAAAATACACGGGGCAGGAGAAATACGCGAGAAAAAAGTCTCTTTGAGCGAAGCAGGATCATCGTCGAGATCGAGAGTGTGTTTCTTTTTTTCTCAGAGGGGATCGATCGAGATCAATCTACACCATCACCGCAAATCTTCCTTGCAAGATACGACGGTGCATTCCTCAGGCAATAGCTAAGAGTTCATTCGAGCGCTGTTTCGAAACCACCAAACATATTTGTTTAACAATTAAACCGATGGTTCTCTTGTTCTCTATCTAACACAGTCGAGTCAACTAAGTCTAGAAATCAATCGAAAGCATCCTCAAGACTAGGCTCTAGTTCCTTTTGTGTTGATGCTCTAATCTAGTATACTAACTTTTGTCTGGATCATTCTCTTCGTTTCCTCATAATGTTCTTTTAAACCGTTCATTACTCTCATTTCAATATTTTCGTTTTGGTGCATAGAAAAGTGCTCTTTCTCGAAGCATCATTTTATCTATTACAATTTTATTGTTGTAGTCATTAGAAATTAATTGAGCGCAGATTTTCAAACGGACTGAAAGAATTTTAATAAATGCAATGACGATTACTAGACTGCGAATCTTTATGGAATTATGGCTTTTGAAAATCTTCAAAAAATGCCAGAATATAAAATACGACAGAGTTTAGTACGATTTTAATTGATCTCAAATCGAAAAAGGCTACCATCACGAAATATAACATTACATTTGATTAGAGTTCTATAAAACTCGTCTAAAAAAAATTTCAAATTTCATAAACATTCGCAGTCTAGCGATTATTGAATGCAGAAGCGTAGCATGATAAAAAGTTCAATCTCGAGCAATATTCCTAACCTAAAGAATTTAACGAATATTCGCATTTGTTGTAACACAGAGTACGGAACATTGTTGGGGAGTGGCGGATGCTTTTTCGAAGCTCGACATTCCTCCATATAATCCCGGCTCTTATTAAACAAATACCCCACTTAAAAATATTGCCGTCGGAAACGTGTTTCACTAAAAATTCCCTCGATAAACCGGTTCCGATCTGACGCGTATATCGGAGGGACTCTCTTTGTCGCGGGGTAGGGGGAGGAAAAAAGAGAAAACCATGGCCGGCACGATTACCAAAGGAACTTTTTCCGGTGTATCGAGAAAGCGGCTAACGGGTGCAGAACGAACGGCTGCATCGAAATGAGATTTTTTCCCCGAGGCTTTTAAGCCATCCTTTCTCAACGGAGAGAGGCAGAGAGAAAGAGAAAAAGAAAGAGAGAGAGAGAAAGAGAGAGCAATAAGGCTCGTCGCTTCGTCATGTCGAAAATGCTTCCCCCTTTAGTTTCCCTCACGCACTATTTTCCCATCCACGTTTGTTTTACCTGAACCATGTGCGTGTGTGTGTGTGCGCGCGCGCGCGCGGAGCTTCTGTTTATCTTTGGCTTCATTCGATATACGCCCTCTCGTCCAACTATTTTTATCCGGACGACTTTTCACCGAGCTTTAATCCCTCGTGCTTGATGCGAATTTTATATTTGCATGCTTTCACATTTCTTTTACGTAACTCCGGGGTAGCTTTACTTTACCGGACTCAAAATAATTGCTTTTCTGCTATAGATTATTACGTGTTTGGTATGTAATCCGGTAGATTTGTACCGTGGGCGGCTGCAGTCGAAGTTTCGATCCTGTAGGATCAATGGTTTACGAGTTATGCTTGCCTAAAGTTGAGCATTTTTCAACTGCAGCACGCCTTGATTCACTCCGGATCAATTAGGATTAATTCGCCGATGTGCCGTTTATTAGGCGTTTACGTTTGGGAACGTCGTATCGTTTCGGCCCATGAAGAACACCTATCCTAACTCTTCCCGTCTGTTCTTTACTTTACCGGACTCAAAATTTCTGCCTTTCTCCTATAAATTGTGATGTATTTGGTATGTAACCCGGTAGATTTGTACTCGGAGAACCTACAGATCGAAGTTTCGATCATGTAGAATCAATGGTTCACGAGTTATGCTTGTTTATAGTTGAGTAGTTTGCAGTGTGTTTGACGGGTGCCGAGAAAAACCGCTAGATGGCAGCACGGGTACACAGAAATATCGCTAAGATAGCGGAAATATCTCAGAAAATGTTTGAGAAGAAATATCGTGGGAAATATGTACAAAAACCTATTCGAGACCTAACCCAAACCTAACCCAGACCAGTTAAAACGCAGAATCGTGGCTATGTTTTTCAACATTCAAACAACAATCGGATTATTCGCTCTATATTATCAACATTAACGTGTGGCGAATGTCGATAATGTTGATAATGTCGATAATGTCGATAATGTAAATTTCTATTGAAATATCGATAAATTGTAAATTTTGTAAAATAGTTTCGATTAATTTGTTAATATTTATTTGTTTGGTCCTCTACCAACGAATTTCTATTGTAAATAACAGGTAATATTAAACCTTCGAAGAAGATACACGCAAGTTTATTTGAAAACGTCCTCCACAAACGCGTGCCCGTGCTGCCATCTAGCGGTTCTGCTCGGTAACCGGCGCGCGATCGTCACTACAAACCAATATGGCGGCGCCCTTACCTGTTAAAAACACTGAAAAATGCTCAACTTTAAGCAAGCATAACTCCCGAACCATTGATCCTACAGGATCGAAACTTCGTTAACATGTGCATTTTATTTAGCTCGAATGTTTTAGCTGGGTTAGGAAATTCTGCATTCCAACGAATTAATTCAATTCGTACATCGCGGTGGAATAACCGTCATCTAAAATAGTTTTTAATAAATTGAGTAATCAGGTTTCTAGAATAGCGTTCAACAAAGTTAATAACAAGGCTTCTAAAATATTTTTTACTGTAGTTGCGGACAAAGTTACGACGATTTTCTCTCAAATAATTTTTAATAAAGTTACACTGATGAGCCTTTTAAAATAACTTTTACCGTTATGATTGAAGTTACTAATGAGGTTTCTAAAATAGCTTTTAATAAAATAAAGTTACTAATAAATTTTTTAAAACGGTGCAGAATAAAGTTGCTGTTAAGAGTCGAGTGTGATAAATTTAGTAGGCTTTCAAATTAGTTTTCAACGTAGATTCCGACGAAACTTTTTAACTGCAAAAAGGTTGGGCAACGTTGAATTTTTATTATTAACGGAATATGAGTCTGGTTTTCGAAGGAACTGCGATTGTTACCGGTGAAGGAGAAAACGCGAGGTTGAAAACCGGCGAAATATTCGCGCAAATAACGAATGCGACCGCATGCGAGAACATGGTCGGTTGTTCGATCCGGGGCTGTTCGTTGCAGAATTAATTTCCATTGCCGCGGGACAACTTTTAAATGAAGCCTTCGTCGTTTTGTAAACTGCCGAGCTCTCCGCTCGCTCGTATTGATTCGTTGGTCAATATATACAGTTTGCGGGAAAGGTAACATTATCACGTGGGAAATATACTCTCGCCGGTGAACGGAAATAGAGACGATTGCTGACGGGTGCTGGTGAAACGAAAGTGACAAGTTCAACGAGAAGGTAGAGACAGTGGAAAACTGTATTGTTTCCTGCATTTCGTCAGCGCTCTCCAGCTAAATCGAAGAAAAATATGCATCGTCGACGGGGGACGATTGTTAAGAAAATATGTCGCGAATCTGCCGTTGCAAATCAATTACAGAAATGATAAAAGAAGCATTATGTAGAATCGTTTTAAATTGTAATAAAACATATGTGTCGTGTATCTCCGTTGTTGTTGATCATTGATAATTGAAAATGAAAAATACTGGTCTATTGTTTCTAGCTTACTGAAATGATTAAAAACTTGATTAACAAATGATTTTTTTGAAAATCAATGTGGAATAGTAAAAATATTTAAGGAACTGAAAGACTTATCCTGTTTTTCCTAGTTTACTGAAATTATTAAAAAGCGAAAGGAAAATTCATGTAACGGAACATTTTTTAAAATTAATGTGAAGCAATAAATATCTTTAGGGAACTAAAAAATCCTATTCCATAATAATTTTTCTAGCTCATCGAAATGATTAAAAATCGATAGAAAAATTGCTAAGGGAGGAAAATATTCAAAGTATTTAAAAACAGTTTCAATTTAAACTTAACAAAATTTCAGATATTTTTTACATATTAAAATCGATACTTTTAGGGAACTGGAAAATCCTATTCTATAATATTTTTTCTAGCTCATTGAAATGATTAAAAATCGAAAGAAAAATTGCTAAGGGAGGAAAATATTTAAAGTATGTAAAAACAGTTTCAATTTAAACGTAACAAAACTTCAGATACTTTTGACATACTAAAATGGGGGTTAAAACATATTTGTATTTTTTCAACCAGCCGTTCTGCAGAGGCCCTCAATGAAACAATGTGTTCGTTACGAATGAAGCACGTGGAAATGTTTTTCGATGGGACTAGAACAGAGCAAATGCGGAAAATAAATGATAGTTTCCAACAGAAATTTATTTACCATGAACGGGCTGAAATTCGCTATTCCTCCCCAAACTTTCAACCCCCAAAATCTTTCTCATTTTTACTGCAATAATATTATTATTCGAACAATTTTTATGAATCCAGAGCTTGCTTCTGCAAGTACATTAGATCATTGCACAGAAACGATTCGAATGAACATTCTATGCACCAAAACAGTAGAAAATGTTCTGTAAAAATTGTTTAAAACTTTTCTGTTCGTTATCGATTGCTTGTGTGATCGGTATTCTCACTTTTTGAATATTTTTTTAGGTTACATTGCTGTTGGGGCAGGCTTGCAGAGACATTGAAAACAAGTCTGCGAGTATCTCGGTGAGTTGTGGATCTAATGTATCTCCTTCTGCAGCCAGGAATCCTGGCCACGTAAGATTTTTAAGGTAAGACGTATAGCTGCATTTACACCTGATGAAGCACGGTTCTTCTCGAAGGAGCTGTGGCTCGAAATTTACGAGTCTTGTTTGTAGAGTCTTGTCTCTGCTCGCCCCGAGAACATTCGTAAAAGATTTCTCGCGCTGCGCGATTTCTGTCGGGGACTCGAATCGGGACGCGTTGTACTTCATTTTTACGATCACCGTTGTCCCCTTCAACGGGGACTCTGTACGCCTCGAAAAACAGGAAATCTCGAAATTTCACTCGGTCCATTTGCCACGCGATTTTAACTGTAATCATCACATTGAAAAATTTATCAGCGCTCAATGTCCTCCGAGCTGAATTCATAAATTCCTTTTAATCCTCGCGTGGTTTCCAAAAAAAGACATTTTTCAAATTACAAATTTGGAAACTTTGGTTTCTATAGTAACTGTATCTTGACGTGAGAAATTGAACAGTGCAATTATTATTGTCAATGGAAGCATAGGACATTTGTAAAGTTGGAAATTTTACAAGTTTTATTGTTTGGAAAATTGCATCCGAGGAATTAAAGAGCTCTTTACTGTGCCGGACCCAAAATTTATGCCTTTCTCCTATAAATTATTATGTGCTTGGTATGTAATCCAGTAAATCTGCACCCGGGGAATCTGCAGAGCGAAGTTTCGATCATGTAGGATCAATAGTTTAGAAGTTATGGTTGTTTAAAGTTGAGCATTTTTCAGTGTTTTTGACAGGTAAGGGCACCGCCATTTTGGTTTGTAGTGATGATCGTGCGCCGCTAACCGAGCAAAACTGCTAGGTGGCAGCACCTGTCAAAAACACTGCAAATTGCTCAACTTTAAGTAACCATAACTCCTAAACCATTCATCTTACAGGATCGAAACTTCGATGTGCAGGATCCCCGGGTACAAATCTACCGAATTATGTATCAAATACACAATAATTTATAGGAGAAAGGCACAAATTTTGAGTCCGGTAAGGTAAAGTTTACTCAAAAAGAACGTTTATTAAAATAGAATTTGAAATATTATTGCCACAGCTACTTACTTCAACCAATTGGTTACAGCTTTATTACTCTAGAATAAAATTGCTAATTATTTATCTGACGAGTCTCTTTCACTAAAAATATCTCTTTTTACACGATTGACAAGTTTCTGTCAATTTTCTGTGTACACGTAAAATTCACTTTAGAATGTAGAACATATATTTAATATAGACGATGTAGCTGCCTATTTCTATTTCGACTGTTTTGCCACTAAACTATGTCGGAGGATAAGTGTAAACCTCTCTCTTCATGTATATTGACTGAAAATTAGTATATCTAGGACGCCAAAGACATCAATCGTGTGCATGTATTGTATGTACGTACGTACGCACAACTTCACAGCGAGACATGCACTAAAACGAGGACGAACAACACGTAAACAAAACGATATATTTTTTATTTTACATGTAGATCTCTTAATATTACCGATCAACGGCAATAATATCTTCGACTCGTGTTGTTCCCGATTTGTTGCTATTCTAAATATCGCAGAGGTAAATCTCGGATATTTGAACAATATTTTTCTAAGCCTCCTACTGTGTTTCCTCGGTGTTCGTATTTTGTTCAACAATCCCGGTGAGCCGGGCAATTTTCCATGGAAAAAATGTGCAGTAAATAAACAAATCTGTGCTTGGATACAAAATTGTCAGCATTCAAACGGTGATAACTTTGTTCAAAACACTGATAGACCAACGAGCCTACACTTATTTTGAAGCTTGAAGCTTCTACTTTCGCCATCCGTCATTCATTTTTTCCTCGGATATTTTTGTGCGACGTGGCAGGTGAAAAACTGGGGACACGTTTTTGATAGAAAATGGTACAAATTCAAACCTCTGTAGAAACTGCAAAAAAAATTTTCCTTTACTAAATCTACCATGAATTTGAAGATTGAAGCCTCCTTTATGCAACGAGATCTTGAAAATTAATGTACGACTTGTTTTGATCGAGTTACGGAACAAATAAGAGGACCTAGTTTGATGATGCAAGTTGTAAGATCATTATAAAGTTACTCGTACACGTCTCGTCTAAACCTTGATAAAACGATGAAAAAAAATCGTAGATGAATTTTCAAGGTCTCGTTGTAAAGAGGAAGTTTCAGCCTTGGAGCATGTGAAAAATTCATTCCCGGAAAAATTTTTTTAATGTTTCTATAGAAGTTTGAATTTGCAGTATTTTTGAGAGAAAACATGTCTTCGTTTCTCCAGCTGTCACGTCGGGAAAAATAATCTTCGGGAAAAATGAACCACGGTTATCGAAAGTAGAGGCTTCGAGCTTTGAAACGAGCCTGGGTTCGGCGGTATACCATTGTTTTTAACGAAACGATCGTAGATTCAAAAATAACCTTTCGGATCTCCGCAGCGTTTCCAGTTCGATTCCCATCGAATCGTGATATTTTCTCATGGAAAACCGCCTGGGCGTTTAGGAACACCGGTCCAGAGCGTGTAGGATGCATCGACGCAATCTGGTTTGTTTTCTCTTTGTAATCAGCACGTGAAAGGCGCATACAACGGATCCAAGTACACTGAGAGCATGCATGCGTGTCTAATTCCAGGGTTTAGCGGAAAGAAACGAACGAACGAACGAACGAACGAACGAAAATGAGCGATAACTATAGGCGGGCCATGGATGGTAGAGCTGGGTGTACAGTTTCAAGTGGTGCCGAGCGTGTGTATGTTCGCGAACAACGTTCCCTCGGATTCGCGCGTCGGACACCTGCTGTGCGACGGTGTCCGCGAACTTTTCGGAATAATAAACGGCGGCCGGTAAGCCGCGACCGATTTTCTCCCTTGCGACGAGTTCTTCAAGTTCCGCGGAGGACCGCGCCGCGCCGCGGTTAAAACCGCTGGCGAGAAGTTGCAGTTTTGCGGCGAACACGCGCGCCCGGCTCGGATTGCCTCGCGGAATTTCGCACGCGAGCTTTCGCACGCGAGGTTTGCTCAAATCCAGCCATTTATCTCGTTCACGAATCTCCGAGCTGCGAGCTCTGCCATGACAGCGACGCATACGGCAACACCGAGAAATTTCATCGAGAATTTCATCCGCTTTTACAGTTAAATTTACCAGCAATTGCTGCGCAAGAACAATTATACTGATTCACGATTGTTCTGAGCGGGTATCGGAGCTTTAGGGTGGTTCGAAAATGTTCTGCTTCCGTGGGAGGATTCCTGAGGTGATTTCGAGCAACCTATTCCTTTGCGGAAATGTTCTACGACGCTCCGTTCACGAGTTATCAACGGAAAAGGAGCAATGGGCGTGGTACCGTGGGCGGGGCATTGCCCGCGCCAGACTCCGCCCATTCCCGGCCGCCCAAGGTCAGGAATCCGTGTTTCTGTCGATAACTCCCGAACGGAGCGTCGTAGAACATTTATGTAAAAACAATAATTGCTCGAAATCGCCTCGGGAACCCCTTCCAAGGGAGTACAACATTTTCGAACAATTTGAAACAAAATCGTGGACTGAATAAAAACGTTCTTCTCTTCGGGTACAATTGAAAATGGTCGCGTGCGAGGCAGAACACTTGGATCGGCGATGGATTAGCCAGGCGCAGCTCGGTACACGGTTCAAAAATCGAAGAACCCGATCGAGCATTGCACGCACGTTTCGGGGATGGGTGTTAAGAACCGAACTCGACGAAAAAAAAGAAAAAAAGAAAAAAGAACAGAGAGTCTAAAAACCGAACTGCAAAACACGTGCGTGTCGATTTGCACGGTGGAGAACGGGCGTCGGGTAAAAACGGCCGGAAAAATCGCATCAGCATTGGCGACGCGGAAAAAAACGGTTCGCGAAAAAAAAAAAGAGCGCGAATCCGGACGAGCAAAAAGAACTGCTACACTGCGTGTATTGTGCCTGCATGGTCCTGGTTTAGGTGTCTGAAGAGAAAGGGGTTTAAAACGTGAGCGGCTGGAGAGAAGAGACAGAGGGAGAGAGGGAGGGAGCGTGGGTGGGGGTGGGAGTGGGGATGGCTTGAAGCAGAAAGGTGTAAAAGGGAGGCAATGGGTCGCATAAAAACGCCAGCTATGAAATGCAAAATCAGCGCATCGACGTGGCCGCGTTTCCTCGGTTGTGCACTCGAAATCGATACAGTGTGTGTGGGTGTCACTTTTTTTCCCGTAGTCGTCGTTTTCGGGACCCTGTTCTCAGCCGAAGGACAGACAGCCGATCACAGAAAAGAAAGAAAATTGCAGGCACACACACACATTAAAAAAAAAGCGTTCAGCTTGGCCTAAACTGTTCGCTGGTAGCTCGTTTTTTGGGTTTTTCGTTTTCTTTTTTCAGTTGTGTTATCTGTCGTTTTTTGGGTGTGGGCTTGTATGTGTCGAGTGCTTTGTTGGCCTTTCGTGCCGATAGAGATTGTTCTGCGTTCGCTGGAGACTCAGGAATTCCTGTAGAAATTGTTTAAAGAAATACACTAACAATCTAACAGGAGGATCACTTTCGATGATAAATTGCTCACGTTCAAAGTATTACAACTTTCGAAAAAGACGTCGCAGAATACTCTTTCTGGTCTCATTCGAAAGCTTGAATCCTCTACTTTCGAGGCCTTTTGCTCATTTTTTCAAAAAAATTTTTTACGCTATGTGACAGCTGATAAAGTGAACATACCTGTTTTCGTGGCACACTTCTCGTTCGATGTTCAATAACGTGGCGAATAATAATCGCACGTTAATCGTCGTGGGCTCGTTTTAAAGAGGAGACTCGAATCTTTGAATCGACGGTGGTTTCATTCGTGAAAAAAAATTTTCGCCGCCGGTACGAACGGTTGAATTTGAAAAATTTTCGAGAGAAATAAGGTATGTTCACTTTGTCACCTGTCACATAGTGTAAAAATCTTTTTCTGAAAAAACGAGCAAGGAGGCTTGAAAGTAGATGATTCAAGCTTTAAAACGAGACCAGAAGATGTATTCTTCGACGTTTCTTCACGGAGCTACAAGACTTCGAACGTGGGAAATTTTCGAACGTCAAAGTGAGACTCTTCAATTTCACGACGTTTGGAATTTTTATTAGACGAGCATCGAAAGTAGGTCAATGATAGTTTTTGTCGTGGTCAATCTACACCGATTGCAGAACGTAGACAAAAATTTTCAGGCAAATTCATCGATCCGTTCGCTGTGTGCTTCGCCACGAAGTGCGCCGGATTGATCCGGCCGAGTGACAGTGGTGATACCTACGTTTAATCAGACGGGAGGGAAACGTAGAAATATTTAGAACACGTCTGTCACAGAGAATTTTAAATTGAAAACCGTCCCGTGTATTGATTTTGTATCTATAAATTGCATGAATCGAACACGTTAATAAATCGAATGTCGTTCGTCGTTAAGACGATCGAATGTGAACAATTTTTCTGCACATTCTGCGACGGGTATTTCGCATTTCCCAATCAAAAAATGTCGAACATCCCGACGATGCTTGTCTGAAAGAAATTTCCAAGAAATCGCATACTCACTTTACAAGGATCGTCGCAGCGTTTTCTCCGCTACAGCACTTTGGGAGGATCACAGTGATCAGAAAAAAAATAATCCCTGCGTCTCCAACGGGTCGAGACCGCGTGCGATATCCGGGGTTCGCGTGAACAGCGCAAAAGGACGCGTGAACACGTCGAGTGTGTGTTAAAGCGGATGCACTAGAAGATGGGCTATAAGATTCGAGAATGAGCGATAGAATGTCGTATGTATCGGTAAGCGCATGATAGAGAAACAGGGCATGAAAAGAGGCAGAGAAGACAGAGATAGAGAGAATGAAATGAGAGCAAGAAGAAGAGCGAGAGTGAATGAACAGTGGACATCGGTAATATAAATATGAGTATGAATATGACAATATTTATATATAGTTAATGTACATGTATATGTATATATCGAGAGAGCGAGAGAGAGAGAGAGAGAGAGAGAGTGCGAGATAGAGAAAATGAAAGAGAGAAAACTAGAGAAAAAGCTGGCGGCGAATTACCTTGAAGGACTGCACAGAGAAACCAGAAACCAGGGTTGGTCCGTAACATAAGAAGCGAACAGAAAACAGAAAAAAGGTAATCTTGTAATTAGGTCGTTCGCTGTAAGAGACACCGTTTACGACGACTGTTCGACTCGTCGAGAATCGTCGGGTCTGCTGCTTTAATTCCGATCAGCGTTTTGATAATTCTTTTTAAAATTTTTTTTTTAATCTTGTTCCTTAGACGCTCGCGTGTCCCTGAGGATCTAGAGAAATTGATCCGGAGGACAGGCGAGATCGGTTGAATGGCAGATAGAGCACTTGTCACAGATTATTTTTTGGCTCGAGGGCAAACAAGGGAGGGTTTGTCTCCTCGTGATATTTCTGGCGAACGACGGGTCCAACGTGTACTACGGGGTGCTGTAAAAACTCTTGCTAGATAAGGGCTGTGACGTGGGGGTAGATTTGTGGACGAGTCGCTGGGCCCAGGAATCATTCGCACAATCGTCGAATATCATTTCCACAATGGAAATATTAATATAATATCGGTATCTAGTGTTTATACTGTTTTATGTTTTAAGTCTGTACTGGAAACGTTCAGGCACGAATTTCGTACAGAAGTATTTCTATAACTGTTATCTCTATAATTGTCATATCTGAAAGTTACCTTTTAATTCTGCACTGGAGAAGTTCAGTGTAAAATTTCATACAATTTTATATTTTAATTCTGCACTGCAAAAGTTCAGTCTCAAATTTCGTACAAAAGTATTTCTATAATTGTCATATCTAAAAGTTATATTTTAATTCTGCACTGGAAAAGTTCAGTGTAAAATTTCATACAATTTTATATTTTAATTCTGCACTGGAAAAGTTCAGTCTCAAATTTCGTACAAAAGTATTTCTATAATTGTCATATCTAAAAGTTACATTTTAATTCAGCACTGGAAAAGTTCAGTCTTAAATTTCATACAATTTTATATTTTATTTCTGCACTGGAAAAGTTCAGTCTCAAATTACGTACAAAAGTATTTCTATAATTGCGATCTCTATAATTGTCATATCTAAAAGTTACATTTTAATTCAGCACTGGAAAAGTTCAGTCTTAAATTTCATACAATTTTATATTTTATGTCTGCACTGGAAAAGTTCAGTCACAAATTACGTACAGAAGTATTTCTATAATTGTGATCTCTATAATTGTCATATCTAAAAGTTACATTTTAATCCTGCACTGGAAAAGTTCAGTCTAAAATTTCGTACGAAAGTATTTCTATAACTGTCATATCTAAATTTTACATTTTAATTTTGAACTGGAAAAGTTCAATCTCAAATTTCATACAGTTTTATATTTTAATTCTGCACTGGAAAAGTTCAGTCTCAAATTTCGTCCATAAGTATTTCTATAACTGTGATCTCTACAATTGTCATATCTAAAAGTTACATTTTAATTCTGCACTGGAAAAGTTCAGTGTAAAATTTCATACAATTTTATATTTTAATTCTGCACTGGAAAAGTTCAGTCTTAAATTTCATACAATCTTATATTTTATTTCTGCACTGGAAAAGTTCAGTCTCAAATTTGTACAAAAGTATTTCTATAATTGTGATCTCTATAATTGTCATATCTAAAAGTTACATTTTAATTCTGCACTGGAAAAGTTAAGCCTAAAATTTCGTACGAAAGTATTTCTACAACTGTAATCTCTATAATTGTCATATCTAAATTTTTCATTTTAATTTTGCACTGGAAAAGTTCAGTCTCAAATTTCATACAATTTTATATTTTAATTCTGCACTGGAAAAGTTCAGTCTAAAATTTCGTACGAAAGTATTTCTATAATTGTCATATCTAAATTTTATATTTTAATTTTGAACTGGAAAAGTTCAGTCTCAAATTTCATACAGTTTTATATTTTAATTCTGCACTGGAAAAGTTCAGCCTCAAATTTCGTCCATAAGTATTTCTATAACTGTGATCTCTATAATTGTCATATCTAAATTTTACAGTTTATCTTTGCACTGGAAAAGTTCAGTCTCAAATTTCATACAATTTTATATTTCAATTCTGCACTGGAAAAGTCCAGTCTGAAATTTCGATTAAAAATATTGCTATAACTGTGATCTCTGTAATTGTCATACCTTCGACAACTGGCAAATGATTCCACTCTGCTACGAGATTCTCATCGACACCGTTCTTCAATTTATTATAAACCTGCTTCACGTAGGTTGTACAATATTTGATCGGTGTTTTCTATTAGGTGAACAAATTAATTTTTATTTTTTTAGATTGTTATTGTAAAGAGAATGTATTTTACAAATTTTCAAGCTTGTACACCTAATAGTTGATGTTCGGATGAGACGTAACGTAGGTTCAACAAATATCGTAATGTGTCGTTCAATTATATTTTACAGTTTGTTGGTGCGTATTAATTTGCGGATCGAACACGTTCGAGAATAGTATAGGGGACGGTATACAGGTATCGGAAGAATTATATAATCTACATAACGGATGTCGAGTAACAGTCGCAATTCGTTCGGACGTATTTTTGCGAGTTCACCAGAAAAATTCGGTTTTTTTTCCTGTATTTTTCGATTCGCAGTCGAACGAGCAGGCTTTCCGCTGGTTCGGTAATTAATTACCAGTTATGATTTTGCAAGTGTCAACGCCTACGTTGTACTTCGATGATCGTCGCCGGTCGACGTGTCCCGCAGATGCGTTCGATACGTCAATCGCACGAACTGTACATGCCATAAACAAATGCGAGCTGTGTCTGTGACACATCGGTGAGTCGAGACGCCAACTAACAACGCTGGATTTACAATTGCTAATTAATTATTTTAACTTTTCAATCACTCGCACAGTGTACTACCTCGAAACTTCGAATTTAGTGTGTCAAGCATAAACAAAGGTGTCGAATACACTAACAAATATTTATTTTGTATTAAAGTAGTTATTTTATTCAATAGAAAATTTTAAAAAAAGTTTATTGCATAAACAAAGGTGTCGAATACACTAACAAATATTTATTTTGTATTAAAGTAGTTCTTTTATTGAATAGAAAATTTTTAAAAAAAGTTTATTGCATAAACAAAGGCGTCGAATACACAAACAAATATTTATTTTGTATTAAAGTAGTTCTTTTATTCAATAGAAAATTTTTAAAAAAAGTTTATTGCATAAACGAAGGCGTCGAATACACTAACAAATATTTATTTTGTATTAAAGTAGTTATTTCATTGAAAAGAAAATTATTTATGTTGGGGTCGTATAAAGTTCCATGAATGTCAGAGGATTTTCTGGATTTTCTAAAATATTACCAACATTGTTTATTAGATTGCACCGTGATTTGTTCAGTAATACGTCCGATCCTGTCACGGGGAAAGCACACGTGTCAAAATGCAATTTATAATGCAATTATTAAAGGGATGCACGTCTCATGCGACGATGTAATTCTGCACGTGATTTCATCCGATGAAGTTTGATCGTATCTCGCGAATAACTTTTGTGTCCCGCGTGAATTTGTTAGAAACAGTGGTGTTTTGTTCGTTCTGTATGATTGGAATAATATTAAAAATTTTATTCAATTTTTCACGTGACTGAAACCATTTTTGACTGGTGTCTGACAATGTGCTGACCCATTCTACTTAAGCTGGTTGACAATTTAATAATGAAACGGTAGGGGAATAACAAATTTCAGATTATTTGGTAGATCATAACTGACGTTATAAACATTTTTTCTTGGGAATTTATTGAACAAAATTTCTTAATATGTATAATCAGAAGA
>CM052199.1:7090607-7104898 GCA_028455805.1 Lasioglossum figueresi
GAAAATCGAGGTCGAAGATCAAGTAGAATAGATCGGTCATTGTCAGACGAGTCACACGACAAAATTAATTTAAAAAATACAGGGTGATTCTACGTGCGCGTACAAATCGATAAGAAGCAGTAAAATTTTTTTGATTGACGTCAGTTTTTCGAGAAAATCGAGTTCGAAGATCAAGTAGAATAGGTCGGCCATGGACAGACGACTCCCACAATTGGTTCGACTGATTCAAACGAACGTTCGTTCAGATTAATAAAGAATAAATGTTAGAACAAAGTGAAGAACGTTCTGTTAATGAATCGATCGGATCAACAAATAAGTAGGATGAAGCAGCCGCACTCCTTTCAAGTGTTTTCCCCGACGGACGTTTTCGGAAACACAAAAGCCATTCGGCGAACGCGGTTCCAGTCTCCGTTATTAATTCGAGCCTTCTTTCTTCGCTCCCCGGGCACGATGGTAGTGGTAATGGCCGGCCATTGACGAGCTCACATTCGAGCCCCGAAGAAAGAGCCGCCCCTGGGTTCCTTACGTTCCAGCATTGAGGCATCGATGTCGTTCGGTTGGAAAAGCCTCGGCGACGAGCTACGCCGAGTGCTTTTCGATACGGTTCGATCGCTCTCTCTCTACCCCCCAGTGAACGAAACGAGTCCTTTCAGGCCCGAAACTCGATTCTGGCCTGCTCCTTTATACCAGTCCCACACACACACCGTACGATCGCGGTTCCGAATGCGTATCCGATATCTCGAACGTGCACTATGAAATCCTGACGTGGAAGCTGCCAATTCCTTCGACCCAAGTCCGTCTGTTCGTCTTTAATTTTTCAGACACTCTTGAACCCTTCAGGAGTGCGATGGTGTACCGATTTTTGCGAAAAAAGCACGCACGTTTGGCCCAAGCAAATCGTTTTTAACAATAACTTTGTTATTTTTAACCGGACGATAATGAGCTTCTGCTGACATGTTCCCGACACTTTCCCGATTAAAACGAGTCCAAACACGACATCGTTCGAACCCTATTTCCCCGTTTAATCCACGATTTAGTGGAACCTCGCTTATCCGAACTTCTGCAAAACTCAGAATCGGAAACTTCTATTCGGGAGAATAATTTGTACGTACGAGTGGGTGCGGATGTATACTGAAATTCCATGGAAATATTCAATATATCAAGTATAAAATTTAATAATAATAAAATTGTCACTAAATATGGACATCCAGGCAAGAACTGCCGAACGAGAGCACGAAGATTATTCGACGGCAACCGCGAACGACGCCATTAAATCGCAATGTACCCGGGCAGGTTAATAACAGTTCGCGAGGCTGAGTCCGCGATACAATCGCGCAATTTGCCGGTATCGCCGATTCGTGATTCCGCGATTAAAGTCGCGTGCGTCCGTTCAGTTTCCGCGGGGGTTCTGGTGTAATCAAAGTTTCGGTGTGAAATCAGCATTTTCGTGACCCCCTCCCCCTCCCCCCTCCCCAACCCTCGAGGGAAAACTTTTCGACGGCGACAAGTCCTGCGGAGCGTGATGGCGTGTATCGCGGAGAGGTGGGAGAGAGAGAGAGAGAGAGAGAGAGAGAGAGAGAGAGAGAGAGGTGATGGCGGGAATAAAATGGCGTTGGAGAGAGAGACTTCCCAATTTTGAAAAGTTCCGTGAAACGAGGCCATCGTTGCGGGGTATATAAAGTCTCTGTCGCAGCTTGATTCTTTGTACCGTGACTCCCCGTGGCAACCTGATCCTTTTAGCCCAGGGTATCCCGAACCTCTGAACTCATAGAAATCGAGTTGCTCCGGCTCCCTTAGTTTGTTTCTGATGTCGTATAAGGATCGTATTGGAAATGTTCGCGATGGCTCCGCTGGAATACCGCACGGCCGGTGATAACGTGATAGAATCCTGCGAGGAAATTCCTGCCAGGAAATAGGAACGTTGTTGTCGAGGGAGCTTTGGGACCTGCCGATCCCGACCACGGGATTGGAAAGGACGCTAATCAATGCAAAGATAATGCAGAAAATCACTTAGAACTTTCGGGAATCTAATGATTTCTTAATGACACCCTTCCCGGCGTATCCGCGACGATTTCCCGATTAAAACGATACCAAACACGACCCAGTACGGTTTACATTTGCCCGAGTAATCCACGGTCGAATGGAACCTCTGCTATGCGAACTGTAAACAGTCGATCAGCTGTTTTCGGAGTTGTGCTTCGAACGAGGCCGTGCTTGGACTCGTTTTAACCGGGAGAACGTCAGAAAGGTGTCTGTAAAGGTTTCACGAAGAAAATGATGAAATTTGAGAATTCCGGATTTTCGGAAAAATTTTTGACTCTCACAAGGTATTCTTGCAAAGGAACCCAAAGAGAATTCGTGTGCACCAGGTTCGCGGTCGCGCTTGTCGGAAGAGGAAGACGTCTGGATGAGACGAATCAGTCACGCCGTGAAGTTAATGGATTTCGCTTCCAGCACGTCCGCGATCGATCAAAATTTCTCGCCGCCGAGTGACGAGCAAGACGAGTTACCATCGCCGAAATCTTTTCAAGGCTTCGCAACACAGACGATATTAAAGTACTTTCGGGATGATCGATATATGGGAAGGTTGCTGAGCAGCTTACCTTGAAACCCTCCTCAACGGGGATGAGAAAGGTGTAACGCCCGTCCGCGTTGAAGTCCTCCTGCTTGTTCTCCTTGACGACCCGTTGCCGGAAGATCCTGCGGAAAGAATTGCGTCCGTTAATCGAATCGAACGGTCACGTCGGAAATGACGCGGAATGTTGATTCGACGAAAAGTTCGACGGTGAAACGGCTCTCAATTTTTCATCGATTGTTACCGATACTCTTGCCGATCGATTTCTCTCGAGCCATTGTTGCGACCGGGCTCTCCATGTCGCCGATTCTTTCACGAAAAGTAATCTTTGGTTTTATTGGACAGCGAGGGAAGTTGAACTATTAGAGAAATTATTTCGGGGGAAGCTTCTTTGTGCCCTTTCACCGCGGGGAATCCCCGTAAGAAGATTTCGATTTGAATGGGGAGACTTGTGGATCTCGTGCGTCACATCCGTTACACGCCGGACAATTTTCCTCGGACCCGGGCGGAACCATCCACAAACGATATTTAGATACATGTTTCTTTTTTCATAGGACACCCTGTATATTTTATTCGATAGTCTCGTAGAGCGCGAGATGACGAATCCAACGAGTACAAGAACCATTGTGTTCCGATCATTCGATCTCGAGATGTTCGTGCCGAAAGGAACAAACCTAATGCAAAAGCTTACCTATCAGACAGGGATATCTCGAGATCGAATGATCGTAATGGTATGGTCATTATACTCGTTGGACTCGTCTTTCCATTCTCTACAAGAATATTGAACAGAATATTCGAATTTAAAAAGAAAATGATTTTGTACAACAGCGAGCAACGCGAGGGAGGGTATGAATTTTGAAAAAGATATTGTGAAATATCGTTGTGTGGAAAGTTGACAGGCTGGGACCCCATATCCGGCGATGTTGTATTAAAAAATGGCTGACGGTGTTGTATATTAAAGAACTTGCCAAATCCCCATGCTCCACGTCGCCGGGAATAAGCGAGAATGGTGTTTCACCGAGAATAGTAAATGAAATGCAGCAAAGCTTAAAGAAGTTTCGGGACGGACGAAGCTAATTCACTCAAGGTTTACTTACTCCGATGGCGGCGCGGCTGCCTTGGCGCGCCTTTAAATATCGATAAAGACTTGACAAAGTGAGCATCGAAGTTAGTTGAGAACAACTACGGAAGTTGGTTCTATCTTCATCTTCCGGTGAACGTGACCAAACTCGCCGAGTATATTTTACTTAGGAGTTACAAGCGAGGAAAGAAAGTATTTTTAATAATAACAAACTAGCTGCTCACGTTAGCCGGTAATATCGGCGTCGCCGACGGAATAATTCAGAATTCCCCAATTAAATTCTACTTCACACGGGAGAAATCATAAAATTGGCAATATCATTAGCAAAACAAAAATCTCATTTTTTATCGGGGGTACATACATTTTGAAAAAGGTCCGACGTGTGTGTACGTCTTTTGTAATGGTACTATTGAATTTCAAAGAAAGTTATTCGCACCACTGCGTATGATGTCTCTATAAAATTTCGTGATACAGAAAAAATATTCGCACCGTGCAAAAGGAGACTGCGATATTTGGCAACGGTCCTCCATTAAAGCTGTGTCCCGGTGAATTTTTCAGACATGATGCGCAATCAAACCGTGATTGTTCACCAATGCGAGGCCTCGTTTGAATTGGCGCGTTGCTTCGCGAACAATGCAGTCGCACAATCGCTTGTTTCGAGGAGTATGCTCGTTAAAAAGGAACGGCAAAGAACGACCGTCGGAAGAGCACCGTCTAATTGTTCCGAACAATCAACAATTGTTATTGTTCCCCTCGTTAGAACGTTTGTTGTTAGAATTTTCGTGGAATTTTCTCGAAATTATTTCACCGGGGGAAATATCAATACCTTCCTACCGGGAGATTCAATCGGAAGATTGATTGAAAATTACTCACCGCACACGATGGACGCCCAGCTGAAGCTCCTCGCTTTGATTCAGGAATTCGTAGGCGTTCGGATTCGAAATCATTTTCGCGGAGTTCGAACGTACTGGCTCCAGCACTTCGTTTATCACGTGCAGGACCTGGAACAGAACGGAAACACGAAATTTGTTAATAACAATTCCAACGTTTTGTCCGATTTTATTAACCATCTCAACACTTCACAATCGACGGACTGATCTGTAAATTATATTTATATATTTTGTGCGATTTTTACTGTAATATATATGCTGGAGTCGAAAGATCTATTCAATAAATTCCCACGTGTGAGAACACCTTTAGAATTTCATTAATTCTCTACAGAATTGTTTACGGAAATAATGCGATACCCCGTTTGTTTACACAACGATTTAAACAAACGCACAGGAACAAAACGTCACCGCTGCCGCGACACCGGAAACAATCCATGAATAATGCAAACAGCATGAATGTACAAGCTACACGGCCCACCCGGTATATTACATTGTTTTAATGACGAGGCTAGTTTTAATTAAAACGATAGTTCCGCCGCGAGTTAGATTATTTATAGATGGGAACAGACGTGCGTACATATATACGCGCGTATATGTATCCGTTCGCAATTCGAAAAACCTCGAAATTAACTCGGCGCGATAAATTCCCGAGGATGCTTTCGGGGCACGCGGTAATCCGCGTAAATCGGAGCGCGCACTGTTCCACAGCACGCTCCAAGAACCGTGAAAATTTCAACCCACCAGCTTCGAAAAATCGGAAAATTATGCTAGAATCGCGACAGTCACTGAAAAACCACTCGATCAATTTCCGGACACTGTGCGTTTCTACAAAAAGAATATGGTCCTTTTCACAATTGCGGGTTCGTAGAAAATAAAAATTGTTAGCATCGATTGATTTTCATTTTCATCGTAAATGCGGATGGTCTGGCCCACCCCACATATATGAGAATACTTGCAATATATTATACCTTCAAACTAGTCCGTTATTAAATGGTGTTGGATGAACCACGATTGTCTTGACAATTCTGCAAGTTTAACACAGATTTTCAAGGTTAAAAAACATTCGTACCATGATCCCTCTATTTTGCCCATATTCTGCAATATTTCAGCTTAAATTTAAAAAAGAAATCATCGTTCTATCTCACTTCTATCGAAAGTTCATTGATCTTGACACAAAATTGTGCGCTGATCCCACATATATAGCCCACCCCATATATATGAGAATACGTACAATATATTATAATACCTTCAAACTAGTGTGTTATCATCCCAGTTATATAGTTATGTAGTTATATAGTTATGTAGGATCAGTTAGCTGATCCCACATATATAGCCCACCCCATATATATGAGAATACCTACAATATATTATAATACCTTCAAACTAGTGTGTTATCAAATGGTGTTGAATAAACCACAATTTTCTTGATAATTCTGCAAGTTAAACATAGATTTTCAAGGTTAAGAATCGTTCATACCATGATCTAAAAAAAAATCATCGTTCTATCTCACTTCTATCGAAAGTTCTTTAATCTTGACACAAAATTGTGCGTTTCGTTGAGAGTGGGCTTCCGCAATGTCCGCTAGATGGCGCCACCGACAAGTCGCTCAGCTGGCCCAATGACGCCACGCCCCTCCCCATCCTCTAGCCAACGAAATACGTGGGGCGTGACAAACACCGGAATCTCTATTCCACAGATTGTGCTGTGAGGTTATTTTTATTGTATGTGCGAGGTTATATGATGTTTGACGCTAGAGGGGGCATTGTGCGGAGACAACGAGCTGCGAGCGTCGAGCGTTGCATGCGGTGTTTCTGCCTTTGACCGTCGGAGAGTGTAACAGTAGAGAGAGAGAGAGAGAGAGATAAAGTGAGAGTGAACAGTTCAGCTATTATTTAAACACATTTGTTCGGTATTTTACCCCGCTCTTTTTTATCCTACCCACATGTGCTCCCGCGTTTAGGGGAGGGGTACGGTTCTAACAGCCCCACCCGCCATTCCGATACACGGTCGCGCCGTCCGTCAGCGGGGCCGAAGAACAAAGTTAGTTATCGAGTCGACGGGGATTCCCCGCCGAGATAAAAGAATCACGGCGATCGCGAAGAAAAGCGGATAAATAGCTAGGCGGATGAGGAGTGTGGCGGGGGGTGAGGGGAAGGGGAATGCGTCGCGTTGGAAGTCGCGAGACTCGGAAGGATAGTAAATGGCCGGTACACCTTTTCCAATGAGTCCGGGGAACTGATGGCGGTGGGTCGCATCCCGCCGTTTCCAATGGTACCCGGACTCGACACCCATGAAATAGTTGCGTTCCCCTCCCCCCCCCCCCCCCCCCAGGCTACAGAATAAATACCCGGGGCGGGCTTCCTTCGCCCGGTGTCCCTTTTTCCGGCTCGTTCCTCGCTTTATCTTCCTCCTGCATCGTGTCCCCGTTTCCTTCGAGCCGCGCGGCCCCCGCGATGCCATTTGTCTTACTATATCTTCGCTCCTTTCTATCCGCCCCCGTAGCCCCCCGTAACGTCGCGAAACTCCCGCCACCCCTTTACGTCGAACGGGCACTCGCGGCTTCACGAGATTAACTGTATACTTTCGCGTTTACAAGCGGGACAGGATATCTCCGCCGGCAATTTACTCTCCTCCGTTGCGGCTTGTCGAACCGAAACCGGAGGGGAAACCCCCCTTTGCGTGCCCCGTCCCTCTCTTGCGGCTCGTTCCCTTCTTTTTTTATCCCCTGGTTCCGCGCGGCGAAATAATTAGGCGGCGTCACGTTCTACGGCTGCTTCCTTCCGGGATAATTGTTGCGTTAACTGCGCGCCGGAATTGTTCGTCGCTGCGACCACTGGATTTTTTTACAGGGGCGTAGCATTTATTTGTTTGTTTAGTGGAGCGTTGACGTTTCTCGTGGCTGGCATTGTTCTCGAATCGCGCATCCTTGTAGAAAAGAATTATTTGTATTTTTATCAGCGACAAGCGTGAGAGTACGGTAAGCATCAGCGTTGAAGGTCATTTGAAGGTCAACATGTTATACATAGTTGAATTTGTATTTTGAATAATATTGAATTCAAATTAATTTTATAATGAGTATTTTGATCATTTTCTTTATTGCCTGTAATGTCACGCTAATGCAAATAGGTTGTTTCATTTTAAACAAAAATGGGGCGATCACCCTGTAAACACGTGGCGAGGTGAATTAAATGGCGTCGCGTGTCTGTCAAACAAATTCCCAGCGACCTCCCCGCTGTTTCGCGGTCGTTTCAATGAATCTCCGAGCGACTTAAAGCGGATAACTTCCTCCGGCCGGCCGCCGCAAGCCGCCGGAACAATGCCGGCCCGTGCCCGGACGCGCGCTTTAACTTCCGAACCGTTTTACTTTTCCCTCTTAACGAAATGTTTTATCATCCCGATTGAAAGTTCCTCGAACTTGCCTTGAAGATTTAAAGTTTCCTGCGGCGTGCTTTGATTCACTTAAACCACCGCCGGCCAATTACAACCCATTGCCCAGCTCTTTTACTGCTCTTTTGGTTCTCTGCAAGAACGCAAATAAAAATTTCTCACCGATACTCCATTGCGGACGTCCCGATTCCACGTCAGAAGGCAGACGCCAAGGTACGGTGTGCGTGCGCAATGAAAGCGACGGATAAACCCTACTTATCAAAATTTGTGCCTTGCTCCTACAAATTATGATGTATAAGGTATGTAATTCGGTAGATTTGTACCCGGGGATCCTGCAGATCGAAGTTTCGATCGTGTAGGGTCAATGAATCAGGAGTTATGCTTGTTTAAAGTTGAGCATTTTTCAGTGTTTTTGACCGGTAAGGGCGCCGCCATATTGGTTTGTAGTGACGATCGAGCTTACCGAGCAGAACCGCTAGATGGCAGGACTGGCACACAGTAATATCGCTAACGTAGAAAACATATCTGAGAAAATGCTTGAGAAGAAATATCGTGAAAAATATTTACAAAAACCTAACCCACGATCAGTTAAAACGCAACATCGTGGCCATGTTTTCCAAAATTCAAACAACAATCGCAATACCCGCTCTATATTATCAGCATTAACGTATGATCGATATCGATAATGTCGATAATGTAAATTTCTATTGAAATATCGATTAATTGTAAATTTTGTAAAATAGTTTCGATTAATTTGTTAATATTTACTCGTATGGTCCCCTACCAACGAATTTCTACTGTAAATAACAGATTATAATAAACCTTCGAAGAAGATACACGCAAATTTATTTGAGAACGTTCTCCACAAACGCGTGCTCGTGCTGCCACCTAGCGGTTCTGCTCGGTAAGCGTCGCGCGATTATTGCGCGCCATATTGGTTTGTAGTGACGATAGCACTGAAAAATGCTCATCTTTAAGCAACCATAACTCCCGAATCATTGATCCTACAGGATCGAAACTTCGATAAAATGTGCATTTTATTTAGCTCTAATTTTTTAGCTGGTTTAGGAAATTCTGCATCCCACCGAATTAATTCAATTTGCACATCGTGGCGGAATAACCATCATCTAAAATAGTTTTTAATAAATTGAGCAATCAGGTTTCTAGAATAGCGTTCAACAAAGTTAATAACAAGGCTTCTAAAATATTTTTTACTGTAGTTTGTAGACAAAGTTACGACGAAGGTTTTTCAAATAATTTTTAATAAAGTTACACTGACGAGGCTTTTGAAATAACTTTTACCGTTATGATTGAAGTTACTAATGAGGTTTCTAAAATAGCTTTCAATAAAATAAATTTACTAATAAATTTTTTTATATAGCGCAGAATAAAGTTGCTGTTAACAGTCGAGTGTAATAAATTTACTAGGCTTTCGAATTAGTTTTTAACGTAGATTTCGACAAAACTTTTTTAACTGCAAAAACGTTGAGCAACGTTTAATTTTTATTATTAGCGGAATATGAGTTTGGTTTTCGAAGAAACAAAAATAGTGCAGAATGAAGTTCCTATTAAGAATCGAGTGTAATGTGTTGAACTTTAAACAACCATAACTTCTGAACCATTGATCCTACAGGATCGAAACTGCGATCTGCAGGTTCCCCGGGTACAAATCTACTGGATCACGTACCAAATACATCATAATTTGTAGGAGAAAGGCAGAAATGTTGAGTCCGGCAGAGTAAAGAACAGCGTAAGTGACATTTAGGGGTCGAAGTTTTCACATATATCGCGGCATTACTGTACACCTTTCCGAAAACAAAAGTTAGATCCTCGTATATATACTTCCCTCGGAGATGGTGTTCCTCTTGCGAACAGGTCGACACCATAGAAAATCTGAGGTCAGCGGAGCTAGTTTTAATCTCGCGGGTAGGAGAGGGGGAAGAAAACGTGGGAGGAAGTGAATTGGCGCCATGGTGTCTGGACGCCACACCCTATCGACCCCAGAATCGTTTACAGACCTGCTGTACGGGACGAAGAAATGCCGGAGCTCGTGTTATGTTGCAAAACAAAATTCCCCGAGGAAGAAATGAATTTTCATGGTAACCATACTCCAAAAACAGCGGACCGTTCGAAGTATAACCATTAATTCTTTTGCACGGTAGCACGAATGTATTTCATCATCTCCCATCGTTAGCGTATCTGCGTGCATAAATAAAAATTCTCCGCGTTCGTTGCAAAATTCTTTTTAATCGTTTTCATAAATCGGAAATAATAGAACAGTATTTCATATTTATCTTGTTATAATAATTTAAATAGAATGACGCAAATTGTTTGTATTCTAATTTGTATTTTTTAATCGTTTTCATAAATCGAGAATACAATGAAACAGTATTTCTAAATTCGACGAAAAAGTATGATTCTTGCTGTAACAATTTAATATGGATATAGTAGTGAAACGTAGAATTTAGTATAATGGTAAAAATAATAATAAAATAATTTTAAATTGTTCAGCACGTTCGTAGACGTTCGAATTTTTCTCCGGGCGTCCCTTAATAAATTTGCGCGACGCGGATTGAAATGCGTTTCGCAATTTTCGGGACGAGAAGCAACGCATAGACGCAATTCCCTATTTTTTGGAGTCGATCGTATGACAGAAGCCGGTTCTACGGAGCCGTGTAAAAGCGTTGCGGAGCGAACCGGAATTGAACGGACAGTTTATGTTCGCAATTCGCGCGTCCACGTCTTATCGCGAGTTTTGCGACCGATTGGCAACGAGTCGGGCGCGCAACTTCGACGTGTTTTTACTGTCTCTGTGTATCACTTACCGTCCTTCCCCGGAAGTAATAGCTCCCGGAACTGGGGCGGATCGAATGAATTGTTTGCCCTGACCCGAAAGGAGTTCCTCCGTCCTCCTCCCCAAATAGGAACAGGGCCAAACTTGGTGAACCTTGTTGATTTCGTTTCATGAATATTTCAACGTTTCGGCGAAGTTACGGGGGGGGGGGCGAGACAGGGCGATTTTGGCGAGACCTGATTTTTAACAAAATTCACTCGGTCGCTCGTAATTTGATTACGGAATCTTGTTAAGGAATTTTCCCGTTGTTGGCCTTCGTCCGGAGTTTTTGATGAAATTTCGAGCCCACCCCCACCCCCCCGGATTTGCATTTTTATACATTACTGTATCAAAAGAGAAATTGAATGGGAATTGGTTCCCGACGAATGTCCCCCAAGAAGGTGCCATTTTACTCTTGGAACTTTCCTGCTTAGCTAATCTTTTATTAGCATCGTTAAATATTTCAAAAAAATTGATAAAAAGTTTCTTAAACGAAGGTGCCATTTTCTTGTCGACGTTGCCTTTAACACAAATTTTCCTGAATTCTTTCGTAAACCGATTGTACGCCAACGTTGGTACAATCCTGCATAGTTAAGTTTTTATTAGGATCGTTAAATATTCAAAAAAATTGGTAAGAAGTTTTCTAAACGGAGGTGCCATTTTCTTGTGAACGGTGTCCTCGACAATTTTCGCGAATTCTCTTTTTAATTTTTTTATTGGCATCGTTGGAAGGGTATTTAAAAAATCGGTGCAAAGTTTTCTAAACGGAGGTGCCATTTTCTTGTGAACGGTGCCTTTAACAATTTTTGGTGTATTCTTTTTTCCCACTTTTTCGTAGCCTACCTTGAGTTAATATCGAACGTGCAAGTATAGTGGTTTCTGATTTTGTAGTTTGAGAGATAGGGCTGTGTGAATGAAATTTTTGTTTGCGCATTATATCCAAGGTAAATAATTAAGCAGCGAGCACGCCATTCGCGCTGGTTTATGGCCGCAAGGCGCGGACAAACGAAGTCGGTGTAAAATTCCAACCCATTAACTTAGCATTCGTTAATTTACGCGACCTCGGGGACGCGGCGAAGACACAATTAATTACGAATAGCCATAACGAACCATTCGCCTGTTTTTATTAATGGCCACGCTCGAGAGTGCAAACGTGACTTCGGCCCCAAGATGGCGACTACTATGGCGCAAACTTCGAATTAACGACCTCTTGAAGGAACACTCTAACTAAAAAAAGAAATACAAATTATTTTTATCCGTATATAGCTTGGAAAGTTTATTCGGGAATTTATGAGACACCCTGTATGATGGAACACGAAGTACTCGATTATGTTCCATGGACTGAAATTATAATTATAATCCCTTTTGTTAGGAAATAATTGTCAATATCAACGTTAATGGAATGTGCCTATCCCCAACAGAGATAATAGACTTTCATCCCATCACCGAGGTTTATTTTATTCTACCAATTGATTAAAACTCTAATTAGATGTGTCACGTGTAATTCATCGGTTTCATAATTATTGCTGGTTAAAACGGACGAAATAGCGCTGGCAAATTAATATGACAATTCGATACGGGTAACATTTTCCGAACGGTTCGCAGATCTTCTATGACGTCAGGTCGGTGGAACAATCGATTGAACATGCCCGACATAATTTGCTCAATATATATGTTCAATATATTCCAAGTATTTAATAAAAATATTCCTAATATTTTCAATATTCCTAATATTTTCAATATTCTCAATATTTTCAATATTTTCATTATTCTCAATATTTTCAATATTTTCGATATCCTCAATATATTTAATATATTCCATATATTTAATATATTCCATATATTTAATATATTCCATATATTCAATATTTTCCATATTTCCAATATTTTCCATATTTCCAATATTTTCCATATTTCTAATATTTTTCTATTTTCAATGTATTTAATATTGTTATATTTTTAATATATTCAATATTCCCAATATTCTCAATATTCTCAATATTTTCCATATTTCCAATATTTTTAAGATTTTCAATATTTTTATATTTTCAATATATTCAATGTTTTTATATTTTCGACATATTCAATATTTTTATATATTCAATGTATTCAATGTTCTCAATATTCTCAATATCCTCAATATTTTTAACATTTGCAATATATTTTCCATACATTTTAAATATTCTCGACGTATTTTAAATACTTTACGGAAATACGTTGAATATATTTCGAATATTTCATATGGAAAAATAACCCCAATATATTCCAAGTATCTTCTGAAAACATTTCCTCCACGTTCCGAGGAAGAATTGTTACTTGTCGAGCGCCCGGTACATTGACGAGTGGCGTCCCGGTGGCAATCGAAAACAATGGGATTAAGCAGTTCCGACGCACTACGCGGTGCATGCTCTGTTGAAGAATAGTCCGTGACAAACAATCGAATTTCGAAGTTGCTGAACCCGGCTGTCCGGGGGAATATATATCAAATCGTATAAGAAATTAAGGATTCGTTCCGGTGCTTCGGTCCTCTGTTCGCCCAATGACTCGTGTCCGGCAAGAAAGATAAATGGCCGTCAAAGGAGCTCCCGGTTGAAAGGAAGAGAGAAATGGCGGGCGAGTTCGGTCTCTTTCTCGCGAGACCGGAGCGAAACGATTCATTTCTAGGCAGCCGTTCTGGCATACAAACCTTTGGGGAGAGAGAAAGCTCTCGTTGTTTTTTCTTCCACCCTTCGTTTCCTCGCGGAAGACTCTCTCCCCGGATAAATGGAACACGCTCTCTTCCTCCGTCGTCCTTCTTCCTATTTTCTTTGTTATCGCGCAATCTCTGTTTTCCCCTTGTCTCTTTCTCCTTCCCGATCGTCGGGATACCCCCGGCCGCCGTTTTTCTTTATCGAACGCGGACTGCTGCTCTCAGTATGCTGCGGCAAGAATATTTCCGGGAGGAGAGCTTTATAAACTCGAATCGACAGCTTATCGCATCGCTACCGTGCTCGCGATTTACCAACCCCCTGCGGAATCCTACTCGCGCTTATGCGCGGGAACGCGAGGCGCATGGGGAAAAAATAAATCGGCAACGAAATAAACTTACCGGTGCTGAATGGTAATCTTCGTATTTAAAGTACATTTAGATATACAGAAGAAATTTTTTCGTTTGCAACAGATTTGCGTTCATTGAACAAAATTTAGTAAAAATTATATTGTAATACTATATTATACTATATTATATTATATATTATTCTATATTTAATATATTGTATATTATAATACTATATTGTACTATATTACACTATATTATATATTATATTAATATATTGTATTATATTATGCTATATTATGTATTATAATACTATATTATATGTTATAATACTATATTGTATTATAGTAAATATTATATATTATAATACTATATTGTATTATATTATAGTATATTTTAAATTATAATACCATATTGTATTATATTGTAGAATATTTTACATTATAATACTATATTGTATTATATTATAGTATATTTTACATTATAATAC
>CM052199.1:7110669-7139696 GCA_028455805.1 Lasioglossum figueresi
GAGTCGATAATAATTTAAAAAATTGACTACTTGGTTCTTGGAACACTCTAATTTATTCTGGTGTCATTAGAATTTTTCACAAGATTAAAAAATTCTACAAGGCTGTCGATCTTTCAGAAATTTTAAAATTGAAATTTTAAGTCAAGTTGAGATTTTCTGTAGGAGTCGAAAATAGTTGAGAAAATGGACTACTTGGATCTTGGAGCCCTGTAATTTATTCTGGCGTCGTTAGAATTTTTCAAAGGACCAAAAATTGCAGAAGACAAGATTTGCAAGATTTGCAAGATTTCTTGTAAATGATGGAAGTTTTATTTTCCATAAAAATCCGCAGGCCACTAACAGCCAATAAATTCCCCTGTCGCGGACACTGATGTTTTAGAATCTGAGAGGATAAGATACTTTGCCTTTTCTCCTTTCAACGATGTTATCGACGTCACTCAAGAAATTCTGTAACATGTCCAAGGGACGAAAGCTGTTCGTTTAAATTGATCGCATTTACCCAGCCGTCGGCATCAATGACGATATAATAACTACACGGATGAGACATTGTCTTCAGGTTGAAATTAGTCGATAAAACTGGACGGTGGTTATTGCAACCTCGTTACAAATGAATTGCACATTCTCGGAGAACTACAAGGGATTCATTTAATTATCAAATTAATTTGATCGTCAGTTAATGCAGAATTCTGATACAATTTAAAAAAGAAATTAATCCTGGACGAAAAACACATAAATTCATCTTTATTCTTGAGATTGCACAAAATATAAATGATTGGCGACAGGCAAAAAATGACGCAAGAGCGTGCAATAAACGCAGAAATAATTTATAGAATAGAAGCTTAAACCAACGATAACTGAAAGCATTTATAATTCCTCTAACATTTCAAACAAAATGAAAATTCGGATTTTGCATGAATCTGTAATAGCGGATAACTTTGTAATGATTGACGAAATCAGGTCGGTGTATACCTGAAAAACGAGGAAGCAACAACGAAGAGGATTAAAAATACTTTGTATTTCGTTTCACGGGAGCTTAGGTTTGTCGGATCCGTCCGTGTGACATCAAACGGAAAAATTCCGCCATGCGGATTCAATTAATCCTCCTCAATATTCGTTCGCCTAGTCCAGGCGATCGGGGACGTTAAAATGCACGGACGACTGAGGTTTTTTTTCACTCGATTCTGTCGTTTCCCGGCTCTGCATAAGAACGATTGATATTCAGGTTTTTCAAATAAGCAGAGAGAGAGAGAGAACGGATCGTTGGGAGAAGTATTAAAATCGAGGACGGCCAGAGGGTGGAGAAGCTCGTGTCGTTTAATGCATGCAAATGCACACACGTAGCTAATTTGAAAAAACTAGATCTGGGGCATATAAAACTGATAATAAAATTCCTAGCATATTAAGAATTATTAGTTCGATGCCAATGTCGAAGTTGAATTTGAAGGAATTCATTTTATTTGAGTGTACGCATTTGATATCGCTGCGACAACATTCGCAACGATGTGTCCAATAATTTTCAATTGAAGGGTGGCTCTTGAAGAGCAAATTAGCACAATTATAATATATTAAGTAAAGCATCATTGTGCAGAAGTGACGATTAAAAATTTGCATGTTGCGCACATTGTTCGGGGGAATACAGTTTCCCCCAGTGTTTTTGGCGATCGCAATTTAAAATTAACGAGCCGTACAACGGCAGATTGCTTTCGCTGTTAAATGAATGCCATCGGTGGCCACCAGCATTCGGAACAGAATGAAATTACCAATTATGATTCCCCGACGACTAATTGGTAAACACTAGTAATAACAAGGAACGTTCATCGATCACCGGCTCGATTGGTGAGATCATTTACAAGTTACTGATTCTTCATCGTGTGCAAAATCTCAGTGCAAAGGGCTCAGAACCTAAATACCTCCTTGAAAAAGGTCTATAAAAAAATATATAACTCCTGCAATTTTGATTGTTGCTAGTTCTAAAAAATCATGAAACCACCTCAGATATACACGAATGTGTGTGCAAAATCCCAGTGCCAGGGGTTCAGTAGTTTTTTCAGAATAAATATCCAGAAATTGACAAATTTGACATTCAAGATCAAAAACCTCCCTGAAATAGGCTCTATAAAAAATATATAACTACTGCAATTTTGATTGTTGCTAGTTCTAAAAAATCATGCATGCACTTCAGATACCCACAAATGTGTGTCCAAAATCCCAGTGCCAGCGGTTCAATAGTTTTTCCAGAAAAAATATCCAGAAATTCACAAATTTGGCACTCAAGACCAAAATACCTCCCTGAAACAGGGTCTATAAAAAAATAGATAACTCCTTCAATTTTGATTGTTGCTAGCTCTAAAAAATCATGAATGCTCCTCAGATACCCACAAATGTGTGTCCAAAATCCCAGTGCCAGCGGTTCAATAGTTTTTCCAGAAAAAATATCCAGAAATTCACAAACTTGGTACTCAAGACCAAAATACCTCCCTGAAACTAGTTCTATAAAAAAATATATAACTCCTGCAACTTTGATTGTTGCTTGTTCTAAAAAATCCTGAATGCACCTCCAATGACCACAAATGTGTGTGCAAAATCCCAGTGCTAGGAGTTCAATAGTTTTTTAAGAATAAATATCTAGAAATTGACAAATTTGGCACTCAAGATACAAAAATAGCTTCCTGAAACAGTCTCTATAAAGAAAATATAACTCCTATAATTTTGATTGCTGATAGTTCTAAAAAATCATGAATGTACCGCAGATATCCACGAATACGCGTGCAAAATCTCAGCGCCAGGGGTTCAATAGTTTTCCAGAAAAAATATCCAGAAATTCATAAATTCGGTACTCAAGACGAAAATTCCATAATAAATTAATTTCTTTCTCCAGAAAAGTCCAGAGATACAAGATTTTCCATCAGACGCTTCGCGCAACATAGTAACTCAAAAGCTTGGAAATCCAGCCGTCGCATTGATTTCCCATACGTCGTAAAAAAAAGAAAAGAAGAAAGAAGAGAGGACAGAGAACGAAATGACGCGGACGAAAAGTGTGCGAGCGTCTAGACGGCATTCAGCTCGTCCCGATCACGTATCATTGATAATTTACGATCCCGTTGGATATTCGGTGCATCCGGTACAAAGATATTTGCCTTACGAGGAATGATATATTCGCCGGGGGTCGATGCTTGAATAAAGGATCGACAGTGTCCGTCCTGGGGGATAGATCCGAACGATATGGATAGGTTAAAGAAGACGCCGAAGGGACATACAGGGGTCGCGACAATTCAACGGAGAAGCTTCAAGAGGTTAAGGCGACCCCCTAACTGGAATATCCCCTTTCCATTTATCCCTTTCGGACAGCCAAACTCTTCATAGATTTCTCTCCTCGATGGGAAGTACTGCTTGAGCGTGAAGAGTTCGATCGCCATACGAAAGTGGTTCGAGATTCAATCGGAAAATAAACGGTTCTACACTTTCACCAGGCTGCGCCACCCTAACCACCGCAATGAATTCTGATTATTATACCATACCAATGAAAAATTTGTATTTGATAGCATTTCGGGATTACACGAAGAAAGCGTACACACCGATTTCAAAACATAAGTATAACATTTATCGATAAAATAAAACAAAAATGTAATTTTACGCAGAACAAACTGCGAAATTTCTATAATGTCGCTTTCGTTTTACACGGATAAAGTTGAAATTAACGATTGTTTTTTTATTATTTCCATTTTAATATCTAGTGTAACCTCCATTTTTTTTTAATTACATTAAAAATACGATTGGGCATTGACGAAATTAACTTTTTCAAATATCTATGAATATGAAGATGACTTTATAAAAATTTCGGCCACTGTATAAACTTGAGAATCTCATGTCTGTGATTATTCCTCGAGGAGAATATAAACGCTGTTATCAGCGTATTCCTGACTGTTTCCCGATTAAAACGATACCCCACACGACGCAGTTCGGCTCGTATTTAATCGTGTGGCGCACGAATCTTATCCGAATCTCGAACATTTCGCCGAGATAGTTCGTTTTCAAGTTTCTGCTATCTCCGTCGCGATATTTAACGAGGAATAATTAAAATTGAAAGTTATCCGACCGAATTGCGGCCGTTCTTCTGCTTTAACGTCCTTTCGTCGGAACGTCAAGCCGCATATCGAATTCGACGTGACATGCTTATCAGACGTTTCCTCCTTCCGATGTCCTTCGAGAGTACATGTTTGCTCTGTGGCGGACACGTAATTTCGGCTTGTAATGTTTGTGTTCTTGCAATACCCTCGCCCCCGCGTTTCGAGCGGTGCTTAAGCTTCGGTACACTGTCATTATCGATCTCGACAGACGCTCAGACACGTCGATGCCGAGTGAGAAGCGAAACACGCGACGATATTAATTTTGAACGAGCGGTTCCGACCACCTTTCCAAAAATCTCTGGTCGCACGACATTTGGACAAATGTGTTTGAAATTTCCGTTTTATTCGTCAAGTTTCATACTTAACGACCTGATATACAGGGTGCGGCGCCTAAAACAGGTCACCTGAATAAATCGCTTGATTTTGAAGATAGAAGAAAAAGGATTAGACCAAACTTACTTGATATCGAGGGGCTCGTAATCTGATGTCATTAATTTTTTTATAGGTGGAGACAATCATATCAAGGAGATATGAAGGTCAACTCTGTTTTTTTAAATGGAACGGTATGGTTTTTTATTTACATTCTGATAGTGTATTTCAAGACGAATACAATGACCTGTTACGAAGGTCATTCAAGGTCACGCAAGGTCAACTGCAATAGAAAATAAAATGTCTCAAGGCACTCTTCGAACGCTACGACGATTTACATGTAACATGTTATGTACGCATTCGCTGCTACTTCGAGTGTTCAAAATGTCGACCTTGAACACCGAGACATAATCTAAAACGTTGCAATACCGATGATACTGCCCGACAAATTTCAGTTGTATCTATTACAGAGCAAGCTCTTTTTATACGTTCTTGCATATCAACTGTGGTTGTTGGTTTTTCGCGGTACGCTTGGTCCTTCAATTTTCCCCACAAATAAAAACCTAGCGGTGTCAGGTCTGGGGAACGTGCTGGCCATTTATTACTTCCTGATCGACCAATCCAACGACCTTTAAATGTCCTGTTCAGTAATTCTGTAACATTTCGAGCTGAACGAGCAGGACATCCGTCTTGTTGGAACCACATGGACTGTCGCATGTCCAGTGAAATGTCCTCTAACAATTCTGGCAAAACGTCTTTTAAGATTCTCTCGTATTTATGACTATTTAGCGTGCCATCAATGAAATATGGACCAATTATTTTATTACGAAGAAGGCCGCACCAGACGTTGACAGACCAAGGTCTCTGCTTGTCCACTTCTCGTAGCCATCGTGGATTATCTACCGAGCAGTAATGCATGTTGCGACAGTTAACTTGTCCGTGGTTTGTAAATGTGGCCTCATCCGTAAACAAAATTTTATTCAAGAACATTTGATCGTCTTGCAGTTTCCGTAGGCCCCATTCGCAAAACTGTAAACGTTTTTGAAAATCATTTTCACTTAATTGTTGATGCAGCGAAATGTGGAATGGGTGAAATTTGTTAACTTTAAGTGTTCGAAAAATACTTCGTTGACCGATGCCACTCTCGCGTTCAAGTTGCCTCGTACCAACATGTGGATTTTGTATTACACTTGCTACAACGTTTATCGTGTTTCCATCATCGGTTGCTTTTTTGGCTCGAGTTCGTTTTTTCTTATCCACATTTCCAGTTTCACGAAACTTTTTTACAATGTTTGCAAAGACAGAAAGCGAAGGACTATTACGATCGGTAAATCTTTCACCGTACACGCGTACCGCTTTCCTCATAATTCTATGACATTCGCCATAAATGATAACCATTTCCACTTTCTCTGCTATCGTGTAACGCATTCTTGAAAATTGAACACTCGGATTGAATATTTCGAAGCCGTACTCTAGTCGGTAGTCAAACTACTAATAACATTTCTGGATACAGGTAAGCATACGATGCGATGATATGTTTATTTATGTTTTGCGACCCTTACCAATACTTAGAAGAGCAGTATGCCAACAACCAGAGAAGACACAAAAGTATTTGAAGAGTGCTTTGAGACATTTTATTTTCTATTGCAGTTGACCTTGCGTGACCTTGAATGACCTTCGTAATAGGTCATTGTATTCGTCTTGAAGTACACTATCAGAATGTAAATAAAAAACCATACCGTTCCATTTCAAAAAACAGAGTTGACCTTCGTATCTCATTGACGTCTCCACCTATAAAAAAATTAATGACATCGGATTACGAGACCCTCGATATCAAGTAAGTTTGGTCTGATCCTTTTTTTTCTATCTTCAAAAGCAAGCGATTTATTCAGGTGACCTGTTTTAGGTGCCGCACCCTGTATATTGGGGACTAACCGAATCTTACGAGTCTTTAAGAAATAATTTAACGCTAAACTTACCACGGTCCAATGGCCGGTTAGATATGTTTTTCAATTATCGAAATTCTAAAAATCCATTAATGGAAAATAATGGAATAAATTACAAACAGTCTGAATAAACGTAGTGTTGCCATTTTTCTAAAACAATATTTACCGAATACTTTTTAATTAAAAAATTCCGGCGCTTGTTTGTGCACTCGAGTTAACGGCGGCGCATTTTTGTTATCTGTTCAGAAGCAGAGGAACTTGTCTTAGAATCGCGACACGTCACGAACTCGGAAAACACCGGAGCTTAAGAAAGAAAATAACTACTTCGGGAAAGAGTTAACTTATAATCTGTACGCCCTAACTTCGGAATGAATAGTTTCGAACTGGAATGAGGAACGTCCTCAGTTTCTCATGAATAACGTAAGAAATTGAGTTTCTCGAAGATTGAGCCATTCTCTGAACGGTAAAATGGAGCGATTCATTTTAAAATGTTATAAAAATTGAACTGTTCTCCGAGGCAGCCTCGTTACATTGTAATTTCTACGGATCATTTTCTTTTTCACTCTCGAAACCTTTAACATTTCTCGAAGATTTTTCCAAGCAGATCGGAATTTATTTGCGGCGACGGCGGCGGCGGCTTTCAGTCCGCAAAAGGTATTCGAAATCCGATCAAGTTATTCGCGGATAACGCACACACGAGATCGTTTCATTTTCTGGCACATGCGTCACGTAATAAATTCTGCCCCGCGATTATCTCAATAAACCGCCGGCATATCACAGGTATGAAAGTCAAATCCTCTTACGACGTATTAAAGGGAACCGCGGAATTTGGTCGGGCTGCAATCGGAATTACATATTTCGATTCGAACGGGACGTAGAACTGTCGTATTTCTCGAATTATCAAAACGAAATGGGATCTGCCTACATCGCTTCTCTTTTATCCACGTGTCTTCCAAAAAACAGTCTTTGATCGTACATGGCATCGGTTGAATAAAAAAATATATAACTAATGCAATTTTCATTATTTTTACTTGAAAAAAAATCGTGAATGCAACTCAGATACCCACGAATGTGTGTGAAAAATCTCAGTGCAATAGACCCAATACTTCTCCAGAAAAAAATTCCCGAATATTGGTTTTATTAGTACTGGAAACCAGGACACTCCCTACAAACAGGCCTCATGAAAAAATATATAACTAACGCAATTGTTACTATTTTTACTTTTAAAAAAATCGTGAATGCATCTCAGATATCCACGAATGTATGTGAAAAAATCTTAGTGCAATAGACTCGATACTTTTCCAGAAAAAAATTCCCGAATATTGGTAAATTTGGTACTGGAAACCAGAGCACGCCCTTCAACCGGGCGCCATAAAAATATAAATAACTCCTGCAATTGTTATTATTTTTACTTAAAAAAAATCGTGAATGCACCTCAGATATCCACAAATGTGTGCGCAAAACTTTAGTGCAATGGGCCCAGCAGTTTCCGAGGGAAAAATCGTGGAGCGTCGCTCGAGAAGAATACCCCCTTAAGGGCGCGGGAGAAACAAGAGGACTGGCAATCAGCGGTGACCAAAGTGAATCGTTCCTGGCAATTTCGCGTTTCTCGAATGCAGCCATTGTGTGTCAGGCCGTGCAGAGAGGCCTGCACAGGAGATTCATGGGAACCTGGAACAAGAAGGTTACATTTCCCACGGGAGGCGGCATTCTCCTTTCATTTTCAGTCTTATTTCCATCCGGGGATGGAAGGGGAGAGAGGAGGCTCTCGGCAGGCGATCCTGAGTACGTAGGAAGGGTCCGCAGGGATTGCGATCCAGCCATCATCCGTTCTGCGACGCGAAAATCAATCTCAACAGCTTCCGGTATCAATCTCGCATCACACCTGAAGCACACTCGACCGCATTCCTTGCGAGTCCGTCGTTCGGATTTTCATCCTTTTCCCGAATAAGATCGTCCACGAAATCGCATGGAAACGGAGAGAATATCGGAAACCCAGGGACGGAGGGGCCCCTCGCGCGCTTGATTCCCCCACCAATCTATCATTCAGCCAGTGGTGTCTCCTCCCCCCCCCCCTCCACTGGAGCGTGTCCCGTCTCCTTGGCAACGGCGCTACTGGAGGGGAACAGTGGGCGCTGTGGTGGGGATAGTGAGCGCTGTGGTGGGGACAGTGAGCGCTATGGTGGGGATAGTGGGCGCTGTGGTGGGGTCAGTGAGCGCTTTGGTGGGGACAATGAGCGCTGTGGTGGGGACAGTGAGCGCTATGGTGGGGCAGTGAGCGCTACGGTGGGGACAATGAGCGCTGTGGTGGGGACGGTTTCGTCTCAATTCTGGCACACGTGCGCTGAATTCTGTGGTTCCATGGGAAAACGGCGCAGTTGATGCATTAATTAACCCTTAGCACTCGAGTGGCGACTCTGAGACGCCACTAAAAATTGCTGTACCATTATTCAAAATATTGTTTGCATTACTATATATGTTGATATCTAATGAATTACAAACATTTAAGTATTGTGTGAGGTATTACATCAATTTCATATTCATACAGAGAAAAGAATTAATATAGAATGGAATTATCCTAATGAATGAATTATATTTAATATAGAATGGAATTATTCTATTAATTTTCCATTTAAAATAGGTCCGAGTGCGAAGGGTTAAGCTTTATCATGGAAACAAATTCGAGTGCAAAAGGAAGAAGCACCGGCCATATTGAATAGAAAATCGTAGAAAATGAAATAAGAACACAGTAAGTTTTGAGAAAGGATTTCGCTGTTTAATTGAATTGTTCCTTGATTATATATTATGTGTTATTGCGGATTATCTCTGATACAGATACTCTAACTGCCTCACCATAATTATTCTCGGCAACTTTAAATGCAATAAATTAATCGTTGCGCAATACAAATTTCTACACAAAGATATTGTTTGTCATTATGTCTTATAATTATACAGCCACAGAAAGTTGGCGCGTTCGTACGGAAAATGAAAATTATGTCAACAGACGCAGATTATTCTTGTCTTAACAACTTTCTCGCTAAAATAGTTTTCATTTCTTTAAATGTTTTTTCAACGTCCACGACTGAACGATACACTTTCCAGCGGGCCGCCCGCTTATTTAACGAACAACGTTTTTAATTAGCGTTATCTTTCGGAAGCAATTTCGCCGGAATTGAGATTTAATTTGTTTCTGTGGCAAAAGTGTGTGGAAAAAAGAGAGAGAGAGAGGGGGGGAGAACGAAGAAGGGAAAAAACCGAAAAAAAGAGAACGAGTTAAGTGGACAAGACAGAGCCGTGTTTCGGCCGGCGGAGGTGAAATGATAAATTAAACCGAGCACAATAATGTTCCGGCCGCAAAACAAGACGGGGCCCCGCTTGCAAAATTATGGAAGTTCCAAGACTAATTGGCGAACTTTTCCGCGACACGTAGAATTCCCCGGCATTGTCTCGTTACGCTTTCTATTTTTCCTCTTTCATTCGAAAATGGACAATCGCTATTAAAAACATATCCCGGTGTTTCAGCGATTTAACGTGAAACAGAGCAGAGAGGGCTAGCGCGGCGAACGTATCGCATTCGAAATTTTTCAATTTGAAATAAACCATTTCGGGAACGCGGTCGGAATAATGAAACCCTCCGACCGGCGTTACGCGATTATAGAGCGGCGTAGAAAAATAATTGTGGAAGGGGAGTAACAACATTTCGACGTATCAAATTTTTACGGAAATCTGCAACGCGCCCGCTGAAAATTCGGAAAAATGTTCTACGCATTTTTATGACCGCCTGTTTGCATGTTTAACGTCGCAGCTATTCCGCGGAATGTTTCGCTTCGCATTTTAGAAATACAGCACAGTCGAGATTACTGTCCAACAGCCGTATTTTTGGTGGACGGTAATCCTGGCGTTGCCGCCATTATCGTATTTTTGTTACTTCAAAGGAGAGTCTGAACATAGAGAAGGACAGAATGAAATTCAAAGGAGAAGCCGAACATAGAGAAGGACAGAATGAGCGTCTCTTTCTTTCCCATACGCTGTCCTTCCTTGCGACCGAAACTCGAAACGTCGATTTCACCGCTAAATACAATTGGAATTATATCGTGTTCGGTCTTATTTGAATCAGAAAGATGCCAGAAATACGATAGTGAAATTTCATAAAAAAAATAATGAAAATTAAGAAAGTTGAACGTTCCGGCCACCAGTGGAATGTGCAGGAACTGGACTTGGATCCCGCTGTTGACTGAGGACAGTAATCACGACTTTACTGTCTCTTGGAAATGGTAAAATCTCTGTGGAATTAGCATTTTAAAAGATAATTCAAATCGATCTCGGGAATAAAGATGAGCTAAATGGAGAGACGAATCGGTTTTCCGGTGTGTTGTTTAATCGGGAACACAGTCGGCGAACTTCATCGCGGCGTTTCTTTCGCGCGGTAACTTCGAGGGGAGTTTCTTTGTTTATTGGTCGGGCCGGCAAGAAGTTTGCAGAATTTCTTGACGATAAATGGCTCGGGACTGGCCCGTCTCATCGGATTGTTCTTGCGGCGAGTTCCTTTGAAAAATTGCCCCTGGTCGAATAATATTGGCTCGATCGTTTTCCCCCGTCGAACACACCGTGGCCACTCAATTGTTTACACAAAACACAGGCTCTCAGGAGAAATTCGCGTAAACAAATCGATAGAAAATAATCTTCTACTCACTTCTACTCACCTTATTGTGCGAGGATCCAGAAGTGATTCAGAGAACTCATAAAAATTTACAGACCAATATTACTATTTTCCAATTGATTTGATTCATATTTCACTATTTTCTAACCGCAAAATAAAATTGATATGCCGCTCGAATGTGAACACTTCCCGAACCTAGTTCTGGAATTATTCATCGAATGCATAATAACGTGTAGAACAATTAATTATGCATTCGACTGATCAGAAAATACACTTCACCAATAATTAATCACGCTCCCATACTTGGCATTAATGAATTCCTCAAAGAGAAACTCTTCGGAAATTACGTTCGGAACAACGTATATATTTTCCAGTTATAATTATTTAAGGGGTTCCAGGAATTTCGATGTAAACGTGCGACAACAATAATTCATTGTTCTGTATATAAGAAATTTATTCAATAATCGACGAACTTCTGTGCACTTTCTAAAAACAAATCACTGCTTTCCAAACGATTTAAATTCGAACGAATGATTGAATGAAAACATCAATATCGAATCATCGTAAAAAAGATTCGTCAATTACACGGTCCAACAAATTTCAACTCTTCTTTTCTCGTAGACGCACAGTTTCAGCCAAAAATTTGAGTTTAAAAAAGAAAAGACATATTTTTCAACTTTAAACAAATATTGCGATGTTATTATAAAAGATATTGAATTGTTCTTTACAGAAAAAGATTCTGTAGACTTTCCCGAACACATTGATGTCCAATATTAATACGTTAGGATCGTTTAAACATGTTTAAACAATCATTGCAGACGGAGAGATACAACTTGTGCATCATTTTTTGAGGATATTTCTGAATTTATCTCGGAACATAAGGATCCAGCGGAGAAACGAACTATACCACGCGATAGAGCAGACTTTTATCTTGAGAAACCACCCTTTGAAGTTTGCAACGGCGACATGAGTTGACGCCAGTGGCGCTCACCAGTTGAACGGGCGTTCGCCGCACCGCACACACAGTGGGTAAAACCGACGAAATCTGTGTAAAAATCAAAGAACTTTCGATAGAAATGAGATAGAGCCATGAAATTTTTTTAAAATGAAAGCTGAAACTATGCAAATTACGGGATAATTATGGAGATTGTGGTACGAACGTTTTTTAACCTTGAAAAAATTCGTTAAACTTGCATAATTTGAAGAAAACTGTGGTTTTTCCAATACCACGCGCGGAAAATTTTTTCTTGTAACATGCTATACATTATTTCCCGTAGATGTTTTCACGGTGATTCCAAATCTGGTTTCAAAATTTGTCTACGACCTCAGAATTTTTCAAAAAATCGATTTTTGTGAAAGAAAAACCAGTGAAATAAAATTTCCCGTGTTGGAAAATGCGGTTCAAATTGTTCCACGATTTTTCAATCGAACTGTATTCTTAATTTAGCGATAAAAGGGTTGTTCAATTTTCATGAGTAAGATTAATATTACTGTAAGCGTTCGCCAGCGACCGAGGCGCAGCTGGATTCGTTCGGAACAGGTCGGAGTAACTAGCAGAAAAATCGCCGAGCAAAGGGGACGACTTAACACCCGCGACTTAACGGGGGGAAGCGAGGGTAATAGGCGGCGACTTTCATTAGGTCGTCTTCACGTTTAATTCACGATGAATGGCCGCGTCTACGGGGGCGAAACAAAAACGATGATACCCATGGAAAAAAGCCGGCACCCCGAGGGTATTTGTAACCTTCGTCGACGGTAGCCGAGCCTTGTGACTAACGGATAATCGTCATTCACAAGGCGGATCTCTTTTTAGACTCCCTTCTGGCGACAAGGCAACCCTTCAACACTACGAATACTCAAAGGGTCTCGCCTCTGCAGGGGTGGCGACAAAACGCAGCTTGATCGGAGTCGCGCGAAACACCGCTTTCGCACTCGTTTCAACCATTATATTCTAATCATAATTATTATTTTTCTAAATACGTAATGTTGGTCACGAAATATCCGTTCAAATTCTCCGTGGTGTTTTTCCGGTTAAAACGAGTCCAAACACGACGCGATTCGACACAGATTTGCCTGTTTAATCCACGATTTAGTGGAGCCTCGATTATCCGAACTGGTCAGAAAAATATAAATCGTATCGCGAGGAGTGCCATTTCGATCAGAAAGGAGTCAGAGACACGTTGATCTAAGAAATACGTTGATGTTGATGTTTCGTCGAAGAGTTTGGATAGTAGAGGTTCCATTACATCGTGGATTACACGGACACGCGTAATCGCAATATCGTCGTATGGGGTATCATTTTAACCGGAAAAGAGTCAGGAATGTGACGATAAAAGTCGAACAATGAAATTATTGAGAACAACAAAGTTATAACAAGAAAACCGAGTTCTGTATCATGGAAGAGTTTGGATACTAGAGGTTCCATTACACCGTGGATTACACGGACACGCGTAATCGCAATGTCATCGTGTGGGGTATCATTTTAACCGGAAAAGAGTCAGGAATGTGACGATAATAGTAGAACAATGAAATTATTGAGAATAACAAAGTTGTAACAAGAAAATCGAGTTCTATGAAGGTGTAAGGGGTGTCCGCGCTTTTTCGCGAGTCGTGCGAGCATAACCGAATTGGGCCACGTATTTCAGCTTCAAAGACGCTAAACAGACACGTGATGTCGCCGGGGTTGAACAAGGGCCAAGTCTCGAAGAGACCGGCTGGTTCTGATATCTAGTGTTTCGAGTGACGGCGAAGTCAGACGCCTTGGGGAACGGCCGAGCGCGACAGAGACAATCAGATCACGGTTAAAATAAGAGAAAAGAGAGACATGGATGGTTGTACGATGGAGAGAGAGAGAGAGGTTGGGGAGAACTTTGACTGGAGGTAGCAAAGCGACTGTTCGCATGGAACTTAAGGACAGTATATAGTTAAAGGCGAGACGGAGGACTTTGAAGGAGAGCTCGTACCAAGAAGCTGGTTACATGGTGCTCGACGTAGCGAAGAACAAGCCGGTTAGGTCTGCGACATATCTTGCGGCTCCTAGCCACAGGCCAAGCACTAACCTTCTCTACTGTTTATCTTGTTACCGACTGTTGAATTCCGAACTCGTTCAACCGCCAATATCAGGACCTGTTCTACCGTAAAATCTTGCACGGGGTCTGTTAATCAGCTGCTAACAGGACACGTCCTTGCTATCCCAGAGTTAGCGAGTACCGAACAATGGCTGTTGGATAAGGGACATGCGAACCATACTTTTTATTTATTTTTGCGGAATGGATATAGGCAGCAAAATTCAATTTTTATTTTAGTCGATGAATTGGAATTTAATTTCGCGGAAAAATTCATTTTCATGGAAATTTGAATTCATAGAAAAATTCGATTTCAATTTAATCTTTATTTTAATCGATAAATTGAAATTTAATTTTGTAGGAAGGTTCAATTTTAATGGACATTTGATTCCACAGGAAAATTTAGTTTCTATTTGAATTGATAAATTGAAATTTAATTTTGTAGAAAAATTCGATTTCTATTTGAATTGATAAATCGAAATTTAATTTCGTAGAAAAATTCAATTTTAATAGAAATTTGATTTCAAAGGAAAATTCAGTTTCCATAAGAATTTGGTTTTATGGAAAAAATCAATTTCTACAGAAATTTGATTTTCATAGAAAAATTCGATTTCAATTTAATCTTTATTTTAATTTTGTAGAAAAGTCCAATTTTAATGGAAATTTGATTTCACAGCAAAATTTAGTTTCCATAAAATTTTGATTTCTTGGAGAAATTCTATTTCTATTTGAATCGATAAATCGGAATTTAATTTCGCAGAAAAATTAAATTTCAATAGAAATTTGATTTCAAAGGAAAATTCAGTTTCCATAAGCATTTGACTTTATGAAAAAAAACTAATTTCTACAGAAACTTGATTTCATAGAAAAATACGATTTCAATTTAATTTTTATTCTAATCGATAAATTGAAATTTAATTTCGTAGAAAGATTCAATATCAATAGAAATCTGATTTCACACAAAAATTCCAATGTGAATTTAATTCCCAAATAAATCGACAAATTAGAATATAATTTAATAGAAAAATTCTTCTAAAAATGTAACTAGCATAACTGGCAATTTTCCACATATTTCAGAATGATTTCTGAATATTTCAAGAAATGAGTCGCTATCGAAGAGGTTCTTTCTCAGGTGAACAATGAAGTCACGGCTAGTTAACATTATGAAGCAATAATTACATCGCGCAAAGTGCAATTTCAATAATAAAGTCATTGCAAACGGTCGCGAGAAATATTCGAAGCTCGGCCGATTTGAAGTCAGAATGAAATTTTTCTCGTTCAAGGAGTAATTTCAGAGACTGGTCCGCTTCTCCTTCCCTTTTCGCTCGAGGCGATTCGAGCACGCGCAAAGGAAGTTTCTTCATAAAACGACGACGCCCTTCTTAATTCCTTGTTTCCTTCGTGGATACATTTTCAGCGTAGTAATCGCGAGAACGCCGCGAGGCAGAGGAGGGTCGGGCCCGGATATAGGAAATCGCATCGTAAAACAGGATATGACTATAAAATCAAGGATTTGCCCCACCCCCAACTTACATAACACGATTACTATAGCGCAACCATCGTATGGTGTTCTTACCATAGAACCAGGGGATAATTAATAATCTATAATGTCGATAACATTGTGTTGTTATAAATGAAATAATCAATCGACGGAAATAAAAATTATATAAAAATATATAAAAATAATATAACAATATTTCTAAATTCTTCCAATGTTTTTACTTTTCCGCGAATCACACCTACTTGTTTTTGTTATAAACGTATAAAATCCGCTGTCCAAAAATCAACCTGATGAATCTTTCACTTTATGGCTCGATAAAAAATTCAACCACCAATCTACTGGGAATCGCGGTGATTGGTCGAATTAAAATTCAGAATAGCGACCAATCAGCGCTTGTAATCGATATATCGGTCGAGTGAGATTCTTGATCACCGGGGAGCGCAGCGCGTCGGTCGTCTAATAATTAAACAAGCGCGTAATTGTCCGGATTTAAAGTGTTCGCCGTCATTGCCCGAGCCGTTTGAACTGTCAACGCGGTTCGCCGATGAGATTTCGTAATAATTGACGAAGCCGCGGGGCAGCGGCGTCACAAATTCTGATGCATCAAAGAGGACGCGAGGAGGGAGCGGTGGGCTGTGGGATATAACAGAGGGAAGGAGACTACTGTGAAGGATTAATCGATCACAGTCAATCGCAGTAATGCACCAAAGGCGCAGCGCGATTCTGTCGAGGTGACGTCGCGTTTGCTAAGGAAGAGCTGACTTGAGTGGGGAAACAAAGCTTTCTGTGGGGGATTTACGTCGACGTGTGCGCTGATCAACCTGCAGCACGCCTTGATTCGCTCCGGATCAATTACGATTAATTCGCCGATGTGCCGTTTATTAGGCGGTTACGTTAGGAAACGTCGTATCGTTTCGGCCAATGAAGAACACCTATCCTAAGTCTTCCCGTTTGCTCTTTACCTTAACGGACTCAAAATTTATGCCCTTTTCCTATAAATTGTGATGTGTTCGATATGTAATGCAGTAGATTTGTACCGTGGGCGGCTGCAGTCGAAGTTTCGACCCTGTAGGATCAATGGTTCACGAGTTATGGTCGCTTAAAGTTGAGCAATTTGGAGTATTTTCGACAGTTAAGAGCGCCGGAACATTGGTTTGTAGTGACGTTCGCGTGCCGCTTACCGAGCAGAACCGCTAGATGGCAGCAAGGGCACGCGTTAATGATGATATTATAGAGCGGATATTGCGATTATTGCGGGTATTGTTTGAATTTTGGAAGGTTAGATGAAGGTTAGTTGAATTTGGTTAGGTTTTTGTAAATATTTTCCACGATATTTCTTCTCATACATTTTCTGAGATATTTTCTCTATGTTAGCGATATTACTGTGTGCATGTGCTGCCATCTAGCGCGCGGTTCCGATATCAGAGGTTCCAGTCTATCGCGTTTTACACAAGTATGCGGGATCCGAATCGTATCGTGTTTGGTATCCTTTTATCGGGAAAAGAGTCAGTAATAAACCGGTGAAAGTTTCACGAAAAAATAATTCGAAATGACGAAGTTATGGCTCCGAATTAGTATAGTTTCACCGCTGCGCTGCTATCTATCTACGTTATCTCGCAGTTTCCGTCGACGCTAGCGATCGGAGATCAAGGAGCAGTGTTTGTACACGACGTACAATGATTCGACGCCATGATTTTCAAGTGCGAGCACGAATTTGTCGACCGTACACATAACGAGGTATCAGACAGGATTCGTTTCGGTAGCAGTTTTGGTGAAAACTGGAGCCCTGTCCGACGCGTTAATTTCACGATCGTCGAATTTCGGAGCGGCGTCCTTTGATCTTCGTGAATGAACCTACAAGCGTGCGTAGATCCGAGAGCAGGATTGTTGGATTTGCACCTAAAGCGACGCCGCATTTGCCCGCAAAGGGAGATTCGATTGAAGACGAATCGAGTATGCAGATGGATCGCAACGCGAACGTTCGTGATTCGAGGTTCCGCCGTGAAAATGACGCGGGCCATTTACGGGCCCCGCCATTGTTCGAGCTCGTCCGCCGTAGCCGATTATGCGAGCGATTTTATTTCAGACTCCGAACGATCGAGCTCGGGCGTGAAATCCGCAGTCGGATCATCGCTGTTTCACATCCTTCGATTGAATCCGATGGAGGAAACAATATATCGGCCATTAGCGCCGCTCCGAATCGTTTTTAATCCCCGCGAATATTCCGCACGCGGGGATATCCGTTGCTCGAGCGGCGGCGCTCGCGCTAAAAGCCGCGTTAACGGAAGTTCATAAAGACTAATATCGGCCGACAACTTCTACCCTAATAAAAGCTAACGCATTTACAAAGGCGGGGGGTAAACTGCAACATAAACAGCGACCACATTGAACCGAGAGGTATTTGAAGCGAGCGCCGCGCCGGGGCGAGAGCCTCAATAATCTGAACCCGGAGAGTATCAATATTGGACGAGCATTAAAGAATCTAAAGTCAAAGCTCGCTACAACCGTTGACTTTATCCAGCCTGCCCCGAGGAAGAACAGAGAAAAATTTACCTCCCGTAATGGAAACAAATGTTCATCCCGGAGATACTAATTTCCGTCGTGTGCGCCGGAGAAATTTTCCTCGCTGGTCAAACAGTGGAGACGCGGAAGTTTATCGATTTTCAAAGCCGTCGGTATTGTTTCTTTGCAGGACACCCTATGGATTTTCTTCGATATTCTTGTAGGGCCTGAAGAGACGAGTCCAACGAGTACCATGAACATACTCTTACGATCGTTCACTCTCGAGATATTCCTGTCTGAAAACTGGGTAGCTGACAGGGACCTAATCGAGACCCTACCTTTTAAACATGAATATCTCCGGACTGAATGATCGTAATGGCATGGTCATGGTACTCGTTGGACTCGTCTCTTCGCGCTCTACAAGAATCTGCACTGAGATATATAGGGTGTCGTATAAAAAGAAATCTATGCATCGATAAATAAGTCGAAAATGAAAAATAACTTACCCATGTGGTAGAGCACCTTCGCGGTGCCGTTGTACTTCTGGAAAGCCTTGTTCATCGGCGCGAACACGGTCACGTGCCGGTACATCAGGGTCAAGTTGGCCACAGGATTAGCCTCCAGTAGATGATAGAACTGCGAACAAAAGGCGGAGACAAACGATTCAAACTTCAAGCATCGATTTCCCGTCAAAGAAATGTGTAAAACGGGTGGAGTTGGGGGGGGGGGGGGGGGGGTCGGCAAATATTTTCGCGGGGGTACTAATACGGGGGGATCAAGGGACTCAAGTCACGGCGGATTAAGTGCGGGACTGTACGTGCCGAATTAGTGATTCACGGGGCCAAAGGCGTCTAATCCGCCGTGTCGAATCAAATTTTCCGGGGACTTTCGTCTATCCGGCAAAAACCCACCCCGCCCGAACCCCGGTTGCCCCCGAAAACGCGCACAAAGGGAGCTCGTTAGTTATCAATGCGTAATTAACCCCCGCGGGACGAAAACAGTCGATGCGGAATATTAGTCGTGTTTTCTTCTGCGCGCGCGGCGAAGCGGAAAGAAAACGCTGAAGAGGGCCCGGAGAAACGAATACGTTTTTGCGAGCAGAAGGAATTACGGAGGACCTTTCATTAGGCTACCCGCTACCGCTGTTCCGTTGGCGGAACGTTCGTCGACTTTTTGCCGGATATAAACCGAGAGTCTTATGGCTTCTGAGAAATTTCAGCCGAGCACGCGTTTGTCTCGAGAGGGTGAAAATAACGCCCGTCGAAAATACTTGCGGCGGAGGGAGACTCTAAGTTTGATATGACAACAGAGAGTCGGTGGAATTATCTGCCAGCTCCTCCTGACGTTCTCGTGAAAGTTTCCTGCAATTTTTAACGCAATAAGCGTCCATTGTTGCTCTAGGTATTTGTTAAATTTTTTTGCTAATTTTTTGACATATCGATTTTGCTGTTATTTTTTTCCCTGCTTGCTAATAGCCTCAATTATGGCTCTAGGTATTTATTAAATCATTTTGGTGATTTTTTTAATATTCCAATTTTGCTGTAATTTTCCCCCTACTTGCAATATTAGCCTTAAATGTTGCTGTAGGTATTTATTCAATTCTTTCGGCGATTTCTTAATATACCAATTTTGCTGTAATTTTTTCCCCCTGCTTGCTCTAATAGCCTCAATTGTTGCTATAGGTATTTATTAAATTTTTTTGGTGATTTTTGAATACTCCAATTTTGCTGTAATTTTTTCCCCTGCTTGCTCTAATAGCCTCAATTGTGGCTCTAGGTATTTATTAAATTATTTTGGCGATTTTTTAATATACCAATTTTGCTGTAATTTTTCCCTCCTGCTTGCTCTAATAGCCTCAATTGTGGCTCTAGGTATTTATTAAATCATTTTGGTGATTTTTTTAATATTCCAATTTTGCTGTAATTTTTCCCCCTTCTTGCAATATTAGCCACAATTGTTGCTGTAGGTATTCATTAAATTTATTTGATGATTTTTTAATATTCCAATTTTGTTGCAATTTTTTTCCTCTGATTGCACTAATAGCCTCAATTGTTGTTCTAGGTATTTATTAAATTCTTTTGATGATTTTTTAATATTCCAATTTCGCTGTATTTTTTTCCCCCAGTTGAATGTAATAGCCTCAATTATTGCTCTAGGTATTTATTAAATTTATTTGGTGATATTTTAATATACCAATTTTGCTGTGATTTTTCCCCCTGCTTGCTCTAATAGCCTCAATTGTTGCTCTAGGTATTTATTAAATTATTTTGATGATTTTTTAATATTCCAATTTGGCTATATTTTTCCCCCCTCCCCCCAGTTGAATCTAATCGATCGCGGATCTCGTTTGAAAGATGGTCTCGCTGATAAGATTCCCGTGACGTGGTAGAATTTTAAGCAGCGACGCCGTACACCTCTTCGAATTGAATACATTTCTCTTCCGGCGCTCGTGCCCGACGTTCCATTCTTTCCAAGGAACCACTCGTCCGGCCTTCCGGCCGAGGATACTCTGTCCAGCTTTCACGGTTTCTATATCAAATTGTTTGCCGGCGAAATAGCCTTTGATTCGTACAACTTAGTTTGCTTTGAGTCTAGCGCCTTCCACTACTCCCTCGAAAGAGGATTCCGTCCTCTATATCCGACGTTATTCTATGCTTTCCGTTTAGCTGTCCGCCGACTTCCTTTCCAGCGAACGATTTCCACTGATGTGCTCCCGTACAAGGTCGGACTCGAGCTGATTCTCGCAGATATCGTTACAGTAATGTCTCGATACATTACGGTGAAAATTATAAAGCGTTACAGACGAATATCTCCAAAAATATTGATTGTACGAAAAAATGTTTCAGATGAAAGTTGTTCAGTACCGAGGGGGACATCATATAGTAGGACTTTTATTTTTCCCGGTGAACACTCCAAGGTCAGGTGAACGTCAACTTTCTTTTATTAAATAGAATATCCTATTTATTATACCATAGATCGATAGAGTATCAAATTCTGAGTATAAAAGTGTTGACCTTCGTATGTCCTAAACCTAACAGTTAACGAGCTATTAACCAAAGAAGAAAGAAAATTATTTCGATAATATCTCGTTAACTATTGGATTTAGGACATATGGAGGTCAATACATTTTTACTCAGAATTCGATGGTCTATCGATTCATGATACAGAAAGTAGGTCCTTCCATTTAAAAAAATCAAGGTGACCTTGACATCTCCTCTATGCCTCCACCCACGCAGAAAATGTTTGTGTCACAATATACCCCCCTCTATACCGTTTAATTTTTGTATACAACATTTTTTCATATTATTACAAATAACGGCAATATTCAAAGTGGACTTAATTACTGTCCCACCCTGTATACACATACACACTTGTAACTAATATAGTGCTGTAGTTGTTGCTGTACTATATAAATGAAGGGTTAAATATATAAATATTTACATATTGTACGAGGTATAATATTGATCTGATGTTGGTTGGAATAGATGTTTAATTTTCGAGAATAAAATTGGTCCGAGTGCAAAGGGTTAATTTCGAGTCGAAGATCCTATCGATACGACTCGCGAGAATCGTTTCGACGATCCCCATCCTATCTGCGCGAGAGGAATCACCGTGATTCCATTTGTGCTCCGATTTTCTCCTCTCTCGCTCCCTATAGTCTCGTTCACCATCCGAAGGTATTACAAAGTTCGAGCGATGAAATCTACTTACGTTTCCAAAGGAATTTGCGCGTCTAGAGCCGCTCGATTTTCCCGGGGAAACATGTATCAGCATAAAACAGGATTCCATTCCGAACCTGTTGAGCTGTTTACCGAGTCTCCTGAAGGTCTATTCGCGTTACTATCACTCGGCACGCAGTATCCCAGCTTCGGCTAACCTAATGGGTAAACTTTACTATACCGGACTCAAAATTTCTGCCTTTCTCCTATAAATTATTATGTATTTGGTATGTAATCCAATAGATTTGTTCTCGGGGATTCTGCAAATCGAAGTTTCGATCCTATAGGATCAATGGTTTAGGAGTTATGGTTGTTTAAAGATGAGCATTTTTCAGTGTTTTTGACAGGCGCTGCCATCTAGCGGTTTTGGCAATATGGCGGCGCCCTTACCTGTCAAAAACACTGAAAAATGCTCAACTTTGAACAACCATAACTCCTGAACCATTGATCCTACAGGATCGACACTTCGATCTGCAGTTTCTCCGGGTACAAATCTACAGGAGTACATACCAAATACATCATAATTTATAGGGGAAAGGCAAAAATTTTGAGTCCGGTGAAGTAAACAGCAGCGAATTTAATTCCTGATCATCTCTCTCACACATGTCCTCATAATTTTACTCATTTTTGAACTTGTCCATCTTGATGGACAATTGATCTTGAGCATTCGAGAACTATTCCACTGATTGGTGCTTAACCTAACCCAACCACCTACATTCTCAACCACAGCGATGACACTGGCAAACGTCGTTACGGCTACCCTATTTCCGGACCCTTGGGCCATACTAATTAAAGTAGGTAATAGCCAGGTCCAGCCTTGGCCGGCCATCAATCGATTTAACTACAAATTCAATTACACCGCGCTTGTTAGACGGGAAAAATAATTAGTCGACTCGGTGGACCTGCGTTTCACCCGTGCAAAAAAAAAATAAACGGATCTCGTTAACTCGTTGTACAATAACTACGGGCCGAGGTGAACAATTATCGTATCCATCGCTACAGCATCTGCGCTCACGGCGCTCTACAGGGTTTTTCAAAATTCCTTCAACATCCGGAACTGTGAGGTTCCTGAGATCATTTGAAGCGACATTTTCCTTTGCAGAAATGGCGTCCGCGACTTTGTTTAGAAGTTATTAACGAAAAACAGTGGATTGATTCTGGCTCGGCCAACGGCTACAGAACTCATTTGATTATAACTTGTGAACCAGTAGAGATACTGCAATGAAACTTTCACTAAAAATATTTAAAAAATAATCGTTTTTAACTACAGGTAATTAAATATTTTTTTGCATTTGGTAAACAATAATTTTTTATTAATTTTCATTGATATTTTCGATTTAAGAAAAACTTTTTTAAACATAATCTTACAAACTATTTTTTAATTTCTCAATATGTATTTTTTATATTTATGTCACACACATGTAACGTTTCATGGAATACGTAATACATAAATTCGAGAAATCTTGTTGCAATCAACGCATACAAATATTATCGAAGAGGTCACAAGGAAAATGTCGCTTCAAATGATCTCAGGAACCACCCATTTCCGGAGGTTGAAGGAATTTTGAGACACCCTGTATATATAATCACGTGTTTTCGCCTAACTTTTGTCCAGTCGATTCTCGTTCAGTCTTCGCCTCTTCACTGAATTATTCGTTTACATTTTCATCCCCTTTTCGTTTTGAGTAATCTTGACGATTCTTCTCGACGATTCACGTGGAAAAATTCTGTTTCCCGCAAAGATCCCCGGGCAAATCGCGCAAAAAGATCGGGAAGATCAAGATGAAATTTTTGTCCGTGGAGCTGCAGGAAAAGTTTTGAAACGGCAAAAGAACATTGAACTTCTCCGGATGTTTCGCCATCGGGATAATTAAGCTCGGTTTGTTTTCAACGGTGCCGTGGTTGTTGTTCGAGATCTCTCTCGCAGCGGAAAATTGATAATTACTTTCGCGATATGATGTTTTACATTTCCCGGTCGGGCGAATATAAATATCCGGTAAATCGTTCGAGAAATAGATTTGTTAATATCCACGGGACATTGTGTTGCGCGACTTGCAAGCACGTTAATTAGTCCACGATCAGATAATTGGCAATGTGAATTTAGATCGAGGTCTATTAGCTGCGCAACCTGTTCGACGAAGCTGCTGGGAAATTTCAGATTAATTAGTGGAAGCTGAACTAGGATGCGGTCGATCTAGGTAGCCGTATATTCTATAATGATCGGTCTTTGGATTGCGCAATAATATTGCAGTGTCTGTGTACGTTCGCATATGTGTCTATTCGAAATGGTTCCGAACGCGATCGAGCAGACAGAATTCCCATTTAACCCGCGACGTTCGCTTGTACCTCCAAAATCTCTTACGGTCTCTTCGCTAAAAAATTATTAACCCTCGCAAAAGGCAAAGTCTAATAACACAATATTACTATTTAAGATCTAATAACAGATAAATAGTAAGACAAATGAATTTCATAAATAGCCAAATTTGATAAATTTGGGATAAAGAAATGCTAAAAGGAATGATAAAAGAAATAGGATAAAAAGTAAATAAACAGATTTAATTTTATTCCTATAGAAAGTCTTTAAAAAATCTGTAGCTGGGGTCTCTGACACTCCACATTACCTTGCGAAGATAAAATCCATTTAATTCCACGGTGGAGGGGATGGTTCTTTTGCTTAGATCGTGCAGATCGAATATGTCGTGTATATACGATATATGGAACTGTTACGTACAATTATATGCATATACAGTGCACATACAAATCGTAAAACCAAGATTTCATGAAGAACAACCGAACAAAAGACAATAACAATAATGTTAACCATAAATATATTAGCAAATTCATTATTAGACAGCCGATTTTACGCATTTTTGACAAAAATGAATAGGTGCAATTTTAGACAGCAAAAATATCAGAAGAATGCAAACATACTATTATATTATTATCAACCTATCACACACATTAAGAAAGAAAATGAATTTCTGTATCACTCATGTTCGTTGTAATTCAGGTACAAAGCTTTTAGTTTGCATAAAGATCTATTCATTATACTGCACCCATCGATCATACGACATACACGACATAACAGACGGGATAGTCGTTTTTCTTAGATCGTGTAGATCGAATATGTCCTCTACCGAAGGAACCGAACAAAATATAATATCGATAATTTTAACCATAAATACATTACCATATTCATTATTAGACAGTCGATTTTACGAATTTTTGACAAAAATGAATAGGAGCAATTTTAGACAGCAAAAATATCAGAAGAATGCAAACATACCATTATATTATTCTCAATCTATCGGGCACATTAAGAAAGGTACAAATTCATCACATCAATTCAGGTACAAAGTTTTTATTTTGCGTAACAGAGGGGATAGTCGTTTTCCTTAGATCGCGCAGATCGAATATGTTCTACATGAATATACAATATATGAAACTATTGCATACAATATATGAACTATTGCATACAATATATGATACTATTGCATACAATATATGAACTATTGCATACAATATATGAAACTATTGCATACAATATATGAAACTATTGCATACAATATATGAAACTATTGCATACAATATATGAAACTATTGCATACAATATATGATACTATTGCATACAATATATGAACTATTGCATACAATATATGATACTATTGCATACAATATATGAACTATTGCATACAACATATGAAACTATTGCATACAATTATGCACACAGTGCATACACAATCGTATGAATTAATATACACACTGACGTGTGCCAAACGATTCCCAATTCTGATTAACAATCGCCTAATTTGTTCCAGCGAGAGTTCCGGAGTGTCAGTGAAGCCGCGATTCCGAATTTGGGCCCGGACCACTCCGCCTAATGCGTTCGGTGCTCGAGGAGGGCGTTCCCTCGGCACGATAACGGTAATGACAATAATAATTTATGCTCGAAGGACGAGGAGCCGTCCATCATAGCTTTCCGCGAGGAAGACGGTGTGAAGACGTATCGATGGCGCATCGGGTAAGTGCATCGAGATATTGAGATGTAAGCCACGTATTCAATATAAGGGCGGTCCCACCCCTATCTCTCCCTGCGAGAGAGCCCGGTTTTCCGTACCCCGTTCCTCTATCTCACGCAACTGCACCTCTATCTCTCTCTCTCTCTCTCTCTCTCTCTCTCTCTCTCTCTCTCTCTCTCTCTCCCTCGGGCAACATTTCCAACAAACGCGGCACCCGACCAATTTACAATGGAGCCGGTTCAACGGCGCGTGCAATAACGCGGCGAATAATGCATCCGCGCCACGCTCGGGATGTGCACCGTGCATCGCAGTTCCAACGACAGAGAGAGAGAGAGAGGGATAAAGAGGAAGAGAGAGACAGGGCCAGGAGAGAGGCGACGCTCGGACCGCAAACGGTTCCCGGCCCCCAACAAATTCCTAGAGAATGCTATCGTCCGCTCGCAATACCGCCGAATTTCGTGTTCGAAACGTGGACGTGATCCTCGCCGGAACGCGCGCAGATGCCGCGGAAATCTTGCAAGTTCTATTCAACCTTGTCCCCACTTTCCATGGTTAAAAACTGCGCCGCGGAATCGTTTCCGACTTGTTTCTTACGGTACAATAACGCTCCACTTCATGTACACCGAGATTCCTCAGTTTCACGTCGAGTTCGGATAGCAGAGGTCACAGTGTATCGTGTTTTACGCAGGCACGAACAATCCCAATCGCACCGTGTTTGGTATCGTTTTACGCGGAAAAGAGTCGGCTGCAAGCTCGCGAAAGTTCCGCGAAGATATAATTACAGGCAGAATAGTTACAACAATTTTTAACGACCGGTACTTTTGGGAAAAAATGAAAAAGCGACGTTTTGCAGAGGATGCAAGCTTCATTTCGGTGTGGAATTTTTCACGGTGTATAAAGAGAACAATCCTGTGCACAGCCACGCGGAAATAAGTACGTTTATTGTGCAACATCTTGTCGGAACAGTTACGCAATTGTAATATACAAAAAAGGATCCGCAAGATATTTATCCCGGTCAGCAGCGTCTTTGTTGGTTCTCGGGCTGGTTTACAGGGGAATACGTGCACGCGTATCGAAAACATATCGCGGATGCATTATTTGCCACGTACATCGCACGGTCCGTTGGGTCTGCATCCCATTGTAAATCGGCGAAGTGTGCTTTTGTCGGGAATGCCAGCCGGCGGGCGGAGATTCAAGGAGCCAGAACATGCACACCATTAATTTGCATATTATTTACACATATTATTACACGGCCGCCGCGCGAATCATTCTATCGTGTTCGCCGGGGATTGCCTCGGGAAACTAATACGCCCCACGAAGAAACGAATCGTCAGATCAGAAACGATCCACGCCGACGAGTCCGCTTCAAGTTTCAAGGGCCGTACCGACCCCCAAAGTTACTGTGTCCTCTGGAACACGCTCCATCGGCTCCCATAATGTCCACAGAAACTCCACTTCACTCTGTTTCGCCCATTTACCTTCATCCATCGACGGAACACGCGACGTAATTGTCGTTCGTAAACATTTTCGTAGGAATATTCATCAAATATTGTATAAAAATATAGTCTTAGCTTGAAGTAAACTTCAGGACCGAAATTAAACGCGTGTATCCTCTGCGAAACGACAGTTTTTCATTTTTTCCAAAAACACCGGTCGTTAAAAATTGTTGTAGCTATTCTGTCTGTAATTATTTCTTCGTGAAACTTTCGCGAGCTTGTAGCCGTTTCTTTTCCGCGTAAAACGATACCAAACACGGTGCGATTCGGATCGTTTGTGCCTGTGTAAAACGCAATATACTGGGACCTCTGCTATCCGAACTCGACGTGAAAACGAGGAATTTAGATGTATACGAACAGAGACATTGCTGTGCGTAAGTAACAAGTGGCGAGGAACTTATTGCTAGGTAAATGGAGCTAGATTGTTGCTAAACTAATTCTGTAGATAAAGTTGAAAAAAGTCGAACGACAGAATGATCCGGTGAATTGATAAAACTGTCGCGTAAAATTTATACTTCCGTCCGCTTCGACTCGGCTCTTTTCTTCCCGTGCTCCTTTGATTGTACGGAATGGAAAAAGTTTTGTGTATTGTTTCTCTAGGATTAAAAGTTTAGCTGAAAGTTGAGCTCTCTTTATCATGGTCTCAATAACCGGTGGAAATGAACGAAAGGACGAACGGGAATCGCGAACAACTTTCCGAATGAACTATTAGTGTTATTCGTTATTCTTTTTCTCCGAGATCGACAGGACAAATGAGGGGTGGCAGACGAGAGCTTGGAAGTTCGATTAAATTAAAACGCTGCTGTATGCGAGATCCTCAATCTTGGATACTCGAAAAATTATAAAACTTTCGGTGTCGCACAATTTACTGGGCGAACTCACTTTCGAACAAGAAACTTTATAAATACATATAGACGGAGTTGGGCAAAAATTTTATCGAAATCAAAATTTCGAATAAAGTGGGTTTCTTCCAAGTGGGTTTTCAAAATTTTTATTTCAATAAAATGTTTGCCCAACTCTGCATATAAACGAAACAATTAATTTACAAAATTAATATAAATGTATAGAAGTATATATAAAATTATTATAAATATAAAATAAATCTAGAAATTTTTAATTTCCAGTAGTACAAAATAAATTTTATATCTATTAATTAAAATAAAGATAGGATTTTTCCAGTTTGAATTGAGTCGTTTGGGAATTGTGAAATCAATTTTATATCTATTAATTTAAATAAAGATAGGATTTTTCCAATTTGAATTGAGTTGTTTGGGAATTGTGAAATCAATTTTATATCTATTAATTTAACTGAAGATAGGATTTTTCCAATTTGAATTGAGTCATTTGGGAATTGTAAAATCAATTTTATATTTATTAATTTAAATGAAGATTGGATTTTTCCAATTTGAATTGAGTCGTTTGGGAATTGTGAAATCAATTTTATATCTATTAATTGAAATAAAGATAGGATTTTTCTAATTCGAATTGAGTCGTTTGGGAATTTCGAAATCAATTTTGTATCTATTAATTGAAATAAAGATAGGATTTTTCCAATTTTAATTGAGTCAATTGGAATTGTGAAATAAATTTTATATCTATTAATTTAAATAAAGATAGGATTTT
>CM052199.1:7139796-7150489 GCA_028455805.1 Lasioglossum figueresi
TTTTTTCCTCCGAGCATAAATTGTAATCAAAATTGCAGGGAATAGAAGTAAATAGAGCTTCGTCATTTTTATAAGTTGAAACATTATAATCGCTTTTAGTGCTCGGTAGGTTTAGCGTTGATATAATTAATCTTGCCGAAACTTGGCAAATTGATTCGGTAAATTTTTCCTCCGAGCATAAATTGTAATCAAAATTGCAGGGAATAGAAATAAATAGAGCTTCGTCATTTTTATAAGTTGATACATTATAATCGCTTTTAGTGCTCGGTAGGTTTAGCGTTGATATAATTAATTTTGCCGAAACTTGGCGAATTGATTCGGTAAATTTTTTCCTACGAGCATAAATTGTAATCAAATTTGCAGAGAATTGAAATAAATAGAGCTTCGTCATTTTTTTAAGTTAAAACGTTTTAATCGCTTTTAGTGCCCGCTAGGTTTAGCATTAATAGAATTAATCTTGCCGAAACTTACATGGCAAATTGATTCGGTACATTTTTTCCTCCGTGCATAAATTGTAATCAAAATTGCAGAGAATAGAAATAAATAGAGCTTCGTCATTTTTATAAGTTGAAACATTATAATCGGTTTTAGTGCTCGGTAGTTTTAGTGTTAATAGAATTAATCTCGCCGAAGCTGGAAGAGTGCATCGACGTTTACCGTTTCTATTTAGAATCGAACAAATGGAAGACACTTGTCCCCCGAAGGAATAAAAATACAGCGGTTTCGTCTCTGTTAAAAGCGTCGAAAAACATCGACGCGATTCTGTGTCTCCGCGTATTTATTTCTTTTCACCGAGCCAGCAAACGCAACGATTCGCTCGATCCCGCGGGGAGAGAGAAAGAGAGAAAAAAAGAGTTTTCCTTCTGCACGGCAATTTCATGGTCGGGAATTTGTTCAACGCGACTCTCGAACGCGGTAACAATATTTTGTTGGCACGCGTATCGAACCTCCGGATCGGTTTTGTCGCTGCCTCGAGCTAGTTTTGCGGACAGACGAAAAAATCGAACGGTACCGCGGTCGTGGACAAGCGTTTCGATCACAAAGAATGCCGACTACCCTTTTGTTCAGGTCCTGTCAGAGGAAGACAATATCCTAATCATTACAAAAAATTGTATAAAAATTGATTTCTATTCCATTTTAAAGAACGATTAATCATTGAGAACATTTTTATTACATTTTACAAAATGACTAGTAAGTAAGAATATTTTTATTTCAGTTTACAGAACGATTAGCGACTAAGAATATTTTTATTCCATTTTATATAGCGATTAGTAATTCAGAATATTTTTATTCCATTTTACAGAACGACTAGTAAGTAAGAATATTTTTCTATTTCATTTTAGAGAACGATTAGCGATTAAGAATATTTTTAATCCATTTTAAAGAACGATTAGTCATTAAGAACATTTTTATTTTATTTTACAGAATGACTGGTAAGTAAGAATATTTTTATTTCATTTTAAAGAACACAATGACTAGTAAGTAAGAACATTTTTATTTCATTTTAGAGAATGTCTAGTAAGCAAGAATATTTTTATTTCATTTTAACGAGCGATTAATAATTAAGAATATTTTTATTTCATTTTACATAATGATTTGTGATTAAGAATATTTTTATTCCATTTTAAAGAACGATTAGTAATTACGAATATTTTTATTTCATTTTACAGAACTATTAGTGATTAAGAATATTTTTATTTCATTTTAGAGAGAGATTAGTATTTATCAATATTTTTATTTCAATTTAAAGAATGATTTGCCATTAAGAATATTTTTATTTCATTTTACAGAACGATTACTAATCGAAAATATTTTATTTCATTTTACAGAACGATTACTAATCGAGAATATTTGTTATTTCATTTTAAAGAACGATTAGTAATTACGAATATTTTTATTTCATTTTACAGAATGACTAGTAAGTAAGAATATTTTTATTCCATTTTAAAGAACGATTACTAATTAAGAATATTTTTATTTCATTTGTCTTGTAGTCAAATATGTCCCTCGTTCCAATTTCCATAAAATTGAGTACCAGAACGATGCATAACACCTGTAGCCTGCCAGTCAGTTTTCGCAAACGTAGAACGTTGCGACACTGCAAACAATTGTTGGAATTTATGAGACTTTTTATGTGGCAAGTTTATTTCGAGCGATTGTTTCCGCAGGAATCAGAATGGGAAGGTTCCCCGATCACAATTGCCGGAACGTTTATCGCGTTTTTACGATCCCAGGTGCACTGTGTCATCTTCTTTTGGAGTCCTTCTAATCCAATCTCCTTTCCCGTTGTCTCCTTTTTCGGCTATACTTTCCGCCGATCCCTCGAATCTTCGACAACGGGAAAAAGGACGAGCTGAGAGGACGGATTATGATCGGATAACCCGGAATCAGGAACGGGATTTTCTATGAGCGCGGATTTGCTGACCTCGTTTAAATCCTTCCGGTCCTATTATTTTGAGCCCGTAAACGTCAGCACTTTGCGAATTAGTTTTATGCGCGATCCCGTACCTGGAAACAGAGGCCCCCGTCGGAAAAATTCGGCGATCCTTTCTTTTCCGACGGGAAAACGTTCGCCCGAAGGCTAACGCCAGTCATTTATCTTCCTCAACCGAGGAACTTCTTGTTTCGCATTTGTTTGCAAAAATGTGCCCGTTACCATAGTTTCTCGCCGGTAAAATGTGCTGCGCTTGAACCTTAATTACTAAAATAACAGTTGCATGTTCAGCGCGGGACTGTACCGAGTATCTCACAATTTTTTCCGATTTTTCGGAAGCCTAGAACGTGGAATCTCTTAATTAAAAACAACACCACCGCCAAATGGTTAATTATTTTTTACCGAAACCTTCGGCAATTTGTTCCTTACACTTTCCCGCTTAAAACGATACCAAACACGGCACAGTTCGAGTCACGTTTGTCCGCGTTGAAACCGGATAAAGTGGAGCCTCCGTTATCCGAACCACGAACTTCCTTTCGAATTTCGATATTTTCGAATGTTCTTTCCGGTTTGTACGGCTTAGTCTCGGTTGGATCGCGAAGTCGGCGTGAATCGTCGCGAACAATGTCGCAGATTGCAGTTTTCCACGGAGGGGTAGTTTCTCGCGGTTGAAGCGAGACGAAGCGTAGAGTTTTCCTCCGTGTAGGCCGCGGCACGGGGAAAAAAATCAATGGTAAAAGCCAAAGAAGGGAAGAGAAATGCGTCACTTTGTACGCGCGCCAGGCCTTTTCCGCGGGAAAGGGGTGAAAGCCATCGCTCTTACGCTCAAAAATAGAGAAAGGGATTCGTGCGGCTCGAGAAGCGAGAGGCCATTGTTATACCGCGTACCTCTCTCTCTCTCTCTCTCTCTCTCTCTTTCTGTCTCTCTCTCGGTCTCCTTCTTCTCTCTCTCTGTGTGTGTGTACGCCTGGTGAACGTCCCTTCTGCCTGGTTTTGAAAAGGGTAGAGCAACCTTTCAGCGGAAAGATCCGTTGCCCTTTTGCCGGTAAAGTCTCGCGGAGGGCTGCTAGACGGGCCGAGGTTCCCATTGGATGCAAGTCGGACTATAAATCAAGCCGTTGCGCTGCGCTCTTACAACGACTTACCAAGAATTAATCAACGGACGCCGGTTATGCGGCCTGATAACGATTTATGCGGGATTAGCGGGCGCCATTCTTTCGGCCGCCGCGTCGGGCCTCTTGGTGACGATGCACGCCGAAGACTAATGGTCCGAACACCGGCTACAACGCTCGCCCGCTCGCAAATTTCCTTTCTAACAATAAAGAAAAACAAACTTCTAGACTCTTCGCAGTCTCTGACTGAACATCCGAATGTTAGTTCAACCAGATTCTCAAACCTGGTCGCGAAACAGATAAAAATTCGCAAGCAAGTTTGAAGTTTGGATAGTAGAGGTTCCATTTTACCATGTTTTTTACACGGATAAGCGGGACTCGAACTGTGCCGTGTTTGGTATCGTTTTAAGCGGAAAAGGGTGAAGAATAACTTGCCGAAGGTTTCAGTAAAAAATAATTAATCGTACGGCGGCAGTGTGGTTTTTAATTAAAAAATTCCACATTCTCAGGACTTTCCATTGTCGGTCCGATTTGTTGCTGTTCTAGGCTTCCGAAAAATCGGAGAAAATTCTGGGACACTCGGTATAGTCCCCCACAGGACATGCAATCGTTGTATTATCGGTATGGTTGTTTGTTAAACAAATTCCACGAAAGTAAGAATCGTTCCAGTCGTAGCGGTTCCACTCGGCGAGGCTGGTAAGCGATGAACCGTGGCGAGAGAAGTTCGTAACGCGAGCAACAATAACAACATCAGCAACAGATTTATTCTGTTGCCCGGTCGTCTAATCTAATTCCTGGGATCTGATATCAGCCGTATAACGTAACATCCGGCCGCAGCCAAGCAAAATTCCAGCGCCGCTCCAGCCCCGGCTGTATGGAATTCTCCCAGACTCTAATATACCGTGGAGCACGTTTCTTTGAGCGAGTTAATTTGTTTTCCTTTTTGTGCCAGCCGTACTCCCCACGATATTCCGTGCACGTTCCAGCATAATCCCGCTTTCTTCTTTTCTTTTCCTCGCCGCCGACCTACACCCCGCAATCCCTTTGCCGGCCAGCCCCGTTTCCTCCTATTTCCACTTCATCCTTCTTTCCTCGCCGTTCCACCCGTTTCGTTGTTTTCGAAAACCGGAGGGCGGCTAACCAACTCCGCGGGCATCGCTGATACCGCAACAACAAAAAACCTTCGGCCGAGCTTTCCTCAAGTTTATGCCGCGATACCGCCCACCGGGGTCGCCCCAAAAAAAACCCCGTCCCGAATAGGGATTTGCTACTCCAACCTCCCGAACGATTTAACTCCGCCGCGAACCCCCATTTCTTGCGATGACGATTATTTTTACCGTTATCCGGACGTTTAAGGTTATAATAAGCTCTTGTTTTATACGACACCCTGTACATTTTTGCGGATATTCTTGCGGAGCATGAAGAGACGAGTCCAACGAGTACCATGACGGTACCATTACGATCATTCAGTACCGAGATACTCCTGTCTCGAGATGCGACATTTCTATCGTTGCGTAGATTTTTTTGTGCGACACACTACGTATTTTAGTGGATATTCTTGCAGAGCATGAAGAGACGAATCCAACGAGTACCGAGACCGTACTGTTACGAGCATTCAATCTCGAGGTATTCCTGTTTGAAAGTTGAGTAGGAACCTAACAGGAACCTAATCGAGGACTCACCTTTCAAACAGGAATATCTCGAGATTGAATGATCGCAATGGTATGGACATGGTACTCGTTGGCTTCGTCTCTTCACGCTCTATAAGAATATCGAAGAAACTATACAGGGTGTCGTATAAAAAAAAATACTATTCACATTGAAAACTATGAATTTCTCTCGAATAATCAGATAGTTATTGCAGACATATTCGATTCGGGATAAGAGGCGGGCTTCCGGCGGTCCGACGTCGAAAGCTCGTGATTCGTCGTTCCGGCATATTTACGGCGCGACGATCGAATTGATTTAGAACCCTCGGCAGCAGGCGAACCAATGCGCGAGAGGCTCGGCCCGGTGCGAGCCGCTTAAAAGCCGAGTAAATAAACGCATCCCTCGTGCCAATAACGTCACCACGAATCCCGACCCCTTGTCGAGGGTGAGACGCGGTAGGGTGAAACCTCTTACGGGGATGAAACTCGATTTACTTCGGATCCCTCCCGATAGACCCTGGCCCATGGACGAGGAGGGGCAGAGATACTTGGACCTGGTAAACAAGGGAGGAGCGAAAGAAAGAGAGAGAGAGAGAGAGAGAGAGAGAGAGAGAGATTCCTTTGAATTCTTCTCGACAACTTTTAAACGACTGTCGTTTGCCGCCTGATAAATCATCGCCCGGCACGATTACAACACGTGAAATGGTCCTTTCAATGAATGATCGGTGGGGTGCACGCCGACGAACGGGATATCCGTCTTTTGTCCCGTGGTAAGACTTTATTTCGGGGATGACGTATTAACTACCAGAAATTGATCGTTCCTGTCTACCAGTGATTCTTATCGTGTCCGCCGGGCAAGATCGAAAGTTGCTCGGCCATTCGACAGTCCAGTTTGTCAACAATCCCATCTCCAATGGCCATATATTGACGACAACATTAATAATTTTATTTTTCTTTATACGACACCCGGTACATTTTCTTCGATATTCTTGTAAAGCGCGAAGAGACGAATCCAACGAGTCCCATGACCATACCAATGCGATCATTCAATCTCGAGATATTCCTGTGTGAAAGGTGAGACCTTGATTTAAGTTCCTGATAGCTGCTCAGATTTCAAACAGGAATAACTCGAGATTGAATGCTCGTAACAGCGCGGTCATTATACTCGTTGGAATCGTCTTCTCACGCTCTGCAAGAATATCCACCAAAATATATAGGGTGTCCTATAAAATATTACTTCCGAACTGGAATTCGCCTGGAAACTAACGCACAATCTCGTTTAAATAATTAGCGTTTCAATTACGAGCGTCGCCGGTATCTCGCGAAGGCGTCTCGTAATAAAAACCGTTCGGAGGACTGTCGGAATGTCTGATGAGCGGTTGGACACAGAAGATTCGGAACGAAATTACTTTTATCGCGTCTAATTGGCCACTGAAATTCTACACGGTTAGGCGAAATATCTCGACAAAGAAACCGGGATACATATATTCGTGAGACCCGCGCGCCCGCAATTACGGTGTTCGTCCGGCCTTTAAACATTATATCGGATTTAACGGAGACAGTTGGTATAGTGGTTGCGTAATGAGCTATCCGGGAGACTTTAGTGGATGCTTAACGGGAACGGGGCGAATCGATCGACACCGGTAAACAGCCAAGTAATGTCATAACCGGGTTTACGCCGCTATTCAGCGAAGAACCGCGCGGAGCTCACTATCGTATACAGTCGACGTCGTAAAACGTGTCCGAATTTCAGTCAGGATAACCTAATGAACCGTCCATTGCTCTCGACGAGCCGCAAAGTCAACCACCATTGTTTTCGCAAACTACAGTGTTTAGGTTTCAACCTCGCTTCTTCTTGATCGCGGTGATCTCGGATATCGACGGGGCCCATCGGTGTACAGTAGCGTGCACGATGCAAATATTTAGCGGGAGACTGCGTAAACTTCGGAGGAGCAATTTGATTTTATTAGTATATCAAAACAAATTTATATACAGGGTGCGGCACCTAAAACAGGTCACGTGAATAAATCGCTTGCTTTTGAAGAGAGAGAAAAAAGGATCAGACCAAACTTACTTGATATCGAGGGGCTCGTAATCTGATGACATTAATTTTTTTATAGGTGGAGACGTCAAGGAGATACGAAGGTCAACTCTGTTTTTTTAAATAGAACGGTATGGTTTTTTATTTACATTCTGATAGTGTATTTCAAGACGAATACAATGACCTATTACGAAGGTCATTCAAGGTCACGCAAGGTCAACTGCAATAGAAAATAAAATGTCTCAAAGCACTCTTCGAACGCTACGACGATTTACATGTAACATGTTATGTACGTATTCGCTGCTACTTCGAGTGTTCAAAATGTCGACCTTGAACACCGAGACATAATCTAAAACGTTGCAATACCGATGATACTGCCCGACAAATTTCAGTTGTATCTATTACAGAGCAAGCTCTTTTTATACGTTCTTGCGTATCAACTGTGGTTGTTGGTTTTTCGCGGTACACTTGTTCCTTCAATTTTCCCCACAAATAAAAATCTAGCGGTGTCAGGTCTGGGGAACGTGCTGACCATTTATTATTTCCTGATCGACCAATCCAACGACCTTTAAATGTCCTGTTCAGTAATTCTGTAACATTTCGAGCTGAACGAGCAGGACATCCGTCTTGTTGGAACCACATGGACTGTCGCATGTCCAGTGAAATGTCCTCTAACAATTCTGGCAAAACGTCTTTTAAGATTCTCTCGTATTTATGACTATTTAGCGTGCCATCAATGAAATATGGCCCAATTATTTTATTACGAAGAAAGCCGCACCAGACGTTGACAGACCAAGGTCTCTGCTTGTCCACTTCTCGTAGCCATCGTGGATTATCTACCGACCAGTAATGCATGTTGCGACAGTTAACTTGTCCGTGATTTGTAAATGTGGCCTCATCCGTAAACAAAATTTTATTCAAGAACATTTGATCGTCTTGCAGTTTCCGTAGGTCCCATTCGCAAAACTGTAAACGTTTTTGAAAATCATTTTCACTTAATTGTTGATGCAGCGAAATGTGGAATGGGTGAAATTTGTTAACTTTAAGTATTCGAAAAATACTTCGTTGACCGATGCCACTCTCGCGTTCAAGTTGCCTCGTACCAACATGTGGATTTTGTATTACACTTGCTACAACGTTTATCGTGTTTCCATCATCGGTTGCTTTTTTGGATCGAGTGCGTTTTTTCTTATCCACATTTCCAGTTTCACGAATCTTTTTTACAATGTTTGCAAAGACAGAAAGCGAAGGACTATTACGATCGGTAAATCTTTCACCGTACACGCGTACCGCTTTCCTCATAATTCTATGACATTCGCCATAAATGATAACCATTTCCACTTTCACTGCTATCGTGTAACGCATTCTTGAAAATTGAACACTCGGATTGAATATTTCGAAGCCGTACTCTAGTCGGTAGTCAAACTACTAATACCATTTATGGATACAGGTAAGCATACGATGCGATGGTATGTTTATTTATGTTCTGCGACCCTTACCAATACTTAGAAAAGCAGTATGCCAACAACCAGAGAAGACACAAAAGTATTTGAAGAGTGCTTTGAGACATTTTATTTTCTATTGCAGTTGACCTTGCGTGACCTTGAATGACCTTCGTAATAGGTCATTGTATTCGTCTTGAAATACACTATCAGAATGTAAATAAAAAACCATACCGTTCCATTTCAAAAAACAGAGTTGACCTTCGTATCTCATTGACGTCTCCACCTATAAAAAAATTAATGACATCGGATTACGAGACCCTCGATACCAAGTAAGTTTGGTCTGATCCTTTTTTTTCTCTCTTCAAAAGCAAGCGATTTATTCAGGTGACTTATAAGGTGGGACAGTAATTAAGTCCACCTTGAATATCGCTGTTATTTGTAAGAATATGAAAAAATGTTGTATACAAAATTTACACGATATAGAGGGGGACATATTGTGACATAAACATTTTCTACGTGGATGGATGTATAGAAGTGATTTCAAGGTCACCTTTGGTTTTTTAAATAGCAAGATCTACTTTCTGTGCCATGAATCGATAGATTATCGAATTCTGAGTAAAAATGTATTGACCTTCATACGTCCTATATCTAATAGTTAACGAGATATTATCGGAATAATTTTCATTCTTCTATGGATAATATCTCGTTAACTATTAAGTTTAGGACATACGAAGGTCAACACTTTTATACTCAGAATTTGATACTCTATCGATCTATGGTATAATAAGTAGGACATACCATTTAATAAACGAAAGTTGACCTTCACCTCACCTTGCACTGTCCACCGGGAAAAATAAAAGTCCTACCATATGATGTTCCCCTCGGTACTGAACAACTTTCATCTGGAACATTTTTTCATATTATTACGAATAACGGCAATACTCAAAGTGGTCATAGTTATTGTCTCACCCAGTATATTAAAATAACTCTGCCAGTACGGGGACTAGTCACGTGACCGGGAGGAAGCGTGGGGGTAGCGTCGTGGAAGGGGAAGATGGAGATATGCGACCCAGCGTCTCAGACAGGGCCCGCTGGATGACGTCACCAAGCGGGCCCAGGACGAAACGGGGACTCACTTCTTCTCTTCTAAAAAATCATCTTGAAAGCGTCTCGCCAAAATAGCTAGAATTTATTTTGCGAATTTAATTTCACTATTGGTCCAATCTTAAAATCTTAAAATTTTACTTATTGGTCCCACGAATTTGCACTTCGAGGGCCGGGGGGGGGGGGGGGGGGGGGGGGAGATGAAGAGGCTCGTTATACCCAGAATCCTCCGGATGGCAGATAAATTCCGAAGGCAACGGGGGTCGATTCGTGATACGCCGAGTCTCTCGGGACTGTTTCGTTCGTGCCGTTCCGCGGGTTATATATTCGACACGCGTGCCACGCCACTACATTAAACGTCAGAACCGTGTCGAACGCGTGTTGCGAATCCGAATACGGAAGCGAGCCATTACGATTATTTCGGGGTAGGCTTCCTTCTCGGTTAACGGTTCCGTTAGCGAGCTCCCGGAAACCGGAGGAGCATTACCGTCACACAGCCCTCCTCCTCCTCCTCCCGTGCATCGATATCGCCGCGGCTTTAATGGTCCTGCTGAATATTGATTATCAATTAGCGGCATAAACACCGTGATCCAAATAGTTAATGAGTGTCCAGGTTAAGCGGTTGGGCGCGTCGATCCGACCGGAACCAATCGTTCCTATGTTTTTCTCGAGTTCCTAAGTTGACCTCGATTCAGCAACAAATGATTATTAAACTGTACGCATTTGCAATGACAATTGATCACGTGTGATTTGAAAAGATCTGAAAAATTTATAGTTGCACCATTTCAATTCTGTGGGGCTTGGATTCACTCGAATTTGAGGGGAAAAAGTTACCCCCTCTCTGCCAATAAGGGGACTAGTCATGTGACGTCGTGGAAGGGGAACGCGTCACGTGACTGAGCGGAAGA
>CM052199.1:7150589-7189259 GCA_028455805.1 Lasioglossum figueresi
ATCGGATCCGATACACAATTATGACGGTTTTCACAGGACAAGAATGCAAAGTGGATCGTGTTTTCCTGGCCAGGGATTTTTCGGGTGGGTGAAGGGGAAGGACGAACGCCTCAGCCACTCGAGTGCGTCAACACCGTGGATCGTGGTCCGTTCGAAGGGCCATTGTCGTTAAAAGCTTCGAATCTGAATACTTTATGTCTCGCGGCGGGTGCGCGATCGGAGGAGGGGCCGCAAGCGGGGGGGCATGATTCGTGGCATTGGTTATTCAACACGGTAGTAAAAGAAGAATAAATGTTTTGGCGGGAGGGGGGTTGGGTGGAGGGGGAACCGAAGGTGATTAAAACGAACGGTGAAACAAAGCTCGCGAACGAGCCCCGGACAATCGGAGAAGAATTTACGCGGGGGCTTGGAAAAACACGATTCTTCTCGCGACGCGGTAGTCGATAAAATTCGAACAAATTCGGCGGACAGAGCGGAGGGGTGGAATGTAGGACGGGGTCAATGGCGGGATCGAGGAAATGTTGAATTCCCGTTTTTTTTTATTGTCGTTTTTCGCACGATGATTACTGTGACGTTTGCGGCGAAGCTCAATGGAAAATGCTCGAATACATTCGTTTCGGGACTTTTTGTCGCGTCGGTCGGAAACGGCGGCTATCATTTTCTATAATCTATACATCGCAGATCAACGGTACGCTGATGCTGCTGCGAAAAAAGACTGTACACATACGCGTCGCGCGGCGCCGAATGGATAGTGGACAGCGGATCTTTGTGGAAAATAAAAATACAGTGCCGGATAAAATGATAGGACATTTGATGCATGTATATATGTACATATTACACGCCCTGTATATTAGATACGACCTTCAAAGTATCCATATAGAATTGCAAGTTTGTATCTTGTGCACGTAAGAAATTAGAGAAAATAATGTAGACGTGTATTGATTTTAGTCGGACAGAATGATAGAGCATTATTAAACAATACAATTGTTTGAACAGAAATATTTCGTTGAATTCCAAATTAATATTTAGTAAAACCACCTTTTCGCTGTGTAACATCTACCAAGCGATTAGGGATTGATTTAAACAATTTTTTAACACGTTTCTGTCTTAAAAGACTCCAATTTGTAACAATAATTTGCTTTAATTCCGTTATTCCTTTCATTTTGTCCGGCACTGTAATCCGCAGCGATTGTTAAAAACAATGATTGATCGAAACAATGATTTCAGTATTTTACGATGAAATAGAGCCGAATTTTTTCATTCGAGCAATCAACTTTTAAGATATTTTCCCTTTTGCCGAAAAGAATGAATAAGAAAATGTTTGATCGATTGAAGTTCATCCCTTGAATAAAGAGAAATTCGGTATTTATTTCACCTTGAAGTATTGGTTTTTTTATGAATTTGAAGCGACCGTTCGAAAGAATCGAGATCGAGAACATTCGAAGGAATTATAATTGAATGTAGAATGCACGATATTAGTTTAAGCGGCGCGGAAGACCGGGCCAAACAGAAACTTTTTCAATAGAAAATTCGGCTCGATTATGCTCTGGTTACGCTAGCGCGCGCTGGCTGCCCCCCCCCCCCCCACCGCCCCGAACTTTTCGGCAGTTACTTAATGCGGATCCGCGTTTAAGTAACAAAAAATACATAGCCCCGAAGTTGCTACGGGGTAAAAGTTTGCAGCGCCGAGTCGAATGAGGAAGTGATTAAAACACTTGAAACGCTGAAAGTCTCGCGCTCCTCCGCGCTCCGAAGATTTCATTAATTTAAGATTTCTCACTTAAAAGTTCCCTCGTTTTAATCAATATTCGACCAGCCTTCCACGGGATTTTCCTCGGGATCCTATATTTAATACAACGACGATGATAATACACGGAATTGGAATTTATTAGCCGCCGATGTTCGGGAACATTTTTCCGGGAAACTGAGAAACGCTTTCGGACGGATAAAAATTCATCGCCGTTCGTGGAAAGTGCCGTAGGGTCTGGTGAAATTGATCGTTACCATTAAAATCGCTAGAAACATTCTAAACAATTCACAATAGAAACTGTTGGAAGTCCGTAAACCTAATAAAAATATTGTAGAAAGATTCCGGATGTGATTTGAAAAAACTTTTTCCTTTGCAAAAATGTTCTGCGAGGCTTCGTTACGGAGTTATTAAAGAAAAACATCGATCAATGGGCGTGTCTACGGTAGCGGGGCCCGTTGAGCGTCCGGACTCCGCCCACTCGAAGCGGCCAATGACAGCGCGACGCTCAGCGGGCCCCGCTACCGTAGTCACGCCCATTGATCGAAGTTTTTCTTTAATAACTCCGTAACGAAGCCTCGCAGAACATTTTTGCAAAGGAAAAAGTTTCTTCAAACGAACTAGGGAACACCCTGGGACACCGTGTATATTTCAACTATCATTTTCAACCATCTTTGATGCGCAGTGGTCGGAGCAAGAAGGACGGACAAAAAGCAGCTGTCTCCGCGAAGCGAGATCTCGATTTAAATGGTGGGATTTGATGGTTGTTCGGGGTTCGATATCCGCGGGCACTTTCCTCGGCAAATTTCCCGGCGATTCCGTTATCGGCGACATTAATAACGTCAGCGTCTCCGTTTGCACTTCAAAAGAATAATATTTCCCCGCAATTATCTCGAAGGTGTCGGTTGACAGGGAAGTGAGACAAATGTAGGTGGGTATAGTACTCGGCCCCGGAGAAAACGTAGAGAATGATAGAGAGTAAGATGGATGGGCAGATAAAGATGGCTACGGAGTCGGTGCGGGTGGTATGGGTGGGAAAAGTTAGATCGCTGTGCGGGGAGGGGGGGGGTGGGGGTCTTGAAGTTCGCCGAAGTGCCTGAGCTGGAGGCCCGGGAAGGGTTGGATATTCTACCCCTTTGAAATTTACGGAAGGTGCCCTCTTAATCGCTGACAAGACTGCGAGGTACTCTCGACTGGGCTCGGCTCATCTCTGATCGTATATCGAATTAGGGCACGTTATGAGGGCGCAGACATATGCGAGCACTTTCCCGTTGCTGGAATTTGCACGCGCGAAGAGATTTCCTTTGACGACGAGTTTGTTAACGGTGGGCACCTCCTGCTCCTCCCTCTCGTAACCCTGCGGTGAATATGAAGATTGAATTCAAGGATTAAGACGCGGCCCCCCACGATTGCCGGAAGTATTCCAGCGAAGTTATCCCCGTGTCGCGAACAGCCGAGCATTTAATTTCGGATTAATACGCCACGCTTTGGAGTAGCCGATCTACGCTGGCAGATCGTGCAAACGTCGAGGGGACAAATTAAATGAAATTTAAGTGTATCGACATTTTAAAAAAAATCGATTTTTTTGTTTCCTATTGGATATTCTTGTAGAGCGCGAAGAGACGGTTCCAACGAGTACCATGACCATACAGTTACGATTTCTCAATCCGGAGATAATCCTGTTGAAAATCTAAGGTACCTAACAGGGACCTGATCAAGGTCTCACCTTTCAGACAGTCATATCTCGTGATCGGATGATCGGAACGGTATGGTCATGGTACTCGTTGGACTCGTCTCTTCGTGCTCTACAAGATCATCACATAAAATCTACCGGGTTTCTTATAAAAAAACTGACCTGACAACCTTGGAATCGTACGAAACCTTGCGATCAGATTCTGCGGCGGTCTATATATCCTCGCATGATAGATCGTAGCGGTGCCGACGGGGATCGTTTCGACCGCGCGTGATAGCGCACCGCAGCGGCGCAATAGCGCAGCGCATATGCACCGCGGGGGTGTCGGGGGCCGGTCTCGTTTACGACCCGATGCAATTACACATTGTCAGGTTGCCGTTGTAAGCGGATTAGACGAACGAAATGTTTAATCGTCCGACGATCAAACGGAAGGATAATGACAATGGAAGTCGGGTAGCTTCGGAGCAGCGGGATTTGGGTTCTGCATGGCGTAACCGTCGGCCCTTCTATCTATCTCTCTCTCTCGCACTCTCTTTGTGTGCGTCTCGCGGCGGGTGCATAATTAAATCTGCGCCGTTGCCCGTGCTCTCCGGCCCAGACGGATAATAGTCCTCCTGGAACGGCTTGCTTGTTTCCTACCGGTTGGAAATTATTCGAGGATTAACGTGCTTCGTAAAATCGACGGGGGTGTGATACGTTAAAGGGGTGGTGGGGGGGGGGGGGCTGCGAACTATCGTGTGTCGCCCTCAATTAAGTTTCTCTGCCGAGCCTGACCGTGTCAAACGCGCGACGCTCGGTTAAGCAACGACAGCAACGCGACACCTACGCATTACCGTCGAATCAGGCCGGCTATTTTGCCCTCTCTCTCGATTGCATATGATTTAATTCGTGTAATTATGATACAATTCGTATAATTGGGCTGGTACAGCCGCTAGGTTACACGGTCGGGCAAGTAGAATTAGCTTGGGACAGGTCGGACGACTGTAAACGTGTTCTATCGCGTTTAACAAATTAACAATACACTTGTATTAACCCTTTGCACTCGGAGCTATTTTAACTTGAATATCAAACGTTTCTCCCGACCTAAAATATTTCCATTCTGTATGATTTTTTCAATTTGATAGACATGAAATTGATGCGATACCTCGTACAATACTTAACTGTTTAGTAATTGGTCAGATACCGTTACATTTGATAATGTGAACAATATTTTGAATAATAGTACAGCAATTTTCAGTGACGCCTCAGAGGCGCCAGTCGAAATTTAACCCCTCAATTATAATCAATTTAAAATTAAGTTCAATTTTACTTAAATTTAGATTTTTAATTGAAATCCCCTATTTAATTAAAAATCAACAATTATAAATTGATTTGAATATTCATATTTAATTGATTGAAATTTATCGTTACGATGAGATACAACGTATTTATTTTTCATTCATCCTACGGGATTATTAGAACCAGAATTATGAAGAAAATATAAATGAATGATTACTAAGAATAGAATAATAAATGGTAAAATAAAATGAAATGAATAAAAACAATTGAAAGTTGCATTATTAATAGAAAATCCTCCCCAAATTCAATCTACTAACATTTTTCCAATATAGGGGATAACTGATAATAAATTTTGTAATAACTGTGGTTCCTCAAAATGATATTTGGCCTCATGGAAGTACATACCCTAAAAAAACAGTTGCTATAGATATAATAAAGATAATAACTCCAATTGATCAAAAGTGAATTAATTTAAATGAGTGATAATAAATTCCTCGTGCAATATGAATAAATATTGTAATAACAAAAAATGATGCTCCATTTATGTGTATTAGACGAATTCATCACTCTAAATTTACATTTTGTCGCCAGACAAACGAAAATAGCCCGGGTCATCGTTGTCCTGCGACATCGTTCGAGCAAGTAGAACGAGCTTGCATTAAGTCAGACGACTGTCGTCGAATTATATTTACATTTAATAAATTGATATTATATTTACCTTTAATAAATCGATACTATATTTACATTTAATCGTTTAATCTATTCAGATGTTACGATTATATTAAATAGATCGAATTGACGGTACAGTTAGAAACTATCGCTGTGTTGATACAAAACACATTTTAAATAATAGTACAGCAATTTTTAGTGACGTCTCAGAGACGTCAGTCGAGTGCTAATGGTTAAATACAATAATAAATTGATTTAAATATTCATATTTGATTGACTGAAATTTATTGTTACGATGAGACACAAGTGGTCAGACAAACAAAAATTGTCCGGGTCATCGTTGTCGTGCGATATCGTTCGAGCAAGTAGTACGAGCTTGCATTAAGTCAGACGACTGTCGTCGAATTATATTTACATTTAATAAACTAATATTCTATTTACCTTTAATAAATGGATACTATATTTACATTTAATCGTTTAATCGATTCAGATGTTACGTTTATATTAAACAGATCGAATTGACGGTACAGTTAGAAACTATATCACTCTGGCGGTACAAGTGGTCAGACAAGTGAAATATCCCGGGCCAGCGTTGTCGTGCGATATCGTTCGAGCAAGTAGAATGAGCTCGCATTAAGTCAGGCGACTGTCGTCGAATTATATTTGCATTTAATAAACTGATATTCTATTTACCTTTAACAAATGGATACTATATTAACATTTAATCATTTAATCGATTCAGATGTTACGTTTATATTAAATAGATCGAATTGACGGTACAGTTAGAAACTATATCACTCTGGCGGTACAAGTGGTCAGACAAGTGAAATATCCCGGGCCAGCGTTGTCGTGCGATATCGTTCGAGCAAGTAGAATGAGCTCGCATTAAGTCAGGCGACTGTCGTCGAATTATATTTGCATTTAATAAACTGATATTCTATTTACCTTTAACAAATGGATACTATATTTACATTTAATCGTTTAATCGATTCAGATGTTACGTTTATATTAAATAGATCGAATTGACGGTACAGTTAGAAACTATCGAGCAAGTAGAATGAGCTTGCATTAAGTCAGACGACTGCCGTCAAATTATATTTACATTTAATAAACTGATATTCTATTTACCTTTAATAAATGGATACTATATTAACATTTAATCATTTAATCGATTCAGATGTTACGTTTATATTAAATAGATCGAATTGACGCAACAGTTAGAAACTATCGAGCAAGTAGAATGATCTTGCATTAAGTCAGACGACTGTCGTCGAATTATATTTACATTTAATAAATTGATATTATATTTACCTTTAATAAATCGATACTATATTTACATTTAATCGTTTAATCGATTCAGATGTTACGTTTATATTAAACAGATCGAATTGACGTTACAGTTAGAAACTATATCACTCTGGCGGTACAAGTGGTCAGACAAGTGAAATAGCCCGGGCCAGCGTTGTCGTGCGATATCGTTCGCGGAAGTAGAATGAGCTCGCGTGCGGGCAGACAATGTGGAACGAGAATCAGCGTGGTCGAACAAGTAGTTAGGGATCGTGTCCGGTCAGACCGCTGAAACAGCCGTGTCCATTCGTCCGTTTAAAACAGGAACACCCCATTCTTGCGAGTAGATCTCCCTAGATCTATCTAAGACCTTATTTCGCAACCCTTCATCCCCTTCGGTACAACTCCTTCCAACCAACGAAAGCCACCGTCAAACACACCGCGAACTTATCGATGATTGATTAGGGCATATCTAAGGTATCTAAACTGCCTTGCCTCGCTATCGATGATCGATGAAGCAATCATAATGAAATCTACGAGACCCTCCTGAAAGATGCTTATCATGTCATGCCGGTTTCACGGACGATCGATTCGTTCGCCGGAGTAGAACGTGAATAGAAAACGATAGAAAACGAGCAAGAGGGGAAAACGAGCTGGCCAGGGACCGGAGATTTCCTCGACACTGTTCCCCGGAACTGAATTCTCGGTTCTTGAACTTCCAATTAATTAGGACGCTAATTAAGGCAAACCGGAGTGAACGTGACCGGCGCGCGGTCCACCATTATTCCCAGGCGAGGTATGCCTCCCGGATGATCAAAGACCAGTCGGACGAAAAACTTCCTGGTTTACCCCGCTTTGTCGAAATTAATCGCGGAAATCATTTCAACGACCATTACCCGTCGCATCATCGTCCGGCGATCTCCTTTTACGCGAGTTCGCCGGCGACGCTTCGCGGTGAATCGACGATTTCCTTGGAAACGATATTCCGGTTCCATTCAGCCCGATCGCGGCTTCAAAAAGAATCTGAAAGCACTGTTTTTGTTAATCACTGCTTTGTCTACGACGGAAATTAATTACGTTTTGATGTAATAGGGAAGTTAAAAGTCTTTACACTGACCAAAGTTATTCTAGAAATAATTTATCGATAAAATAAGAAATTAGCTTATTTAATATTTATTTACAAAAATTAAATGAGATTTGATGTAATAGGGAAATTGAAAGTCTTTACACTGATTAAGGTTATTCTATCGTTAAAATAAGAAATTAGCAAGTTTAATATTTATTTACCAAAATTAATTGAGATTTGAAGGAATTTGCGAAATTGAAAATCGTCACACTGATTAAAGTCATTCTAGAAATAATTTATCGATAAAATAAGAAATTAGCTTATTTAATATTTATTTATCAAAATTAAATGAGATTTGATGTAATTGCGAAATTGAAAATCGTTACACTGATTAAAGTTATTCTAGAAATAATTTATCGATAAAATAAGAAATTTGCTTATTTAATATTTATTTATCAAAATTAAATGAGATTTGATGTAATAGGGAAATTGAAAATCTTTACACTGGTTAAAGTTATTCTAGAATTAATTTATCGTTAAAATAAGAAATTAGCGAGTTTAATATTTATTTACCAAAATTAATTGAGATTTGATGTAATACGGAAATTGAAAGTCTTTACACTGATTAAGGTTATTCTAGAATTAATTTATCGTTAAAATAAGAAATTAGCGAGTTTAATATTTATTTACCAAAATTAATTGAGATTTGATGTAATACGGAAATTGAAAGTCTTGACACTGATTAAAGTTATTCTAGATATAATTAATCGATAAAATAAGAAATTGTCTTATTTAATATTCATTCACGATAAAAACGAATTGTAATTTGACGCAATAAAAAAACTGAAATATTTTCGACTTGTGTGAACGTCTAACTAAAAGTGTTGGGGAGAACCTGGATCATTTAAATTAGAAATTGGCAATTTTAATTTTTTGAATACTTTTTCCGACTCGCATGAATTCGAAGATCCTGAACTGTAATTATTTACCTAGTAAGATCACGACTTCGTCGACGGTAAAAATTCGAATGGAAAAACGAGCAGCATCTGGGGCAGAGAACGAGCGGTCGCGAAGAAACACAGAAAAGAGTGTGTGTGTGTAAGGTTGCATAGAGCCACGGTAACGCGTTTTCGATATTCTCGGAGCGCGCAGCGATCGCTAACGTGATCGCAGTAGTCGAAGACTGACGCGGGATGCCGCCATTACGTATCTCGCTGATATCTCCCGGGAACATCGGCCGATTTCCTTCATTCCCGGCCAGTAACGACCGGGTCGTACATCGGCGCTGGCTCGCGTGAAACATTGCGATCGAGATCGGGCAACCCCTAGATAATGGGCTTCGCTGATATCGTGAAGAAAACATGACGAGAGCGCTGGGAGATCTATAAAACGGAACTTCGCGATAAAGAATCATACGGACATCCTCCTAGGCTCATTTTCAGCCTTGAAACCTCCACTTCCGAAACCCCTAATTACCTTTCTCTGAAAATCTTCAGCATCATTTGGAATCCTGAATAAACCAAGTTACTTTTCACACATTAGGTGCGATGTGTTCACTCAAAGTTGAATAAGCCAACGACAAAAAATCGCACATGAAAATTTCAAAACTCGTTAGAAAGGGGATATTCCGATCTTCAAATCAGCAGTAGTTTCGATCCTGAGAAAATATTTTTAACATCCACACAGTCGATTGAAGTTGACAAATGTTCGATTCGAATTATCACCATCGTATTCTTTTTCCCCAGTCCGGAGACGAGTGTCTGGAAAAGTGTGCTTGAGGGGTGCGAAAGTAGAGGCTTCAGGCTACAAAATGAGCCTGGGAGCATTGTTCTACGATGTTTTGTTCGGAAGTTATAATAATTTGAATTCTGCCGAGATACTGGATAGTAAAAATTTTCGCCGAAATCTATCGGGGTAGATAATTTTTCAGGTTCCGCGGGAACCGATGATGTCACTATGGTTGTTGCGTTGCTGCTGAGACTACGTCTTCGTGCGAAATTAAAATTTTTAAGTGGCACCAGTCCCCATCATTCTCCCCATAAAATGGTTGTCATTTGGAATCCTGAAAAATCCAAATTACTTTTCACACATTCGGTGCGATGTGTTTACTCAAACTTGAATAAACCAACGATAAAAAGTCGTACATGAAAATTTGAAAGCTCGTTCGAAAGGAGAGATCCTGATCTTGAAATTCACGGTAGTTTCGATCCTGAGAAAATATTTTTAACATCCACACGGTCGATTGAAGTTGACAAATGTTCGATTCGAATTATCACCATCGTATTCTTTTTCCCCAGTCCGGAGACGAGTGTCTGGAAAAGTGTGCTTGAGGGGTGCGAAAGTAGAGGCTTCAGGCTACAAAATGAGCCTGGGAGCATTGTTCTACGATGTTTTGTTCGGAAGTTATAATAATTTGAATTCTGCCGAGATACGGGATAGTTCAAATATTTGCCGAAATCTTTCGATGCAGCTAATTTCTGAGGTTCCATGGGAACCGATGACGTCACTGTCCCATTTCAAGCCGCATCCCGGCCCCCGGAGTGCAATACGTATCCACGGGCCGATGGATGATCAGGGGAAGCGTGTAAGCAGGTTCGTGCGCCGGACGATCGCGATGAAGTTTCACTGGTCTTGCAACTCACTCGATAGAGTCCATCGTGTGGGGCTCCGCAGCGGCGAGTAAGATCCATTTGTTCGTATGCCATCGTTCCCCGCCGTTGCTCGGCCCCTCCGTTCCGTTGGAACGTTATCGCGAATTCCTAACCGGGTCCCGGCTTCGTCTCTCTCTCTCTCTCTCTGTGTGTGTGTGTGTGTTCTCCAGCTCTCCTAACCCCTTCGGTAAGTGCACCGGGTGCAATATTGCCGTGCAGCACGCCGCACGGTTTTTACACGGTGAGCTTTCGCGATGCGATGGTTACCGCGGACGAGTAACCGCGATCTCTTCGCGTTTTTTCCCGACCGGGGGGAGGGGGGATGGATGGGAACACCGGTGATCAATCTTTTTCAGAAACGACAGCTTTTTTGACGCGGCTCGACTCTGTTTCTGATAGCCGCCGCCGCTAATCGACGAAAAGAAATTAAACTCCTCGGACGTTTCTCGTCTCGCCCAGCTTCGCCCCGGGCAACAATCAGCAACCTTCTCCGGCCCGGTTGCAGTTTGTTTCCTGTACACGTTGCTTTCAAATTTCTGCAATAAATTTAACATTACGCTTAAACAATGGAACTTTGTGCTTCTCGTTGGACATTACCGCGGAGCATGAAAAGACGAGTCCAACGAGTACAATGACCGTACTTTTATGCGAAAAATTTCCAGGGTAATATTTTTTTGTACGACACCCTATATATTTTAGTGGACGTTCTAGCAGGCCTCGAAGAGACGAATCGAACGAGTACCATGAACATACCGTTACGACCGTTCGATCTCAAGATAAGATGTTCCTGTTTGAAGATGAGCGACCTCTCCAAGGTCTCAACTTTCCGACAGGGATATCTCGAGATTGGATCATCGTAACGGTATGGTCATGGTACTCGTTGGACTCGTCTCCTCGCGCTCTACAAGCTCACCACGTAAAACGTACAGGGTGTCGTGCAAAAAACTGATCTGGCGATCTTGAAATCTTCGCGAACCCGGCGAAAAAAATCCTTCTTGGCTGGAACACCTGTGTATCTTGTTAATCGCGTTTGTTACGGTCCGTCGAGGATGCCAACGGGACGAAGAGGAGCGAGAGGCAGATTTATCACTCGCCGACAAGCCTCATCCACTGTTCGGGATCAAACTGTGGAGGATTCGTGGCCAACGGGATAGTCAAGCTCTCCCGTGGAAGCTAATTCTGATGAAACGCATAAACGCGGAGAGATTAATCCGACAGTTTCGCAAAAATTCCATCTGGTTATCCGCGCTTGATCTACACTTAAGCGGATGAAAACCGGCGTGTTCCCTGGCCCGTGAAGCTCCCCGGATACTTTTACGCTCGGTTCTCGCGAAAGCTCTCGCGCATTCGCCGGCGAATATTCAAGTACGAACGGCGGACCGTCGTCCGCGCGATTGGTCCACGGGCCCCTAAACGAACTGTTAATCGAGTGAATTGTTAACGTTTACAGACGGCACCCGACCACATTTCGATTACCTATCGGTCATTCGATTAATACCTCGAACGGACGGCCGCGGGCTAAACGGGCCGAATAAAACATTCAAACCTGCAATCCGGAATTCATCCTGTCCACGTGAAACATTAATCCAGCGCAATTCGGTCGGCCCGCGTTTGTTTAAAGCGGCCCGCCGCCGCTCGGAATCATTCCATGATCGAATCGATACAAATCGCTCCGGTCAGACTATATTTTTTATAGTCGATGTTTGCGACGGTCAAATATTTCACTCGGTGCCTTTCGGTGTCTATTATTTAAATGATTTTTTTGGTTTAAAGCCGCGAGGCGATTGTTATGAACCAAATGCCCAGGGACGTTTATTTATCCGCACGGAATAATGTACAATGTTATAGTGCACGCGTGGGACGTCGTTGTCGGGCAGTCAATTGTTAACAATAAATGAAGAAATAAATGAAATATCTATCGACTATTATGAATTCCAACGGACGCACGCACAGGAGTGAAATAGAATTTGAATTTCCTTCGTATTATGTTTAATAGGTTAAAAATGATACGACAGAATGTTTTATATTTTTCTGATATTGTTACTGTGTTAAATCTTCTTAAACCGTTTTCGTTTTTGTTCTACTCGTTTGGTTCCCATATGGCGAATCGGTTGAACAGCGTTCCCGGAATTTTCCGACGAACAACACGAGACAGGAAAGCTGAACCAGTCTTGCAACAAAAATGAAAACGTCAACAACAACCAGGAAATAAAATACCGACGCGGTATGCGTGTTATGTCAGCTCGGAAACACGACTGGCGACGTGATCGATATCGCAAAATTGAAATACGTTCATATATATCGCGCAGTTTCACCGAATTTCTTTTTTCCTCAATATTTTCAAAGCGACGGTGCCATAATCGGTCCCGTCGAACTCTGCCCCGTGTGTTCATAAACGATCTAATAACGCGACGTTTGCGCGCAAACGATTTTTCAAACTGTCGGAAAAGTAATTTTCTATTAATTTCGGCAGTTGTGTACGCTTGTTCTATGAAGAGAACGGGATAATTTCGAGTGGAATTTAAATGATTTTGGTTCGAAATCGATTCTAATATATTACAAAAATTCACCCCGGGTTTGTTTCATTAGGGTTTGTTTGCAAACGATTTAATAACGCGACGTTTGCGCGCAAACGATTTTTCAAACTGTCGGAAAAGTGATTTTCTATTCATTTCGGCAGTTGTGTACGCTTGTTCTATGAAGAGAACGGGATAATTTCGAGGTGAATTTAAATGATTTTGGTTCGAAATCAATTCTAATATATTACAAAAATTCACCACTGGTTTGTTCCATTAGGGTTTGTTCATGAACGATCTAATAACGCGACGTTTGCGCGCAAACGATTTTTCAAACTGTCGGAAAAGTAATTTTCTATTAATTTCGGCAGTTGTGTACGCTTGTTCTATGAAGAGAACGGGATAATTTCGAGTGAAATTTAAATGATTTTGGTTCGAAATCAATTCTAATATATATTACAAAAATTCACCCCAATATAATTATTTTTATTATAATATGAACGAAATGTCTCTAGCTTGAATTTATTAATGTGTTATGAGTTAGTATGAACTATTCGAAATAGATGTCGCCCAAAAATAAAGATGTTTTCCTCGCTTAAATCAACCAATGGCCAAACAGTCACGTGAGAGGTGCTCGTACAACTTTGAGGTTATCTTGAACGTGCAATAGTTTACAAGTTATTCATATGTTCTGTGTTGTTTTAGTTTAGGTAAGTACAACAAATATTCATGCAGGTTTACATTAAACAAACCGTTCTTATTGTATTTTTTAAAGTTTATTGAAGAAAACGCTAAGATGCTGTTGCCCCGTAAATATTACTGCACGAGTTCGTTGACAACTCATATTCATCGACACGATTTAATTAATTAACTTTCGTCGACACTATGTTTTAATCGATCAATCAAAATCTTCACATAAGTGTATATTAATAATAAATATCATATTTAGATTTTAAACATTGTTTTAATATCACTGTATCCCCTTTCACATTTCAGCATAAAAGTACATGTTTGTTTAAAAATGGATAACTATAAAACTGAACAATATAATTTAATGCAATAAAAAGCATTTTGTAGCAGGCTTGTTAATTATACTTTTCTTGTCCGGTAGCACTTGAAACAATTTTCGAAAGCATTTTTAAACTTTGTTTTAATATCACTGTATCCCCTTTCACATTTCAGCATGAAAGTACATGTTTGTTTAAAAGTGGATAACTATAAAACTAAACAATATAATTTAATGCAATAAAAAGCATTTTGTAGCAGGCTTGTTAATTATACTTTTCTTGTCCGGTAGCACTTGAAACAATTTTCGAAAGCATTTTTAAACTTTGTTTTAATATCACTGTATCCCCTTTCACATTTCAGCATAAAAGTACATGTTTGTTTAAAAGTGGATGACTATAAAACTAAACAATATAATTTAATGCAATATAAAGCATTTTGTAGCAGGCTTGATAATAATTCTTTTCTTGTCCCGTAGCATTTTCGGGGCAAGTGCATAGTAGTCGACACTTTGTACAATATCCTATCGAAATGATAATTTTCAAGCAGAGTTAGAGAATCCTACATAAGCTAATTCGTCAGTAATAATTGTGGCAATAGTTCGATACCAAAAGAACGTTAAGTTTTTACATACCAGACTGAAAATAAAATCAGTTTGAGGTCGAACTTTACAAAAACTGGTCCGCAGTTGCCCCGCATCGCCTTATAAAACTTTTCCATTAGCTCAAAACATTTCACGATCATTTAAGGCGGCATGAATATTTCAGGGGGGGTTCTTTTTCGCGGGTCTTAATCATTTGACTTTCTAAACAGTACACGCGCGCCGGGCCGACTGAAATTGTACTCTTCATGAATGTTCGAAATATATATGGGAGAAGTTATTTTGTTCCGGGCGGTGGACAAACATCGTTTACCACTGTGGACGTTCGCCGAAAATGTCTGCATAAAACCGAGTGGAAGAACCAACCAGAAACTTTCCAGTTAGAAATTGAAATTTTTCTATTCAATTTTCCGCCGGGCTCCGGTCACGGTAAAATAAATATTGAAATGTAGAACTCGCTTACGCGAACGTCTGGGTTGGCTCAGTGATTAATGCTCGGTTAGGGTCGAAGATGATCCTACAGGAGGATTAGGACCGTCGACTCTATGTCGAGTTATTCTATTTGTAAATGAAAATTGAAAGCTAAAATTCAGATATTTATTCAATAACATATTTTCCATTTTGTTCTATTATTTCTTGTCAATTTCGTGGTAACTTCTCTTGTTGTTCAATAATTATATGAATAAACACCTTAATTTTATCTTCGATTCTTAATTTGGAAACGCTACGAACTTTCTTTCCAACCCAAAATAGAAGGGTACCGAAACTGTTCTATCTCTGTAAACAGCTTAAAGTAAATTTTTCACCACTTTTTCAAGGTCAAAAGGTCAAATATGTTATTTTATCGCATCGTATTCAATCAGAGCTGGGGAAAATAGTATTTTAAATATTAAATAATAAATAACCATATCTACTTTAAAGATTGTGTATAACTTCGAAAATAAAATATTTCATTTGAAGCAGCAATTTTTGAAAATAAAATAATTTATTTGAGGCAGTCATTTTTGAAAATAGTATTTTGTTTGAAGAATATTGAAAATATTTGTATTTTCTCTTTATTTTCAATTTTAATTTCAAATACTGCTGAAAGTAAAATATATTATTTCGTGTTTCAGATTGTTAAAATAGAAATATTTTATTTTGTGGACCGAATTGTTGAGATAGAAATATTTTATCTTGATGATTTTGAAAATGGTATTTTATTTGAAGAATAATTTTAAATATTGCTAAATGTAAAATATTTTATTTCGTGTTTCAGATTGTCAAAATAGAAATATTTCATTTTGTGGATCAAACTGTTGAGATAGAAATATTTTATCATGATGATTTTGAAAATAGTATTTTATTTGAAGAATATTGAAAATATTTGTATTTTCTCTTTATTTCCAATTTCAATTTTCAATACTGCTGAAAGTAAAATATTTTATTTCGTGTTTCAGATTGTTAAAATAGAAATATTTCATTTTGTTGATCAAACTGTTGAGATAGAAATATTTTATCATGATGATTTTGAAAATAGTATTTTATTTGAAGAATATTGAAAATATTTGTATTTTCTCTTAATTTTCAATTTCAATTTTCAATATTGCTGAAAGTAAAATATCGTATTTCGTGTTTCAGATTGTTAAAATAGAAATATTTCATTTTGTGGATCAAATCGTTGAAATCGAAATATTTAATTTTGTGGATCAAATCGTTGAAATCGAAATATTTTATTTTGATATTTAGATTGTTCGAATAGAAATATTTTACTTTCGAAACTGCATATCTTATATAAAATACTATTTTCTTTAAGTAAAATAAAATCTGAAATATTAAACGTTATTCGAAATATTTGTTTCGCCAAATAATGCCCACGAAAAATACACGAAGAACCGCAGCTCGAAACTCAATAGTTCTCTGAAAAAATGATGATAAAGATTTTAATCCCGAAAAATCGCATTATACTTGAAGTACCAATAACTGGGGACGTCGCCAGCGTTGAATAATTTGCCAACAGCACTAACACCTGTCGTCCCGGTGCTTCCGTCACCGGTTTTCCAGACCAGCAGCTCCTCTTTTGCATGTTAGTTCTCGTTTTATCATCGGCTGTCTCTCTCTCTCTCTCACCTGTCGCTTTATTTTTTTCGGACGGCGCTTGACGTCCTCGAAAATAGCTATCACCGCGTATATATATGTACATACCCGGAGGTATTACGTGGAAAATCTTTCTCCGGCAGGAAGATAGCCGCTTTTTTCATGCTAATGACGTTATTGCCTCCCTCTTTAATCTCGACGCCGCGACAATCACCGAGTGGCCCGTCCTTGGCGGAGCTTCAACCCGCTGCGAACCTGAAGACTGATGGGTCTTGTCGATTTTTTGGTGCTAAACCGATACCCCGAACCACTTTACATAGTGAATCTATCAGATAATTATAATTAGACTCCGGATTTGATGCATTTATAACAAAAATGAGCGAGTGCGATTTAAAACAATGAAAATATTCAAAGACTTTTAGAGCATTAATATATTATTTTCATCGCATTACAATTGTTAATGAAGAATGTAACTTTTTGTTTTGCATAAACGTCCGGATTCACGTATAATGTGGTCACTCCAGAACTTTCTATGTAAAATCTACACTTTATCGATTTTGTGTTTAGGTTTTTGATTTCTCACAAGCAGGATTTTCGATGTAAAAATCTGAAATAATTTCAGAGTATGTATTTGGGTGCTCGACGTGTCTCGGATTTTTCTCCGAATTTTTGAATACCGTTCTCTAGGAAAAATAAGGGAAAAACTGATTTTTCGTTTTTACCCCGTAACTACCCTGCCGACGGAGATACGGGGATGAAAATTTACACAGTATGTCTCCTCTTGCTGCCCTATCGAATGACCCGTCGTTCGATCTTGGCTGAATAAATTTCTTAAATCGTGCAGATGCGGTCCAGTTCGAAAAGCGTCGATCAGCGGAGAATTAGTGCGAGCAATATATTATTTTCATCACATTAAAATTGTCAATGAAGAATATAACGTTTTATTTTGCGTAAAACCTACATTTTATCGATTTTGTTTTTAGGTTCTTGATTTCTCACAATCAGGATTTTCGATGTAAAAATCTGAAATAATTTCAGAGTATGTATTTGGGTGCTCGACGTGTCTCGGATTTTTCTCCGAAATTTTGTACAACGTTCTCTTGAAAAAATGAGGGAAAAACTGATTTTTCGTTTTTACTCCGTAACTACCCTGCCGACGGAGATACGTGGATGAAAATTTACACAGTATGTTTCCTCTTGCTGCCCTATCGAATGACCCATCGTTCGATCTTGGCTGAATAAATTTCTTAAATCGTGCAGATGCGGTCCAGTTCGAAAAGCGTCGATCAGCGGAGAATTAGTGCGAGCAAGTGCGATTTAAAACAGTGAAAATATTTCAAGGACTTCAGAGTATTAATATATTATTTTCATCACATTAAAATTGTCAATGAAGAATATAACGTTTTATTTTGCGTAAAACCTACATTTTATCGATTTTGTTTTTAGGTTTTTGATTTCTCACGAGCAGGATTTTCGATGTAAAAATCTGAAATAATTTCAGAGTATGTATTTGGGTGCTCGACGTGTCTCGGATTTTTCTCCGAACTTTTGTACAACGTTCTCTTGAAAAAATGAGGGAAAAACTGATTTTTCGTTTTTACCCAGTAACTACCCTGCCGACGGGGATACGGGGATGAAAATTTACACAGTATGTTTCCTCTTGCTGCCCTATCGAATGACCTATCGTTCGATCTTGGCTGAATAAATTCCTTAAATCGTGCAGATGCGGTCCAGTTCGAAAAGCGTCGAACAGCGGAGATTTCGGCAGGTCGTGTCCGTTTCCGGAGGGTGTTCCCCGCGTGTGTAAACGGGGGCATCTCCGTTGCAGGTGGCACGGCCTTGTAATCCCTTCGGAACCGCGTCGGTGCCGCGTTTATCACCTCGACACGGGATTTTCGTAGGGATTAATACGACTTCGCGGTAATTGGAAGCACCGACGAAATTACGGCACGGTTGCGCGCCGTTGTACCAGCCGGGTTACAGGCTAAGCCGAACGGGGCCGCGAGCATCGAGTTTGCTATCACATATAAATAGTATCGGGCGGGGGGGGGGGGGGGGGGGGGGGCGAGATGGCGAGCCACGTTAATTATCAGAAAGGATAAGCCACTGCGGAGAATGGAGTACGGGGGTCCTCTGCCCATGGCGAAACACCGTAACGGCCTCCCCCGTTGTCTGCGGCTGAAGATTAAAGGCCGTCTCGGATCACGGCGACGGCTACAGGAAAGCCGAGAAACTCTCGCTACCGACGCCAGCTGCGTTCACGGCCGTCAGACACCATTGATCTGCTTCAATCGCGTAACGCCTCCTTGATTACCGGGCGTCGTGTCGGGACAGATTATTGAAATCGGATTGAAATATTATAGAGGAGCCTCGTGCTTCAACAGAATTCAATGGCAAAATGTTTCCATTCGTGTGCTGCATCTGTACATCGATTTTGGAACAGCTTCTATATACTTGAAAGTCGTTCTCCGAGAGAACGTTTCACATCAGACCCATAGTTCCTGTCCGACTTTCTATCCCATCGACGAGCAGAATGCGATGCGACAATAAAATGAGTTTGACCTTGAAAAAAAACGGTCAAGGTCAAAGGTAGAAAATCTACCTAGAGAATCTAGTCTTCGCGCGTAACATCGGTACACCCTGTACGTGAATGTATTTCGAGTACCAGCTCGTTCAGCGATCTCAGAACGAGGAAGTACCGTGAAGAAGATACATACTTCCGATTGAACTTGAAGAGCACGATATACACGTAGCCAGACATTTGGACAGCAAGACGTGTTCACCCACCAATGAAACGCGAGATATTTCTCTGTATAAATACACAGTTCGTGGTCCGCGTTCCTCCAGAGAGCATATTATATTTGAACTCGGTCCCCTAATCAAGAGCCCGAAGACGGTAGACCGTGTGCAACGTTCCACGATTACACTTCTAAGCTAGTCGGACTAGAAACGGCGCGTGGAGAGGACAGGTTCCCTCTCGATTCACCTTTTACCTGGAGTTTGACCTGCCGGATCGATTAATTTCACCATCGCGTAGCCGGGAAGAAGTTTCCCCCGCCTTCCTTTTCGTCTTGTTCCGCGGAAATTTATTACGGGAGCTAAACGTTTATCGACGACGGCGCGAGAACAATTCCAGCGGTTTTCCATGGAATCGAGTCTTAAATGGCGCCCGGAGTGCTCGCCGGATCGATACCGGGGGAAGCTGTTTGAGATCGTAACTCGATTGTCGGTGTCGAGTTCTAGGTCCGCTGGGTTCTGCTACGGCGGACACGTTTTTAATTAAAATTCGTTTGGGCGATTTTTATTTCTGCCTAACAGGTGGCCCGAGGCATGAAATTTTGTATACTTGATTTCTTTAATCTCTGAAATCCCTCGCAACGGACAGCCCGCGCCGCATCAGCGTTTTATATCGGCGCGGCTATTACGGGGATCGATGAGATTTCTATTCCCTCGGATCCACGGCGGCCCATAGATAAAGATACCAGTCACATTTGCCTCGGGATTTCTCCGCAGCCCCGGGTCCCGACCCGCTGTAATCGTCCCTCTGACATTTCCCCGGCATCAAATAACAGCGCCGCCAGCCCCCCGCGATAAATAACGAGCGATCCTCCTCGAGAGTCACGATACCGCTCGAAAACGTCACCGGCACGTGAACGCGTCCCCGATCGAGGTCCAGATGAAAGCACTTCGGGCCGTATACGATGCACGCTCTCTCGCCCTTATTTATGACAGATTTACAAAATTGGAAAAAACTCTTCGTGTCCCCTCTACTCGCCACCCCCGACGCGAGCATCGCATCAGTATGGCAGCCGTGGATCGACCGACGGATTCCTCCACTGGCCCCGCAGAACTCGAATTTATGTCCTTCCGATCTGTCGAGGGTCGATCCTATTACCCGACCTTGCCCTCGCTCCGGGGGATCCGGACAGATTAAGACACCACCGCTGAAATTTGTCTTGGTCCAAGCTGCTGGGACGTCGCACGATCGAAATAGAGAAATATGACCATCGATCGGCAAATCCGGCTGCTCCATTCGCTCCGGCGAGGGGAGTTTGGAGAAACGTGTATGCAGAATCTTTGAAAAATTGATCTTAACACAACTGGAAAAGGACGTCTCTCCTAATTCCCTAACTCTCCGGACTGAAGAACGTAGGACCGAACGTAGGACCATTGCCAGTGCAACCCAGCACCGAGGTAGGAGCCCGTAAACGAGGATGGCAACGCTTATTAACAACCTGATCGAACTGGCCCCGGCCCGATCATCCAATAGGGTGATACCGGTTCACAAAAGGATCCCATCTAACGTCGCCGTCATTGCCAGCGTCGTTCTCGATGCTACAGCAGCCGATCGGCCAAAGTACACGGTCTCAGGTAGACCCGGGAATAACGTTTCTCGCAGGTGCGAACGGGACGTGGAAAAAGAGGGTAGTCGTCTACGGTCCCTGTGTCGACAAGATTATCGAGAGTCGAACGAAACGGGAGACTTTTTCTCCCTCCTTCCCTCTCGACGACGGGAACGACAACCATCTTCGACTACGTAGCTGAAGCTTCTCTCGTGCCCGGCCACAGACTTCGGTTTCCATCGCAAGAACTTTCCATTTCCCGTTTCTCTATCTGGGATTCCTGCCGTTGCAACCGGAGAGATTAGCGGCTTCGACCAGGACCAGAGAGAGGACGAAAGGGACGACAAAACCCGGCACACGTTTCTCCGCCTTTACCCTCGGGAAATTACGAGAAACCCGGGCTCTACCTAAGCAACCTCGACCTATCCTCTCCCACATTCACATCTGTTTCCTTCTGTACACGCGCTTCCTGGACAGCCTGCCCTCTTAGCTTTTGTCCCCTTTACCATATCTCCCTGCTTATCCTTCCTCTCGCTCTCCCTCCCTTTCCTTCGCCCGCAGATCGAGCACCAGGGAGACATGGAACTGCCACTGTGCGCCGTCTTACCAGCCTACGAGGACCACAGACCCTATTTGGGTGCTAGAAACAGGGTCCTTTTATTGAAGCATCTTCATTTTTCAGCAATCTTGAGATGGTAGAACACATCGATGTTAGGGTGCTACCCTATATTAGGGTCTTCATTCCTGAAGATTAAAGTTCAAGTGATTCAGAGTGCCACGTCGCCATGACAGGCCTGCGAGGACCACAGACCCTACTTGGATGCTAGAAGCAGCGTCCATTTATTGAGGCATCTCCATTTTTCAGCTATCTTGTGGTGGTAGAACTCATCAATATTAGTTAGGGTGCTACCCTATATTAGGGACATCATTCCTGAAGACTGAAGTTCAAGTGAATCAGAGTGTCACGTCGTCTTGCCAGCCTATGAGGACGACAGGCCCTGTTTGGATGCTAGAGCCTGGCAGAGTCATTTTAGTGAAGCATCTCCATTTTTAAACTATCTAGTGGTGGTAGAACTCATCAATATTAGTTAGGGTGCTACCCTATATTAGGGACATCATTCCTGATGACTGAAGTTCAAGTGAATCAGAGTGCCACGTTGTCTTGCCAATCTATGAGGACCACAGGCCCTGTTTGGGTGCTAGAGCCTGGCAGAGTCATTTTAGTGAAGCATCTCCATTTTTCAACTATCTAGTGGTGGTAAAACTCATCAATAATTGTTAGGGTGCTACCCTATATTGGGGTCTTTATTCCTGAAGACTGAACTTCAAGTGAATCAGAGTGCCACGTCGTCTTGACAGCCTGCGAGGACCACAGACCCTATTTCGGTGCTAGAGCCTTGCAGAGTCATTTTAGTGATGCATCTCCATTTTTCAACTATCTTGTGGTGGTAAAACTCATCAATATTTGTTAGTGTGCTGCCCTATATTAGGGACTTCATTCCTGAAGACTGAAGTTCAAGCGAATCAGAGTGTCACGTCGTCTTGCCAGCCTATGAGGACGACAGGCCCTGTTTGGATGCTAGAGCCTGGCAGAGTCATTTTAGTGAAGCATCTCCATTTTTAAACTATCTAGTGGTGGTAAAACTCATCAATATTTGTTAGGGTGCTACCCTATATTGGGGTCTTTATTCCTGAAGACTGAACTTCAAGTGAATCAGAGTGTCACGTCGTCTTGACAGCCTGCGAGGACCACAGACCCTATTTGGGTGCTAGAAGCCTGGCAGAGTCATTTTAGTGAAGTATCTCCATTTTACAACTATCTAGTGGTGGTAAAACTCATCAATATTTGTTAGGGTGCTATCCTATATTGGGGTCTTTATTCCTGAAGACTGAAGTTCAAGTGAATCAGAGTGCCACGTCGTCTTGCCAGCCTGCGAGGACCACAGACCCTATTTGGGTGATAGAAATAGAGTCCTTTTATCGAAGCATCTTCATTTTTCAGCAATCTTGAGATGGTAGAACACATCGATGTTAGGGTGCTACCCTATATTAGGGTCTTCATTCCTGAAGATTAAAGTTCAAGTGATTCAGAGTGCCACGTCACCTTGCCAGCCTGCGAGGACCACAGACCCTACTTGGATGCTAGAAGCAGCGTCCTTTTATTGAGGCATCTCCATTTTTCAGCTATCTTGTGGTGGTAGAACTCATCAATAATGGTTATGGTGCTACACTATATTATGGGCTTCATTCCTGAAGACTGAACTTCAAGTGGATCAGAGTGCCACATCGTCTTACCAGCCTGCGAGAACCACAGGCCCTATTTGGGTGCTAGAAACAGAGTCCTTTTATTGAAGCATCTCCATTTTTCAGCTATCTTGTGGTGGTAGAACTCATCAATAATGGTTATGGTGCTACACTATATTATGGGCTTCATTCCTGAAGACTGAACTTCAAGTGGATCAGAGTGCCACGTCGTCTTACCAGCCTGCGAGAACCGCAGACCCTATTTGGGTGATAGAAATAGAGTCCTTTTATTGAAGCATCTCCACTTTGCAACTATCTTGAGCTGGCAGAACACCTCAAGATTAGTTAGGGTCCAAGACGTTAATGAAGACTGGGTCAAGCTATTCAGACTGGACTCTCCTTAGGACCACTCCTATCTTCATCAATGATATTTTCATCACACTTTTGGGGGCCATTTCTGGAAGGTTCATTAGCTGCTGTAACATTTTAGAAACAGGGTAATCGTCCGTCGAGTACTCCGTCCAACACGATCTATTGAATGAACGTGCACGGTCCACGGGGTCGTCTGGCAGACAATGAAGATGACGACAGCAAGGGGTAGCGAGCAAGTATGATCAGCGATCTTCTGTCTCTGTGGAGCGATTCATCGGCGCCGATCCATCCCCATTGGGACGCGATGGAGGGTGCCAGTCGAATTCCCGGATTTCCGTCGTGGTTCATTCCGCGCGGCTAATTTAACCCTCGCGACCTTCCGGCCGATTTCGCTCGAATGGAAATCGAGAGCCGCTAGGTAACAGCTCTGCCGAACGGAATAACCGTACCTCCCAGTGTTCCGCGTTTCCCCAGTCCACCCCGTCGAATCGACGGACATTCCGAAATTGCCCGGGCCCACGCGTATACATTTCAAACCGGCAATTCTCGAGACAAAACCCCACGAACGGCGAAAAGAAACGACGCGACCGATACCGATAATCGGAATGGAAAGTCGATTCCGGCGATCGACGCTCCCGCAGATTTAAGAGAGCAGCCCACCCGGCCTGGTATTTGTACATCGTCGAGCGAAACTCGATCGGAATTCTTGCGAATTATACGGCAGACAGGCGATTCAGTCGGAGGAATTGCCAGGATAACTTTTTTTGTACGACACCCTATATATTTTAGTGGATATTCTCGTAGGGGTTGAAGAGACGAATGCAACGAGTACCATGAACGTACCTTTGCCATCGTTCAACCATGAGATATTCCTGTTTGAAAGCTGAGGTCTCGGCTATGTCCCTGTTAGGTACCTCAGATTTCAAACAGGATTATCTCGGGATTGAGTGATCGTAACAGTATGCTCATGGTACTCGTTGGATTCGTCTTTTCATGCTCTACAAGAATATCGAAGAAACTATACAGGGTGTCGTGTCAAAAGATACTGTAATCGGTGAAAATTACTCCGAAATAATAAGGTAATTATTACAGGCATATATTGCATTGTTCACGGTACTCGAGTCCAACGATTATAATGACCATGCTGTTACGATCATTCAATCTCGAGATATTCTTGTCTGAAAATTAAGTACCTGAAAGGACCTAACCAAGAGCTCACCCTGCGACAGGAATATCTCGAGACTGAACGATCGTAATGATAGGTTCATGGTACTCGTTGGATTCGTCTCTTCAAGCGCTACAAGAATATCCACTATGATATATACGGTGTCGTATAAAAAAGTACTGTCGACATTGCAAATTAGTCTGAAATAATCACAGCTAAAGATATCTTGTGCTGCCGGATACAATTCCAGCTCGCGAAGGTTGTTACCGGGTCGGCGGCTGAGCGTAAATTATTGAGTCGGCCTGATTTTCCTCCGGCTGGCATCGATATTCGTTGTGTAATCAGCTTTGCCGGAACCGATACAGCGCTGGGATAGATGAGCTGGTAAACTTTCGGTATTACCAGTGATTAACGGAAGAGGCGCACAGGTACAAAAATAGCTCGTCACTGAACGGGGGACACGGTAATTCTTCGGAATCTCTGACGCAACGCTAATCCGTGTCATTTGCTAAAAGCTGGCCGACCGTCTTTCGCGTTCGCGACAGAGACAACTTCCTGGCGATTATGCTTCCTCCTCCGGGTTCCGCTGTCGACGTTCCGCCTTCCGGTGACCGATGAAAAACTTAGTCAATTAAAGGATTTATTGTCGGCTTTTCGTTCGGGGCTCTCGCGAAACACACTCGAGCCCTACAACACGGCCGGATCACGCGCGGAATTCCTCGAATATTTTCATACAACAGCAACAGGGAGAGGGAGAGAGAGATTAGAGTATTTCGCAGGGAGCATTTTAAACCGTGGCTTTTCATTTCCCTTTCGCCGGCGCCGTACAATGCTGCATTGTTTAAGAGTCCCCAGGCGGAACACCGGGCTCAATGAGATCGTTTAATGTACCATTTCTCTTAACGATTCTTCGCCGTTCCGATATAAACGAAAACCGCCGATGTGATAGCAGGCATTAGTTAATGAGACCCTGGAACGCGCGAGAGAGAGAGAGAGAGAATTATAATGCCGGGCGTAATCGAGAAATTGCAACTGCCCCAACCAAGTTTATGTTTCGATAAATAGTGGATGACTTCTCGTAGGTTTCATCCGCGTTGCGTTTCTATTGCAGTCATTCCGTTTTTCGCATCCACCTCGAACGCGTATCCCCCATTTTACGATGCAGCTATATTTCCTGCTGAAAATCATTTAACACAATCACGGAAACCTAAAATCTCTTTACACTTTCATGTATTCCGTGCTTAAAATGTAAATTATTATTTTATATTTCCATTCGCGGAACAAACGCGTGTCGGCCGCCTCTTTTGTCTGTAAAGTTTCATATGAAATTAATAGTGGAACTTGTAACGTGAAGTTGGGACTAGCGTTACAAGATTTCAGAGATTGCAGACCATTGACCCAGGGTGAGCATAATACCACTCAATAATTTGTATCGTTATTAGGGTTAGATACCTAGCAGCTTATACAACAGGGATTAGAAGCTACTGGGAGCTGTTGTCCTACCAACAACACCAATTCCTGATAAGCATTGCAATGTACAGCTGCGTGGAGAAACGGTATCGCGGCTATGGTAAAATTGAATAAATGAAATACAAAACTGGCAAGAAAGAATTATCGAAATTATGTTACAAGCTGACCAGTACGTTTTCATGATAAATGAAATAAAAAAATTGGCAAGAAAGAATTATCGAAATTATTTTGCAAGCTGACAAGTACTTTTTTTATGCGACACCCTATATAGTTTAATGGACATCCTTGTGGAGCTTGAAGGGACGAATTCAACGAGTACCATGAACGCACTATTACGGTCACTCGATCTCGAGATATACTCGTCTGAAGATGGTGGTCATTAAAACTTAAATGTTCATAATAAATGAAATACAAAACTGGCAAGAAAGAATTATCGAAATTATTTTACAAGCTGACCAGTACGTTTTCATGATAAATGAAATAAAAAAATTGGCAAGAAAGAATTATCGAAATTATTTTGCAAGCTGACCAGTACTTTTTTATCCGACACCCTATATAGCTTAATGGACATCCTTGTGGAGCTTGAAGGGACGAATTCAACGAGTACCATGAACGCACAATTACGGTCACTCGATCTCGAGATATTCTCGTCTGAATATTCTTGTCATTAAAAATTAAATGTTCGTAATAAATGAAATACAAAATTGCCAGAAAAAAATTATTAAAAATATCGTTATTTAATCTCCACGTCTTCCGACGGGCTTGGAAAATTTTTCAGACTCGTGCATCCCCAAGATAAATTAAACCGTGCTTTCTCCCCTGCGCTGCCATCATCATCAAATATCCCGTGAAACAAAACTCGCATTCATCCGGGCACGGCGGCGCCAACAATGCTCCTCGGCGACGAATCCTCCCGAAGAATAAGATCAAGAAAGCAGACGATACACGAGCCGCGGTGAATCCGGCGATAGAATTACACGAGACACGAGACTGTGTGTACCATAGCGGCGGATGCAGTCGACAGCCAGATAATAGTCGCGAGCCTCCATTACTAGATGGAAACAGCAGCGGAAAGATACACATTATAGACATTCGTCTTGGTAAACTGTGCGGTGCAGGTGTGCATGATGTAAGGGACGCTCGGGCGTCGCATAAAAGACAACACGGTTTCAAGGTTTCTAAAGTGAGACACGCGTTGATGGCGAGACGTCTTCAACGTGCTCTCTTCGCCCCCAACTCCGCTGCGAAGCTAATACTGAAAAGGAATTCGTCGCCGGCTACCCGGAAACGAGGATTCGTCGTCGGGGAAGCTATCTAATCCGTGCCATTTGCAGAAAGCTCTTATCTTCCGCAGAGACGTCTATTCCCATCACCTAGACGCTGGTTCTCAACCCCTCCACTTTACCTTTTCTTCTTCTGGAACTACAGCTAACACTGCCTATCCGGTCAATGAACACTGGGGCAGCACGTCTGTCGAAATAAGTATCCTCGAATCGTCATTTTGCAAGCTGACCAGTACTTTTTTGTACGACACCCTGTATATTTTAGTGAATCCTCTGGTAGAGCTTCAAGAGACGAATTCAAAGAGTACCATGAACGTACCATTACGATCGTTCAATCTTGAGATATTCCTGTTTGAAAGGTGAGGCCTCGGCTATGACCCTGTTGACCTCAGATTTGAAACAGGAATATCTCAGGACTCGGTGATTGTAACAGTATGTTCATGGTACTCGTTGGATTCGCCTCTTCAAGCTCTACAAGAATACCCAAGAAACTATACCGGGTGTCAGACAAATTTTCCACAGTAAATGTTTTCGTTCGATACAAGGCATGTTCGTTCGGTGGTATTTAATCGGTGCAAGAGGTGTTCGTTCGACGGGCCACAAACTATTTCAATTTCGGTATACCTTTTTCTCTGGAATGAAGCACTCCGGAGTCATCGGCGCGGCGGCGCGGCAGTTATCGCGGGGCCGTTCTTCCCGCGAAATAAGTACGTGTCGCGCGGGAAACAGAAACCAATCTCGCCGGGGCTTAAGCGGGCCAGGCAATTCCTGCAATTCCGAGGAAGACGAGAGGAGGAACAACCCGAGCTATCACCCGGATCCCGTTTCAAAATCACGGCCGAGATTAACCGCGACACTGGCTTATCCCGGCAGAAAGATCGCTCGCGTGTTCTGCGAGAGAAACCGGTGCCAAGAACTGCATTGTTCCGGGGAGATCGATTTTTCGCGGCTTCTCCGAAAGTAGACCGACCGACCTAACGAATATCGAACGTGCCATGCAAGGCGGCCATTGCATAATGTGCTGGACGAGTCAAATACCACAAGTCATATCTACAATGTTCTTTCCTATAAAAAGTAGTACACACTTCCTTACTTTAATACACACACACACATATTTTAGTTAGACACCCTGTATATTTTAGTGGATATTCTCGTAGGGCTTGAAGAGACGAATCCAACGAGTACCATGAACCTATCATTACGATCGTTCAGTTTCGAGATATTCCTGTCGGAGGGTGAGGCCTAGGCTATGTTTCTGTTAGGTATCTCAGATTTGAAACAGGATTATCTCGGGATTGAGTGATCGTAACGGTATGTTCATGGTACTCGTTGGATTCGTCTCTTCAAGCACTACAAGAATACCCACTGAGATATATAGGGTGTCGTATAAAAAAGTACTATCACCATTGAAAATAATATATAATAAAGATTTCTTGAGCTACCGAACACAGTTCCAGCTCGCGAAGGTTGTTACCGGGCCGGCGGCTGAGCGTAAATCGTGAATTACGATATTATTCGATTCCAGCAACAGAATCACGTCCATTATCAGTCGGCTGAAATTCGGATTTACTATCGTTGATCCCGAATGATTCCGCTTTCCCCTATTTGTGTAATGCAAAGGGCAGCAGTGGGGGAGGGATGCACGCAAAAATTTCGTATTTACAGGAAATCGACAGGAAATTGAAATCCGTGAAAATCGGATTTCGAAATCAAGACTTGAGATGAAAGTGTCGCCGCAGGAAATCTTATTATGAAATGTGCCGTTGCAGTTTTCGTGCAATTTGCTCTGCACGCGTTCCTCGGTTTGGGCTGGCTGGTAGCGCGGCGAGAAGCTAGCCCGTGGCATTATGTGCCGGCGTGTAATGATTTACTTTCATCGCTCGCGGATAAATCAGAATTACCCGGTTGGCATTGCCCGCGAAGCCTTCCGTTTTCGCGGAAAATCGATCCTGCCGACGTCGATGTCCTGCGGGATGAGCCTCGCATATTTACGACGAATACCGCAATTTATACAGCGCGCCGTTTCTGGTCGCCGTACCATCGAAATTCATTAATTCATTAATTTTCGAACAACGAACGGTGGTTCGCAAAGAAATCAACCCGCCAAGAAATAAATTCTTTCAAATCGGAAGTTCAAACGAATTTATTGGCTTCCGTGCGAACGAAAAAATCGTCAGCGTCCGCATGAAATAGTATTTCCACCCTTAGAAACATGGAAAATAATGTTCTACGTTCCCGTAACGAGGTGAACAACAATAAAGGTCAAGTTCCGCAGCAGTTCGACTAAGTTTCGCTGGAGGATCGCTCGATAAATCACATTAGCCACTAACAGCCGCAAAATAATTGTTTACAATCCGGCAGCGGAAGCCCTCGGGCTAAACCACTCGCGAACTACTCGAGTAATTCCAGTTAGCACACGTAGCGCAAACGATTCAAAGTGACCATCGATAAATACCGTCGACTTTAAGGCAACAAGAGCGGCACGCTTGTCACCGTGGCCGGCGACCATAACGAGGCCCTTTTCACCAGCAAAGAGGTGAGAGAACTTTCCACCTAGCCTTAGCACCCCTGATGTCTGGTTGTTTGTACTGCAACGACGTTTCCATAGATTCCATTACGATAGCGGGCACCTAGGTGTACTTTACCCCTAGCTTTATGCGCTTCGCCACGCGTTACTCGCAACGAACGACAAGGAATCATGGTTTCCTCTGTTCCCCGGGCTGTTTGCGAATTCTTGATTGCCACCGTTTCGGACGTTGCCGATGATTTGCCTCGGCGTCAACGTCGTCGATGATTGTTGCGTTACTGCTAAGACTAGGTCTTTGTGCAAAATTTAAGTTTTCAGCTGATCGGGCTAGATAATGGGCTTCGCTGATATCCTGAAGAAACATGGCGAGAGCGCTGGAAGATCTATAAAACGGAACTTCGCGATAAAGAATCATACGGACATCCTCCTACGCTCATTTTCAACCTTGAAACCTCCACTTTCAAAACCCCTAATTACCTTTCTCTGAAAATCTTCAGCATCGTTTGGAATCCTGAATAAAACCAAGTTACTTCTCACACATTAGGTGCGATGTGTTCACTCAAAGTTGAATAAGCCAACGACAAAAAATCGCACATGACAATTTCAAAACTCGTTAGAAAGGGGATATTCCGATCTTCAAATCAGCAGTAGTTTCGATCCTGAGAAAAATTTTGAACGTCCCTACGGTCGTTTGAAGTTGATAAATATTCGATTCGAATTATCACCATCGTATTCATTTTCCCCAGTCTGGAGACGAGCGTTCGGAAAAGTGTGCTAGGGAAGTGCGAAAGTAGAGGCTTCAGGCTACAAAATGAGCCTAGGAGGATTGTTCTACGATGTTTTGTTCGGAAGTTATAAGAATCTGAATTCTGCCGAGGTACAGGATAGTAGGAATTTTTGCCGAAATATTTCGGGGTAGCTAATTTCCCAGGTTCCACGGGAACCGATGACGTCACTATGGTTGTTGCGTTGCTGCTGAGACTACGTTGTTCGTGCGAAATTAAAATGTTTATAAAATGTTTTCTCGGAATTCGCAGAACGGTTAAGAACATCTTCGGTTCGTCATCTCGAGCTGGAATAGCAGGAAGATTTCAAGTGTTCCTAGATCTCCGTTTCTCTCTGTTTGCCAAAGGGGCGGGGGGGGGGGGGGGGGAAAAACGAGCGATAGTAATGGATTAGTAATTTCGCGAATATTGCTGCGGCCGTTTTAGAGCACTCTATAAATATCGATTACGCGGCTTTCACGAAGATGAAGAGATTCAGCGAGCGAGGGCATTACGGATCGGTAGTGAATCAGCAAAAAAATACTCTCGAGGATCAGGGGAGAGATCGTTGACGTTCGGAACAGAGAAAATATTCCGGGGTACATGAAGATTGCTATCAGCCGCCGCGCGCCGTCGTGTATTATTACGATGACGCCAATAACCGGGAACGTTACTATAACAGTGCTCGAAGCAGCAGGTGTATACGACATTCGGAGTAATCTTACTTCGATCGGAATTGTAAGTTTTTATTGGATCCGCGTGAAACTGTGGAAAGTAGATTCAATATAAAAGCCCCGGCGATCGCAGGCGGCTGCTGCTAGTTACCGCAACTTATTGTTAGATCCTCCGTTTAAAGCCCGGGGCTTGTGTGTGTATGTATGTCGAACGTGCACGAGGAACAGTATAGACTGGCTTCCGGATCGGTGCAGTTGCGAAAATAAATTTCATCCTCCACCAAACAGAAATAATCCGTGGAATCGGAAATTTTTAACAAGACCGAGTACAAATATAATTTTGTGCGTTCATTTGTAAAACACTTTATTATTCGAATCTCTACAAAATTGTGACTTTTCTCACAAAATTGCATTTCCTTGAACAGGACGATTCCGAAGGTCATTCGAAAGAACTTTTTCCTTTGCGGAAATCTTCTTCGGGGCCTCGTTCGGGAGTTATCAGCGAAAAACACGGGCCAATTAAAGCGCGGCAACGACTCGCGAGGGCGGGGCGACTCCGCCCATAGCGTTGGGCTCGCACCGCGGTGAAGCAGCGAACAAGCGTTCCGTCTTTCCTTAATAACTCCTGAACGAATCGGCGTAGAAGATTTTCGCAAAGGAGAAAGTTGCTTGAAACGACCTCGCGAATCGTCTGTTTCAAGAACAACATTTTCGGAACGTCCTGCAAGCTTTTCACGCACCGTCAGCAATTCGTTCGGCGACCATAATGCCCCGTGGCGCATGGGGAATCGTACGACTTCGAGTTCGGGGCAGAACAATGCCAGTATTTTGGCGGGTCTCCAACGACCATAGCGCGGGTTAGGTCCTCGGACTTTCGCCGTGGGTAAGAAACTTTTTACGACCAGCGATTCGAACGGCGCTTACCTCATACGACTCATAATGCACCATAGATATCCATAACGCGCTGCCACGGCAACTATGAACACACCGCGACTCTGGTTGTTTCTTCCGCTCGATGGCGTAGAAGCGACCCGGAAATTGCGACGCCCCCGCCTGCAAACTCTGCGAAAACTCCTTGTCTGCGTTTCGGCAATACGGCCGAGTTGCTGCTGCTATCAGAACGTCCCCGGATGCTCGAAAATATCGCGGCCTGGTTTAATCGTCGCGCGAACTATCGTTTAATCGAATGAAACAATTAAAATAAGAAATACACCGTTTATATTCCTGGTGATCCAGTGACCGTGCGCCGAATCTCGCCGGATTAAATTGCGTTTTCCCCGGCGCGGTGGCCAGTCGCAGCTCGCAATTTCGCGTTAATTCGAATTTGCTAAGTGGAGGCGCTAGTGCTCTTCGAGACCATTGAGAATGTAATATCTCCTCCATGGCACCGGGTTTATATTAAAATCGTCGACGCAGGATCCACCGGCGCCGTTTCTGACGGCGACACGGTTTGCGAAACCAAATTTGCAGGGATGATTATGCATTCACTATCAACGTTGTCCTCGCCACTTCGTCGATGAATCGAGACATTTATACCGGGTGGCATGGTACTTACACTTCGCGACAGAAAGATGGCACACCACGAAAATTCAATGTTTTCATCGTTTCGACGTAACAAATCTGGTCTTTCTTGGTACTTATAAATTCTTATTACAAAATAAATTACATCGCAAACAATGAAATTCAAGAAAATCTTCGTTTGTTTATGGAAACAAAAAAATAAGAAAAATCGGTACGACAATATGATGGCACATATACAAAAAAAGATACGTGATTTACGTACATAAACTATATAACGTTGTGTTTCATACTTTGCGTGGCCTCCCTCATTTTCCAGAATAGCCAACATACGTTTCGCAAGTGACTCAAAGAGTTTTTTAATAGATTTTAGCGGTGTTTTTGTCCATTTTTGTTCTATGCGCGTTTTTAAAGCTCCATCGAAGTACATAGACGGAGTGAAACGTATCAAATTTCATCACAGTTTTCAGAAATAGCAATATTCACGGGTGCGCCATCTTTTTGTCGCGGAGTGTATTTCACAATTATCGTGTAGCTACTTGTACGGGGTGCTTGTGAACGATTCTGGCGGAAGAAGTTCGTTGGTTTTAATCGTTTCGTTACGGAAAGACTCGCGGGTGCATCTGGAAAAATGGCGGAGGGGGGTAATCGCTCCGCGCCGCAGCCGGCGACGCGGATCTAAAGCGCGTTAAACTAATTCGATTTTAAACACCGCGGCTGGTGGCGGGAAGTTGACTAGTTTCTATTGCAAATCTAAATTTGATACCGGCCGCGGAGGAGGAGGAGGAGGGGGGGGGTCAGGGTGCGACCGGAAACGAGATTAAAGCAGATGAAACGCGCGGCACGGTCCGGGTTAATCGACACGGCCAATCAGACTGGCTATTAGACAGTACACGTCCTAGAGCTGGAAATGTAATGGCTCGAACGTAATCGGAAACCGGGTCACGGGTCGTGGCAGGTTAGCCGATCGAATTTCACTTTCGCGGAAAATTGGTTCCGAGATGGACTGCGTAAGCGATCATTAAGAATCGCGTCGGAACGTGTCTCGTGGTCATCTAGGTAATTGTAATAATTTATGATGTGCATTATTTTTAAACAATTTCTACTCAAGATTGTTTTTTAATGTTTCCTCTTCGTTAGTCTTGTAGAGCATGAAGATACGAGTCCAGCGAGTATAATGACCATGCTGTTACGATCATTCAATCTCGAGATATTCCTGTCTGAATATTTAGTACCTAAAAGGACCTAACCGCGGGCTCACCCTTCAGACAGGAATATCTCGAGACTGAACGATCGTAATGGTAGGTTCATGGTACTCGTTGGATTCGTCTCTTCGAGCGCTACAAGAATATCCTCTAAAATCTATAGGGTGTCGTATAAGAAAGTACTGGAGATCTTGTAAGTTCTCTTGGGCGTGTTTTATTCGATTGTTGAAAGGAATGGTAGTGGTTACGCGTGTTTTAAAGCGAAGTATATCTCCTGTTTGAAGTGGCCGTCGATCGATAGGAACAGCAGGGCATTAGGGGATTGCGCGGAAGTGGACTGATCGAGGCTGCCTCCGCAATCCCTTTCCGTGTTCTTGGTGCGCGGTCCGTTAACGTGCTGATTACGGGAACGGGAACGATGCTATTTCCCCCGGTGTTATGGCGATGCTTCATAATTGCTGGCACTCCGGGCCCTGGATATTTAGGTTATTCCGTAAATCACTGAACCGACCGCAGACACGAGATGGTGGTGGGCCAGGTCAGGTAAGCAGGTTAACTACCACCTATCACCTGCTTTCCGAGCCGCTATTAATGTGAAACGGTGGCTGCCGGTCTGCTCCCGCCTGAAATTGAAAGGAGTCTGATAACGTGCGTCACAATGACGTCCGTCGGCCAGATTACCTTTTACTTGTCGCCATTCCCTTAACCCTAACCGTCGATGACACGATTATTTTCTTTTCATAAAAAGAAAATAACCCGCGTTGCCCACCCGCGATTTTCAACAAAGTTTATTTACATATTAGTAGAATCGCAGCAATTTTTCACAGTCGAATGTTATCCTCTCGTTAGACGAGGTATTTTATAGACTTATGGCAAAAGTGATTGTAATTTGAAGGTACTAAAATATTTATAAATTTATAAATGTTAATACGGTTCTCAACAAACTCGAGTGAAATGAAAATTGATTTTTCTTCTTAACATGTTTGATAGGATGGCTAGTGTCTTCGATGTTTCTATAATGCATAGAATATCCTATTGGAATTGCTAAGATAATAAAGATATTTAAATAATTTTCATTTTACACGAAGATTCGTGGTTTATTTACGGGACCGGATCCATTTTAATCTTTGTTAACAATTTAACTGACAGAATTATCCGTCTCGCTTTCATGCACCCGCAGTATGTCAAAAGGATCGCTTAATACTGAATATGAAAAAATTAAAGTGCCGTGAGAAAATAAACAATCGTACGCTGGCGAGAGGTGTTATTGAGCTCGACGGATATGTGTGTGTGTGTGTGTATATATATATATACGCATACACCATAAGCTTACAATAAAAACACTGTCGGTTATATTGCGCAGCTTCCGGTTTTATCCCTTCGAAAAAATATTTTTCATGATACGGGGTTGAATGGGGAAAGGTTTCAATGGGACGCGCACCGTTGTCTACCGGGCGCGAAATAAAAACAACGAATCTGACGGTGATATTAATTAAAGATGAAACTCTCACGTTTAAAGCGATAAAAGCGAGTGCATTTCGTTGCAAAACGGTGTAAACATTTAGAGGATTTTAAACACATTTTTGATAATATTAAAACTACTATGGATTTTTTCTTCTAATTATTACAGCCAAAATAGATCATGAATCCTCGAAAATTTGGATGCCTTCCACCTTTTTTTACTAATTATTACAGCTAAACAAAGTTAATCTGAGCAGGGAATAACGCAGACTACAGAAGTGGAATAAAATTTAAGGGATGGTTCTCGACGACTACACAAAACGAAAGTGAAGACTGAAAAAATTTCGAATTCGGCTTCGTTCTCTCGTTATTAACCGTTTAAAATATCCCTGAAAGGCGGCAATCCGACCGACAGAGGTGTACACGTTGCTGCATCAGGTAACGTACACCACTGTCAGGCGGGTTGCAGCTTTCCAGGCGGATCTCGAATCATCCGTAACTGAGAAACGAAAGCAAAATCGCAATTTTTTCATTCTTCACTTTCGTCATGTAATGTCGAACATATGTGCACTCTATGCCCCTGAAGATTCACAATTTTTTGAGTGTCCCAGTTCGGGAAACAATTCTCTAACTGACGATCACGCTCGAACGTCGATCTGCAGTAACAATTAGATGGAAGCCGTGTAAAATCGAAAAGCTGGTTACGAAACTCTGATCCTGTTAATGCAGCGAGAAGCGCCCGGAGAATTTCGCGGAACCTATCAGAATCCTGCCAATCCTGCGATCCGAATGTGCCCCGTTTCGGGAATTTAGGTCACTCGGGAAAATCCATACGCGTCGGTGTGAAAAATCAGCGTGGTCTCTAATGAATTTGCACAATTTCTAGCACGGCCCCTTTAATTTCAAGAGACCAGACACGTCCTGCGCTCCCCGTCTCTCCGCTCTCGCGTAATTTTCAGGCAATATTTGCGGAATACAGCCAGAAACCGTGGCTTACGACCCCGACGCAAAAGTGGGTTAGGTTAGGGCAATTGTGACGTCACTCTGCGGCAACCTAGTTACGTCCTCCACCCCCACGATACTTATAGACAACACTGCAGTAAAGTGGCGAGCCGTCCTGTCGGGCGATCATCCTTTTTCGTCGCGTCCCGGACCCGGAGGACGTTAACGGGACACACGAGCTTTTCTTACGGACTTGCGCGTTTCGCATAAATATTTCCAGGGCATGGAGATGGCCCGAATTTGCGGATATTTTCAGTACTCGATGTAATAAAGTCTCTTCTAAGAGAGAATCTCGGCTGCTTTTTACTTTACCGGACTCAAAATTTTTGGCTTACTACTATAAATTATTATGTATTTGGTATGTAATCCAGTAGATTCGTACCCGGGAAACCTACAGTCGAAATTTCGATCCTGTAGGATCAATGGTTCAGGAGTTATGGTCGCTTAAAGTTGACCATTTTTCTGTGTTTTTGACAGGTAAACGTGCCGCCATATTGCTTACCGAACAGAACCGCTAGATGACAGCACGGGCACGCATTAATCCTAATAATTAAAGTTAATGCTAATAAATGAAGTTAACATAATGTTTTACTGCTCTTCACTTTAACCGACTCGAAATTTTTGCCTTTCTTCTATAAATTATTATGCATTTCGTATGTAATCCAGTAGATTTGTAATCGGAGAACCTGCAGATCGAAGTCTCGATACGGTAGGATCAATGGTTCAGCAGTTATGGTTGCTTAAAGTTGAGCATTTTTCAATATGGCGACGCCCTCACCTGTAAAACACTGCAAATTGCTCAACTGTAAATGACCATAACTTCTTAACCATTGATTCCACAGGATCGAAACTGCGACTGTAGGTTCCCCGGGTACAAATCTACCGAACTACATACCAAATACATCATAATTTATAGGAGAAAGGCAGAAATTTTGAGTCCGGTAAGGTAAAGTTTACCCGAGAATCTCTTCTAGGTCTGAAAATCAAATTGGACGGTCTTTTCGCAAAATAAAAATAGTCTGCCCTGGTCGCGAGAAGCTACGTGGACATATATTTATGAACATTATTTAATCCAAAATTGTTTTTGTGGATCGCCGGGATCATCCCCTAGCGCATGCGATTTCCTTGAGATCTATACCAGTGTTCCGAGCTCTGGTTTATGATTGCACGAGTTCGCGCGGTTGGTATAGTTCTGAGGTTAGGCAGGGGTAGCTTAGGGTCTAGTTTCTCTAGGTTGGGGCAGAGACGATAATTTACGACCGGGTCACTTGAAACAACGATGGACTGCGAGCGTTGCATGGTAATGCAGTTGGAAAGAGAGCTTGCCCTCTTTTAGGAATAGTTAACTGCTTAGGGCAGCCTGAGTGGTCGACTTCATCGCAGCTATTGTTATCCATGGTAATGGGTGCAAAGTTGATTTTTTTACAATGATTGCACTGGATGCATTTTTTTTATGACGTTCGGAGGACCCAACAAGTTGACTACGGATTTGATGCATTTAGGACAGAAATAGGTAGGTGTAATTTAAAGGATGCAACAAGAGTATTGAATGCGATCAATTAGTGCACTGGATGCATTTTTAGATGACGTTTGGGGGACCCAACAAGTTGACTGCGGATTTTATGCATTTCTGACAGAAATAGGTAGGTGTAATTTAAAAGATGCAACAAGAGTATTGAATGCGATCAATTAGTGCATTGAATGCATTTTTAGATGACGTTTGGAGGACCCAACAAGTTGACTGCGGATTTTATGCATTTCCGACAGAAATGGGTAGGTGTAATTTAAAGGATGCAACAAGAGTATTGAATGCGATCAATTAGTGCACTGGATGCATTTTTAGATGACGTTTGGAGGACCCAACAAGTTGACTGCGGATTTTATGCATTTCTGACAGAAATAGGTAGGTGTAATTTAAAAGATGCAACAAGAGTATTGAATGCGATCAATTAGTGCATTGGATGCATTTTTAGATGACGTTTGGGGGACCCAACAAGTTGAATGCGGATTTGATGCATTTCTGACAGAAATAGGTAGGTGTAATTTAAAAGAT
>CM052199.1:7211214-7252301 GCA_028455805.1 Lasioglossum figueresi
TTCGTAATATGGGATCGAAAAGCCTGAACTTTATCCTAGATTTTTTAAGTTTGTTTTTAAGATATTTACATGAAATAAATTCGAGAACGATGCTACGAGGTAGGTTAATGTCGGACATTGTTTCAGAATTTTCAGTGGATTATTTAAGGTCGAAAAAAAAGTTTTAAGATGTTTAGATCCTAAATTGTATGCAGCAGAAAGGAATTAGAAGCCATGAATTTTGCAGTATTGCGTAATACACGTGACACGCTATCATTCCAGTTCGCTTCTTCCCGGGTTTCACGTGTGCGCGGAGCTCGGGTGTGCTGATAATGTTAGCATATTTAAGAGTCGCTGTACACGATACGGGGAGTGATGTATTTCCCGAGCGGGTGTGACTCACAATTGATAAGGATTAATAGCAACGGTGTGTGTCCTTTGTAGAACACGGCGGCATAGATCTTGTTCACCGTTCTGTTTAAGCTCAAGCTCGCGCTGGCTCGCGACCCCGTAACTTTTCTGCAAGATAAATCAACGTTAACCAGATTTACAACCATAGTCGAATGTTTCGGGGCCACCCTTCCGTTCGTATCGATCACCGGCCGCCTCTCATCGTTCCGATCTATACTACCTTCCCCTCGGAAGCCCTGATACATATACATCAGGCCGTTGCGTCGGTACATGCATAATATAACAGCGAGTCGAATTTCGAACCTGCGGCCCCAACTATCATCTCCACACGCTGTTATCTATGCGGGAAAACGGAGCTTTAATCTCGTGCTTGTTGCGAAAATTTAATATTCTTTTACCGTTCGGAACTTTCGACTTTTTAAAAATTCTGCGGTGCGCTTCGAAGTCCCCAGTGGGAGGACCCAGTGGAGAAAACCTAGAAGTAGGTAGGACTCATTCGGGAGCACCCAGAAGTGGAGAGGAACCAGTGGGGAAGACCTAGAAGTGGGAAGAACTCACTGGGGAGTATCCAGAAGTGGAGAGGACCCAATGAGGAAGACCTAGAAATGGGAAGGACTCACTGGGGAGCACCCAGAAGGGGAGAGGACCCAGTGGGGAAGACATAGAGGTGGGCTAGGACCCAGTGGGGAGCACCCAGAAGTGGAGAGGACCCAGTAGGGAATACCTAGAAGTGGGTAGGACTCACTGGGAAGCATCCAGAAGTGGCGCGGACCCAGTGGGGAAGACCTAGAAGTGGCTAGGACTCACTGGGGAGCATCCAGAAGTGGAGAGGAACCAGTGGGGAAGACCTAGAAGTGGGTAGGACCCAGCGGAGAGGACCTAGAAATGGGAATGACTAACTGGGGAGCTCCCAAACGTGGAGAGGACCCAGTGGGGAAGACCTAGAAGTGGGAAGGACTCACTGGGGAACACCTAGAAGTGGAGAGGACCTAGTGGGGACGTCCTAGAAGTGGGTAGGACCTACTAACGAGCACCCAGAACTGGGGAGAGCCCAGTGGGGAAGCTCTAGAAGTGGGTAGGATACAATGGAGAGCACCTAGAAGTAGAGAGGACCCAGTGGGGAGGACCTAGAAGTGGCTAGGACCAAGTGGGGAGCATCCAGAACTGGGGAGGACCCAGTGAGAAAAACCTAGACGTGGGAAGGACTCACTGGGGAGTACCCAGAAGTGGAGAGGACCCAGTGGGGAGGACCTAGAAGTGGCTAGGACCCAGTGGGGAGCACCCAGAAGTGGAGAGGACCCAGTAGGGAATACCTAGAACTGGGTAGGATCCAATGGAGAGCACCTACAAGTGGAGAGGACCCAGTGAGGAAGACCTAGAAGTGGGAAGGACTCATTTGGCAGCACACAGAAGTGGAGAGGACCAAGTGGGGAAGATCTAGAAGTAGGTAAGACCCAGTGGAGAGGACCCAGAAGTGGGTAGGACTCACTGGGGAGCATCCAGAAGTGGAGAGGACCCAGTGGGGAAGACCTAAAAGTGGCTAGGACTCACTGGGGAGCACCCAGAAGTGGGGAGGACCCAGTGGTTAGAACTCACTCAGTGGAGTCGTCGACTCGCAACCCACAAGTTGCCCAGACTACGTCCAAATACGACGGGAGCCAGAATAATTCGTACTGCTTCAAAATCAATATGAAATGGTTGAATTGCCATACTTCAAGTAGACGAGACGTTCGCCATATTCGTACCCTCGCAATTTTAACGAATTGAAAATAGCACGTCGATATTCCCCAATTATATGAACTTTCGGTCTAAGCGGCGTCTACTTCGTACCTGCATCGAATCTGACGGAGCATTGGAAATAATTAAGTTCGACACGTCATTTTAAGTGGTTAATGCATTTTTATTTCCTGAGCGGTTGCTATCGGCCGCCGTAGCCTAGTTAAGAGCACAGAGATCAGCTAAACACGCGAGTGAAAATTCCACGGAGAGACCTTCGGTGTAATTAAAACCTTGAGCAGTCTCGGCCCGATGCGATCGTATCTCAAAGGTGGTCCGACCACGCTAACTGAGCGCCGTGACGTCACCGCGATCGTGATCCAATCACGGAACAGAAAGAAAGCGGAGGCAAACGGTGAGCTATTGTGTCGTCCTTTCAGCGAGCAATTATCCGAGCACGAGGAGAGACCGCTGCCAAAAACGGGATTCCGGGTCGCGTGCCCCCATAGCGTCGCGCGTCGACGGGAGGGGTGGGGGGATGAATGGGGATGACAAGAAGATAGAGAGGAGCAATCTCTTTCATCAGATTCGACCTTCTTTTGCCTGTCCGGCGCGGACGATTCCACAATAGGAATCACGGGACCTCGGGAATACACGGTTCATTAGCTTCCTCCGAACGGCTCCGAGAATGTCTTTTACCTCCGGTCCTCTCTTCCAATCACCCACACTCCGACCTCCTCTGATCCCCTCTTTATCTTTTCCACTCGTCTTTATCTTTCCGAACCGGGTATATACCGTACTTTTAAATAGAAGCCGGATTCCTCTCATTGGCTGATTAGATCGACCAGTAATCTTGGTAACCGGGAATCGCTGCTTTTACCGCTGGAACCGGGTACTTACTCTCGTCTATCCACCGCAATTACGCAGCCCCCCATTGTTCTATAACTGGCCCGTGCAAGCACTGATCTCTCCGGACCGAATCAGTTTCTTTCTCAGCGCTAGGAACTTCAGGGTTCTCGTCTAGGCTACCCCAGAACGCTCTTTCGGGATTCGAGCGGCTGTGGAAACGCTGGAAAATTTTTCTCCGGACTGAAACCATCTGGGATTTGAAGAACGAAGATCCCTCTTTGAAACGAGACCATGAAAGTTGATCTGCGATTTTTTTTGGCACAGTTATCGAGTTTTTAGTGGAAGGTCTACCCGCAAACTTGACGACAGTGTAAGTAGACCCACGATTAAACTTGGTCCTCATTTAAACGTCTGTAAAAACTTTAATAAATTTCTCTCGGGAATGAATCTTCCACAGATCTGAAGAACGAAGCTTACTCTTTATAATGAGACCTTGATAACTTATGTATGATTTTTTCTGCCGCAGTTATCGATCTTTTAGTGGAAGGTCTACTAGCCAACTTGATGACGACAGTGTAAGTAGACCCATGACCAAACTAGGTCCCCATTTAAACGTCTGTAAAAACTTTAATAAATTTTTCTCGGGAATGAATCTTCCACAGATCTGAAGAACGAAGCTTACCCTTTACAATGAGACCTTGCGAACTTATGTACGATTTTTTCTGCCTCAGTTATCGATCTTTTAGTAGAAGATCTACTAGCCAACTTGATGACGACAGTGTAAGTAGACCCATGACCAAACTAGGTCCCCATTTAAACGTCTGTAAAAACTTTAATAAATTTTTCTCGGGAATGAATCTTCCATGGATTGGAAGACTGAACCCTCCTCTTTACAACGAGACCTTGATAACTTACGTATGATTTTTTCTGGCTCAGTTATCGATCTTTTAGTGGAAGGTCTACTTACTGATAACATAAGCTACACCGATGATTAAACTCGGTCGTCATTTTTCTTTCATAAAACAGTAAGAAAAAATCGTACATCAATTTTCAAGATGTCGTTGTAAAGAGGAGGATTCGATCTCCAAATCTGTGGTGAATTCATTGATGAGAGAAATTTATTGACGTTGTCACGGAACTTTGAATTTCTAGCATTTTTGAGGGAACATGGATCTTCAGTTTCTCACCTGTTGCGTTATGTAAATGTAATTTATTGGAAAATGAACAACGTCGTACGGAAGTGGAGTGTTCTAGCTTTAAAACGAGTCCACGTTTGTTGGTCTACGATTATTTTTAGCTAAGAAAATCCTTGGAACTCTTGAAAATCCCTCTGTTTCTTAGATCGCATAGTTCAGGAAGGTGTCGCAATTGTTATAAAATTGATAAAGTATATTTAAGCAAATTTCCCATCCATTTCTCGGATTTGTACGATTTCTGGCCGAGCTATAATTTCTGCTTGGCTCCGAATAAAAGTGTACAGCCATTAACCTTTCCGTATTCTTTTAATCACTGGAATTGATTTATGCTCGTAATTCAGCGTGAAGTTTCGCGCAATTCCACCGGGGCGAAGGAATTTTCAAAGAAAAGTAAATAGATTCTCGAACGCGCGCCGGTGGAAGAAAGTTATCACGTAATTTAGCGAGATATAATTAAAGAAACGTTGGAAGATCAATAATGGCGGGAAGTTTCTTAAACGAACGCGATAAAACCGAAGCAAACGTCGAGTAAGAACGTATTGGTTTATCAGTCGAAAGCCTGTACTTGTTTCCCATTTGTCAGAATCAATTTCGAGTTAGCAGCAAACATGAACTCCAATGAATTGTGCTGCTATTTTTCTTCCGGTCTTCGAGTGCTTAAATCAAACTATCACCGAGCTAAAATAAAATTAAAATCCAAAAACAGCAAACAAAAAACTTCAATGTTTAATTCCTTTCCTGGCGCAATTCGCGTTTTACAATTTACAAAATCTCACAACCTTAGAAAAAAATTGTTTAATTTTTAATTAGTTGGAATTGAAGCAGAGAGAATCACTTGAAAATATTTATCATAGGTAAATGAAATCCCCTAATCGAATAAAAACAACCAAATAAATAATTTAATGAGGACACAGGTTCCTCGCACATGTCGGTCTTAAATAAATAATATTTTCGTCGGAACATCTTCGCTGGATAAGGCATTGTAGAGGATACGAAGAATAACGTGAAACATACTCGGCGGAATTCTATCGCCACTCGAAATTGAAGAGAGTGGAAGTACTTTCGTCGCAGGCAATGCGCGCGGAAATAAAACGTCCGAAAACATCGTGAAGCCGTTTACGAGTACCCGTTGAAAATACATTACAACGAGCTACACTGGCAGTTTCGCTGGACCGTCAACTGACTCGTTAACTATTGCCCGATTACCGATTCAGGATAACGACATCCTTTTTCCTGCAGCACGGCCGATGACCAAGTAAAACGTGCTTCGAGGCTTAATCGATCAAAGCGCGTCCCAACTAACAATTACACGAGCTTCATGCTCGGATTGCAGATGCTGTGCACCATTCCGAAGACGGGGAAATTTCACGTGATCTCTCAACAGAGATCGGGAATTACAGAGGAATTGTTTTTTTCTCGAAAAAAAACCCGTACAGGGTTAACGCAACACCATTTCGAAGAACAATTTCCGGTTGGGTTTTTCCACGCTGGAAAAACGCTATGAAAACCAGAGGCGACAGATGGGTCGAGTTGTTCCGTTTGGTATCGGCAGACTGCAGCCAGGAATGAGGGGGTTGTAAATAACGCTTGTACGCTTTCTTGCCGCGGTTATTATAGGTTTCACCCCGGCGACGCTTTGAATTATGCAGAGCTACGTTATGCTCGCTTTGTGGACTTAGCATCAAAAGTGTTCCTTTGCCGTGGGATTTTTCGTGAATTTCGAGAAATCAGCTCCAGTTAAGGTGAAAAGGGTTTGTTTGCGCAAACAACGATTATAGCAGCGTTCTTTGATGTTCCGGGAGCTTCGGTACACTTACGAGGACTCCGTTGCTACTCGGTGTGATCGCACAATTTGGGCAGAAGTTGGAATTTGGCACAAATTGGGTTTGGCGTAAGTTGAGATTTTGCATAAATTGGGATTCGGAACAGATTGGGATTTGGGGAAGGTTGGGACTTTCGGAGAACTTGGAACTTGACACAAGTTGGGACTTTGGGAGGACTTGGGATTTGGCACAAGTTGGGACTTTGAGAGAACTTGGGATTTGACACAAGTTGGGACTTTGGGAGGACTTGGGATTTGACACAAGTTGGGACTTTGAGAGAACTTGGGATTTGACACAAGTTGGGACTTTGAGAGAACTTGGGATTTGGCACAAGTTGGAACTTTGGGAAAGCTTGGGATTTGGCACAAGTTGGAACTTTGGGAAAGCTTGGGATTTAACACAAATGGGGACTTTGAGAGAACTTTGGATTTGACACCAAATGGGACTTTGAGGGAACTTGGGATTTGGTTCAAGTTGGGACTTTGAGAGAACTTGGGATTTGGCACAACTTGGGCCTTTGAGAGAACTTACGATTTGGCATAAGTTGAGATTTGGCACAAATTGGGATTTGGCACAAGTTGGGACTTTGAGAGAACTTGGGATTTGGCACAAGTTGAAAGTTTGGGAAATCTTGGGATTTAACACAAATGGGGACTTTGAGAGAACTTTGGATTTGACACCAATTGGGACTTTGAGGGAACTTGGGATTTGGTACAAGTTGGGACTTTGAGAGAACTTGGGATTTGGCACAACTTGGGCCTTTGAGAGAACTTAGGATTTGGCATAAGTTGAGATTTGGCACAAATTGGGATTCGGAACAGATTGGGATTTGGCACAAGTTGGGACTTTGAGAGAACTTGGGATTTGGGCACAAGTTGGAACTTTGGGAAAGCTTGGGATTTAACACAAATGGAGACTTTGAGAGAACTTTGGATTTGACACCAATTGGGACTTTGAGGGAACTTGGGATTTGGTACAACTTGGGATTTGACACAACTTGGATCTTTGAGAGACTTGGGATTTGGAACAAATTGGGATTCGGCACAGATTGGGATTTGGCACAAGTTGGAACTTTGGGAAAGCTTGGGATTTGACACAAATGGAGACTTTGAGAAAACTTGGGATTTGACACAAGTTGGGACTGTGAGAGGACTTGGGATTTGATATAAGTTGGGACTTTGCACAAAGTGGGATTTGGGACAACTTAGGATTTGGTACAAATTGGGACTTTGATCAAAATGGGATTTGTTACAAGTTGGGACTTTGGGACAACTGGAGATTTAGTACAAACTGGGACTTTGAACAAAGTGGAAATTGGTACAAATTGGTATTTGGCACAAATAGGGACTTTAGGACAACTTGTGATGTGGCACAAATTGAGACTTCGCACAAATCGTGACTTCGTACAAATTGGGGTTCCGCAGTACACTTCGCGAAATCAGCTCCATTCAAGCTGAAAATGACTTTGTACGACTCCATTGCACCTTTCTGTGCCTGCAGGGTGAAATTTCTTTTGTTGTGCTTAAAAGTACGTTTCGTGTTAAACCGCAGTTAGTGGACAATTTGGTTACTTAAATCTAATAAAGAGCCATATTGTTCAGTTTTATTTCAGCTGGAGGTTCACGAGCACCGGAAAAATATTTGCAGTCCTCGACGAGTGTCTCCTAAGTTCTTTTTTTGATGGAGGAATACTTCCATTAGGGTTGAAAGTGATTCTACTTCACGGAATATTGCCTCGCCCCCTAATCCCAAGTAAGCTAACAACGTGTCCCAAGAATGACAGATGACGTTCACTTATGTATACAACGCTCGCGGAGGGCGCAAAGAAGAAAATATCAGGCTAAGGGACACTCGATGTCTTGCACCGCAGCCGACGTGTTTCGTTTCCTTTTCTACTTCTTTCTCCTCCAGAAGACTGACGTCTTATTTCGCGGGGCAAACAGACGGAAATTTCGCCTCGGAATCGCGCGAAAAGTGTTCCATTATTTTTTAACAGGATCTAGCTTCATAGGCGCCCCAAAAAGAACAGGGCAGCCACGCGAACATGAATTTTCAGCGAAATTCTTACGTGCACGCGTTGTAAATTGAAACTCCCAGCTGGAGAAAGAGCCGGATACATTTCTCGAATCAGTTCTCGAGCGTTTTTTAAGTTTTTTCCAAGGGAGCAAATTAATATTGAAGATGGACTAAGGGAAAGCAAACCCGAACTTTCTGTTGGCATTTCATTTCATATCCGCGCGCGTGTCTTGCCCCGCTTTTATCCGCCGCGAGTACGCTGCCCGGTAACTTTTGTAAATTTATAGTGGAAATACAAATTTTCCAGCTGGGAATGAAAACATTCATAAAACGCTCGGAATGTTTTAATAAAATTCCATATGGTTCGCTGGAGAAATGTTGATTTAAAAATGTGTCAGAATCATTGATACAAGTTAGGCCTCTGCACGAGCTGGGACTCTACACAAGTTGGGACTTCGGTACAAATAAATTAGAACTTTGACACAAGTTGGGACTTCGACACAAATTAGGACTTTGGCACAAGTTGGGACTTCGCACAGGTTAGGTCTCTGCACAAATTAGGACTTTGGCACAAGTTAGGCCTCTGCACAAATTTGGACTTTAGCACAAGTTGGGCTTTGCACAAGTTAGGCCTCTGTACAAATTTGGACTTCGACACAAGTTGGGATTTTGCACAAGTTAGGCCTCTGCACAAATTAGGACTTTAGCACAAGTTGGGCTTTGCACAAATTTGGACTTTGGCACAAGTTGGGACTTTGCACAAGTTAGGCCTCTGCACAAATTAGGACTTTGGCACAAGTTAGGCCTCTGCACAAATTTGGACTTTAGCACAAGTTGGGCTTTGTACAAGTTAGGCCTCTGTTCAAATTTGGACTTTGACACAAGTTGGGATGTTGCACAAGTTAGGCCTCTGCACAAATTTGGACTTTGCACAAGTTAGGCCTCTGCACAAATTAGGACTTTGGCATAAGTTGGGACTTTGCACAAGTTAGGCCTCTGCACAAATTAGGACTTCGGCACAAGTTAGAATTTCGCACAAGTTAGGCCTCTGCACAAATTAGGACTTTGGCACAAGTTGGGACTTCGCACAAGTTAGGACTCTGCAGAAATTGGGATGTGGCATGCGTTAGAATTTGACACAAATTGGGATTTAGCACAAGTTGGGAGTTTGGCAGAAATTGCGACTTCGCTATATGGTGAAACCTTCCCCATACTTCGCAAGCAATTCCGTGCCGAATTCTACAACCACCTGAGGGTGTTCTCAGCTGAAATAAATCCCATATTTTGAAGCAAAAAAATTCCGATGAATGGTTAGATGAAAAGCGCGGGGTGCCCAAGCGACATCCTCATCTCTGTCGATCTGCACAGAGGAGAAGTCGTGTCTCCGAGGATTTTTCTGTTTGAAAGCGCTTTTCGACTTTCCCGTCGCGATCCCGATATCGACTGTCAGACATCTCGGTGACAAAAGCGGGAAGAAATTACGGTTTGATGAATGCCCTACAGGCTCCCTTTCTCCCCTATTCACAGGGTGCCTAACCGCTGACTACAATGGGCCCTGGCGCTGCCAAAAAATGACACGGTCATCTCGGTTTCACTTAATCCGACCTGGTGTCACCAGGCGTGGCGTCGCGACACCGTCAATTTCCTGTCGGCCCACCCTTGAGCTCCACGATCGGCTCTCTGTATATTCCATTCTATTATGCGAGCGCCAGATGTCACACGGAACCGTTCCAGAGGAGTGACACAGACCGTGACCTATGTCGTTAACGCGTGAAAAATGTATTGTGAACCATGCAAACCAAAGTTTTCTGTTGCCACTTCATTCTCGGCCACGTGTTTCGTTTCTCTTTTATTCGTACGCCTAATTGTCGCATGGTACGGCTGCGGAGTCGATCAACCCTTCCAGTCGATCTCTCGGGGTGACTTTGCTGTACGTTCAATGTTGTTGCTGTTAAACTCTGCGAAATGGTCATACACCGCTTTATCACGAATCGTGAACATACAACGTCGACCACGGTGGACAGAGAGGCGAAAAAAAAATTTATAAATTGACGAAGAACGATGGCGCAAGCCCCATAAAGACGTCTAATGGTCTCGTGCGCGACGTCCATATAATTTACAACCGCACGATCACTGGTAAAAACGTTAATCCCGCGCGAACGCCGACTATCACAGTGTAATATCTCGCTGAAGAGTGGTCCGGTATTTTTAGTCGGCTTATCGACGCTGTTCCCGAGGAATTATGGGTATTCCGCTCGAGTGAAACGTAATCTGCTGGTGTCGATCTTCTGGGGACGTAATGAACTTTTCTGTTCAAGTACTCTGAGCAGCGGAGGCTCGAAAAGCCCTTCCGAGGCAATATTCGACGTCACATTTAGAGAAGAGGACCAATAGGGGGCGTGGTAACGTCACGATCCGCACCGTGGGCTCGCGATAGGGTCCCTAGACACAGCAAAACTCGCGACGTTACTGGGTCAGAAATTAGTTTCGCGAAGTCACCGAGGTTATGACTATAGCACGGTTGGGGCTCCAGAAGTCGATGACGTAGAATCGGCTACCCCCTCTACCGTGCTCTGGTCACCTGTCCGGGCCTATTGGGGGCGTGGTGGCGTCACGATCCGCGCCGTGGGCTTGCAATAGGGCCCCTACACTCAGCAGGACTCGCGATGTTACTGGATCAGACTATAGCTCGGTGAAATCACCGAGGTTACAACATAGAATCAGCTATCCCCACTACCGCGCTCCGGACGCCTGTCTGGGCCAATAGGAGGCGTGGTAACGTCACGATCCGCACCGTGGGCTCGCGATAGGGTCCCTAGACTCAGCACGAGTTGACGACGTTACTGGGTCAGACTATAGCACGGTTGGGGCTCCAGAAGTCGGTAACGTAGAATCGGCTATCCCCACTACCGCGCTCCGATCGTCCGTCCGGGCCAATAGGAGGCGTGGTGACGTCACAATCCGCACCGTGGGCTCGCGATAGGGTCCCTAGACGCAGCACGAGTTGTCGACGTTACTGGGTCAGACTAAAGCACGATTGGGGCTTCAGAAATCAATGATGTAGAATCGGCTACCCCCTCTACCGCGCTCCGATCGCCTGTCCGGGCCAATAGGAGGCGTGGTGACGTCACAATCTTCACCGTGGGCTCGCGATAGGGTCCCTAGATTTAGCACGAGTCGCGATGGTACTGGGTCAGACTATAGCACGGTTGGTGCTTCAGAAGTCAATGACGTATAATCGGCCACCCCTTCTACCGCGTTCCGGTCGCCTGTCCGGGCCAATTGGAGGCGTGGTGACGTCACGATTCGCACCGTGGGCTCGCAATAGGGTCCCTAGACTCAGCCGGACTCGTAACGCCACGGGGTCAGACTATAGTTCGATGATGTCGCCTTAGGATCTGATTATAGGGCATGGACTATAGCACTCCCCTCGATCTGGCAACGCTGCAGCAAATTCTCGATCATTAACAGCATCCCTGCCGGACAACACTTCCCGTGTCAAAGAGGCAATACCTAGGGCAAAGAAGATGGCGGGAGCGTCCGTGGTGAAACAAGTTCTTGTCGAACGACTGTTTCGGTCCGTTCGAGCACGAATTTCTTTGAGATCCGAGGTTATTCCCGCCTCGGTCTTCGCATGCACGCAGCAGGATCCTTTTGCGCACCGTCGCACCACACGGTTCTTTTCAACCCCTCCCTCACCCCTCCATCTCGCTTCCATTGTAGGCCTGGACGTAGTCGAAAGGTAAACAAAGTCTCTCTGGCAGTTATTTTCGCCGGCACGAGGTGTACCGTCGAGTTTCGCGAGAGGCAAATTCATCAAAGTCTGCCAGAGGACTTTAGTCTCTCTCTCTCTCTCTCTCTCTCTCTCTCTCTCTCTCCTAACCTCCATCCGCATTCTCCAGTGTCCTTTCTTCTGGCCACGATCCTCCGCGCAGACTTAATAACCTACTGCATCCCCCCGGACGCATTTTAAGTTCTCTCTTTGAGTGCCTCTCCCGCTGCCAAACTTCCGGCAATTGTTTCCGGCCGGCAACGATCTTTCGATTCATGACGACATCGCGCACACCAACATTCACAAACGCTGTTGTTTCGCAAATTTAGATCGAAAGACGTCGCGCGAAATTAGTATGCAGAGTGTCTCTTTCGGTGGTAGCAGCTGAATTTATACCAGCTCGACGGGTATACGAATTAGATCTATGTTAACATCAAATTTCAAGTTTATTAACATTTTTTTCAAACGACATCCTATGTTATTTATTCGATGTTGTTGCAGACCGTGAAGAGACGAATCCAACGAGTATAATGAGTGTACAGTTTCGATCCCGAGATCTCGAGATATTCCTGTCCATGATAAGGTAGCTAACCTAAGCTCTATCTTTGAAACAGGCATATCTCGAGATCGGATGATCGGAATTGTACGGTCATGGTACTCGTTGGATTCGTCTTTTCGCGCTCTACAAATATATCGAAGAGGAACTATGGTCTGTCAGCGAAAAAGATATTACCGATCTCGAAATTTCGGTAATAGGTGCGCGTATTCCGAAAATTATGTTACATTTTCTTTCGAATTCATGCGAACGACGTAACCAATTAACAGGATTGACAAAACGTGCATACCATGAGGATAAAAATTCGTTCATTATTAATGAGAGTAATTGGACCCATCGAGTATTTCGGACACATCCATATTTCATCTTCTAATAATCAGTAAATATTTGAGTACACGCTGAAATATTGGAACGTTAATGGAAACACAACGGAGGCTGTATTGATTGAAGTGTATATTCCAGCTGGATATTCTGTTGAAATTATCTTCTCTCGAGTTTATGTTGGTTACGAACGATCGGACAACTGCAGACAACATCGTGTTTATCGCGAGAGACGAACCGTGAAAAAATATCGTTCTCAGTTCGCCTCTCGCCAAGGAACAATTTCAGCGCCGTTTATACAGTCGCTTTTTTCTCCGCGTTAACTGGCTTGCGGTATCGAAACTTCTGTTTCAATCAATCTCGCGGAAAAAAACAAATCGTCGACGTCAGATCCACAGAGAAACATCACTGCGAAATTAGAAGACGAAGAAAATTCTCGAAAAAATACCTCAATTATTTAAACAATATTTAAAGTCCGTATCATCGAAACCGGAACGAATTATTTATTCAAACCTGTTCTTGAAACAACGTTTAAAGTCTGCTTCATGGAAACTCACAATTCTGGACGCCTTTAACGACCCAAAACTTTTCTGACAAAAAAATACTGAATTCTCTTATTTCGCCGTTCGGACGATGATGAATTAACAAAGCTTCTCGGCCAGGTAAATGTTGTTCTCGCATGTTACCACATGATCAAGAAACAGTTTATGCGAGACTCGTTGCATGCGACGCGCCTAAGAACATTAGCAGCCATCGAGAGAATGATAAACAACTTGTGATTTAGGTAGAAATAAATGCTTCTAAATTTCTGCGCATTTATATTCACAGGTGTAGCAAAAATCCACCGAATATTTTTACAAATTCATACCGGGAAAAGTTAACCTAACCTATTTTCAAACATATTTTGCATCGCGAGAAAATGGCTAGAAAATGCCAGAAGGACGAAAGAACTTAACCTAACCTAACCTAACCTTTAAAAAAAGATCCGGAAAGATCGTTTTAAAAAATTAAAAGAAAAAGCATAGCGCGAAAAATACTCGTCGCCTGCGAAAAATTGAAATTCAACAGGCACCGCACACACACGGTGTTATGACGTTATAAAATATAATCGGCGCGGAACAGCAGATTTTCTCCAGTGTATACAACAGTTATACAAACGCGCAGTTGTTTCGGTGAATAAAAAATGCGTCGGTTTTTCGCGGTTCACAAGCTCCGTACACACGATCAACGCTTTCGGTGCCTATCGAACGATGGACGCAAGTTTCATTCAGAATTACCATTTAAAGCGAAATGGCACCACTACCACTGATACAGGGATTACAGTTTAAAGCTGACAGTTCGCAACGGTGCGATTTTTCCTTTTTTTTCTATCGTTGCGTTGCGCGCGCGTGTGTGCACACCGAGTCGATAAAAAATGGAATATGAAGCCAAATACCGGCATTCAAGCTGCGAGTTCTGTTAACAAATGTTGTTGTCGCCGGATTATGTGAATGCCTGCTGATTGTGTGTTTGTCCATTAAAAAGCCTCGTCGACGACAATTTCTGACAACCCCGATCCATTTTTCAGGTCATCTGAACATTTCGGACGCGTCCTTTTTAATAAGTTCACAATTTCTGCCGTTTGTGTCATTTTTGATAGTTTTAAAAATGCTTTGGAATAGAATTTATTTTTAATAGGAAAACAGCATGGAATTATTTAATCAGATCAGATATTTATTGAAGACTGTTCTTCGACGAATTCGTAGAAAAGTATGGATTAAACAATTGTTGAACACACGCACGAGAATGCTCGTCTTGCATGTTTCATGTTTAGTTAATATTCGATACAGTTTCCAGGTGATGTATATATATATATATATACATATATACATATATGTACATATATATATATATATACATATATATATATATGTACATACCGGAACGAAATAGAATTTTGTTATAGGCAAACGTCAATGTTGCAGGTGACATAACGTTTTGAGTCACAATGAGGAGCTCGTCGAGTACCATTATTTCCTGTTTGAAAGCTTTTAGCGCTCGGTAGAATGCCGAAACACAATTTAAACTCGCTGTTCTCGGTAAAAAAGAAACTTGAACAATGTGCCGTTTATTTTTTAAACAAACTCTTACGCTTTCGTCTAACGTTCGCCACAAACAAAGTTTAAACATTCTCCATGATTTTTCAGATGCCTGGAACGGCAAGAAATCGAGAAAAGAAATACCCACTACAACGAAACCCCACGATTTTTAAATAAAAATCCATATTGTCAACGTAGGATTGATTGAATTTCAAAGTAACCTCTTCCAGGATATTCCTTACTCTTTTCCGGTCAAAACGAGTCGTCGCACGACACGATTCGGTGTTCATTTGCCTGCGTAATCCACGGTTCAGCGGAGCCTCTACTATCCGAACGACAACGAGGAGATTCTTTGAAACAATTTTAGTATGTGATCCCGTAGGAATTTTTTGATGTTTGACGGCTCAAATTAAAGCTGAAGGATTGTACTTTCCAATAAGTGTATCATCATGTTCACCGAAAATTTTTTCGAATAAGTTTTTAGAGAAATTTCGAGAAATTCTTAAAAGGTTGGTTCTTTCGGGCGAAATGCGTTTTATGCGAGATGGAACGGGCTCGGTTCAGATGTAGGAAATCTATTCGGGCGGAGGCACACGCGCGTGTCACGCATCGTTCCCGTTTCGCACATATTTGCGAGGGGACGAGAGAAGCAATCAGTTCCGTCTACCGGCAACGTTTACACGGATCGTTTACAGCCCCCTCGTGTAGCTTTTGCCGCGGCCAGGTATTCCGATACTCATGCAGATATCTGGCAAACGTAGCGTTACACGCTCCGCGTGCAGTTTCTTGTCGAGAATTTCGGGGCACCGCCAGTTTCCTACCTTCGGGCTCTGTTTCGCGCCTCGTATCATTCACCCAATTCATGAAAAGAGCCTAATTCAAGCTGCGGCAATTCCGTTATCGCGTGAAATGTTTGCGAGACTGTGCTGCGAAAATATTATATGTGAAAATGTATAAATTCGGACGAATTGTTTTTGAAGGCAGCGCGAGTTCTCCCGGTGCGAGGGACTGTGAACGAGTGTTAATATTTACGGCTCAACGGAGGAAGTCTCGAAATCTGCACCGAGCACGGACATACGTTTTATTTCGGATTCTTTTGCCAAAGTCGTCCCGAGAGGAATGCAAATTCCAGCGAATCCTGTATTCGACGGGATTGTAAGCAACTGGAATCTCGCGCATATCTCACCGTAACACACGGCGAGCAATACAGTAACTGCATATAAGTTGCTGCTCTTTTCTAAGTAACAATCGAACTGCAACGACCGAGGTACTACTGTACTGCGATCTCTTCGATATTTAGGAATTTTTTCCGGGAGAACTGTAGAACTTATTGCAATGTAATTTTTTACACATACGCACTGATATCTGAAGCACAAGTCTGATTTTTCTCAAATGAAAATAATCAAAATTGCAGAAGTTAAATTTTTTTTTATGGACTCTCTTCCGAGGAAATGATTCTAACGAAGCTAATATTTAGAAATTTCTTCCGGGAGAACTATAGAAACTTCTGCAATGTAATTTTTTACACGTATGTACTGGTATCTGAAGCACATGTGTGGTTTCTTTCAAATGAAAATAATCAAAATGGCAGAAGTTAACACTTTTTTTATAGACTCTCTTCCGAGGAAGTGATTCTGGCGAAACTAATTTTTAAGAATTTTTTCCGGGAGAACTGTAGAAACTTCTGCAATGTAATTTTTTACACATATGCACTGGTATCTGAAGCATAAATCTGATTTTTCTCAAATGAAAATAATCAAAATTGCAGAAGTTAACATTTTTTTTATGGACTCTTTTCCGAGGTAGTGATTCTGGCGAAGCTAATTTTTAGGAATTTTTTCCGGGAGAACTACAGAAACTTTTGCACTGTAATTTTTTACACGTATGTACTGGTATCTGAAGCACGTGTGTGATTTCTTTCAAGTAGAAATAATTAAAATTGCAAGAGTTATCATTTTTCTTATACATATAACTCACCAGAATCGAACGAGCGTCATTCTAAAAATATTGATTGCAGTAGCAGTATAGTACCTGAAACAGAAAAGAAAATTATGTTGACAGACTTAAAAGTGATTATTGTCGTCCTATTAAATATTAAAATAACATATTGATTGTACTGTAAGGACTGAAGAAAATATTTATGCTGTACGAATCTCATCGTTAAATTATTTTGGAAATCGTTTGTTCGACAGAGCAAAAAATAAAACAAGTTGATTGATTGAAACGTCTATATTTATTCGGCAGTTGTATCGTTGAATTATTTTAAAATTCATGTAAACCGAGACGAAAGTATTCTGTAGAGACGCGCGTCGAGCTGGAAATTTATTGGCAACAATTGTTATGTAATGTATTCAGCATATTTAATAAATTGATTACAGAAATGTATCCCCCGGTAGATTGATCGGTTGTTACACGAATATTAAAGCCTCGTAATTTTTGCGTTGAACGGTTTTACATTATGGTGCTTTCATACGGAGAATATTTAATAAAGAATGCACGCGCGCGCAAATGTGTTGTACGGTATGCCGGACTGATGAGAATTTTCCTTGATGAAAGGATCACCGGTTTTTGAATTGTACGAAAATTTCGGTTTGCGTGTGTCCGACGAACAATGTTCGAGAATAAAGAATGCTCGGATAAATACACTGAATCGCATTCTCTGGAACCGCATTCTGAAAATATACCGCTCTCAGCCGCAGTAATCAAATGAATTTGCAACGGGAACGTCGACTGTCGCATTATCCTAAATTCAAAAACTTCGCAAATACTCCACTAACTTCGTCGCGACAGACACGATGAGATAGAATAATTGCAAGATCTGCATAATTATCGAAATGGTTGAATTATTTGGAAATATTGGTTAATAGAATATTACAATAAAGTAATAATTTAAAAACAATCCGATCTAATTGTAATGGGTCTGTTCATTACATTCTATTGCAGTTACTGTACGAATTTCCTGCGTCGTACGAATTTAATGCATTTCCCATTAGTAATAAATAATATTACCACGGTCGAGTTAGCATGTGAAAACGACAGGTGATTCAGAAAATCAGACGCCCAACTGTAATAACATCCGTAAACAAGTTTTCGCCGCGTCACCGATCGAAATAATGCCACCTCGGCACGCTCGCCATAAAACGCCGTATTAAAGCAGTTCCCCGATGTTCCCGGGTCGAACAGAAATTAACATTGCGCAATTAGCACGATTCTACGACTCGAGTGAAAGGCTTACAGGTTCGGCAATAATAATAATTAGAGGGTTAAAGCCGCAACAACCCTCCCCCCATCCTAATTCTCACAAAACGTATTGCTGAGACTCAAGCTTAGCGTATGTTACTGTATTCAATGTATCGTGCAGCTACAACAAACTTCTGAGACTCGTAGAGTACTCTAGAACAGGTCTGGACTCCTATCTCTACTTCTGGGTCCTCCACACCGAGCTGCTGCGAAGTTTAGAGGGGACTACCAGTTCCCCCACTACCTCCTAGTCACCCCAACCCTGCCCCTACACACCACAGTTCGCCCACTACCTCTTAATCTCCACAGGAGCTCGATGAGCAGGACCCAGGAGTACGAAGAGTAGATTCCCCCACTACCCTCTGATTTCCCTGGAACCAGCGAGGGACTACCAGTTCCCCATTACCTACTAGTCTCCCCAACCCTGCCCCTACACTCCACAATTCGCCCACTACCTCTTAATCTCCACAGGAGCTCGATGAGCAGGACCCAGGAGTACGGAGAGGAGATTCCCCCACTACACTATGATTTCCCTGCTACCAGTGAGGGACTACCAGTTCCCCCACTACCTCCTAGTAGCCCCAACCCTGCCCCTACACTCCATAATTCGCCCACTACCTCTTAATCTCCACAGGAGCTCGACGAGGAGGACTCAGGAGAGTACGGATAGTAGATTCCCCCACCATCCTCGGATTTCCCTGGAACCAGTGAGGGACTACCAGTTCCCCAATACCTGCTAGTCTCCCCAACCCTGCCCCTACACTCCACAATTCGGCCACTACCTCTTAATCTCCACAGGAGCTCGACGAGGAGGACTCAGGAAAGTACGGATAGTAGATTCCCCCACTATCCTCTGATTTCCCTGGAACCAGCGAGGGACTACCAGTTCCCCCACTACCTCCTACTTTCCCTGGTACAAGTGGGGGACTGCCAATTCTCCCAGCACCTCCAAATCTCCCCACCCAGTACACTGGTAGTGGGAGTCATGACTCACTTGGGCCATTTGTCGTTGAACCCTGTCTCGGATATTTTTAACAATTTTGCAAATTCGGGAGCTGCGCGTCCCTTCGCTGGAAATTGCTATAATCAATATGTTGACTGGATATGGCCAAGCTTCTGACACCCAGAAAATATTGTACAACATCAAAGACGATTTGATGAACGTCATCAAATCAACTCGGAAGTTCAAGGCTCGCGACTTCGCTCTCTGCAAGCCGGCATTCCTCTCTCTGTCGGTCTCCCCGCGGCGGTGTCCGCATTCAATTTTCTTCTTTGGCAGGGAGTTTACAGAGCCGGCTCGCATGATGTCGAGCATATTAATAGGCCGGCGTGTGCACATGCTAACCACGTAAACCCAGGACACACGGCGCTAAGTATCCCTGTATAACGCGTTTGCAGTATGATACCGACGCTGGGGCGGCGCCCCACCGCGAACGTCATTTAATTACGTTCCTGTGGCCACCGCTACGGGAGAGCCTAACTGACGAGACCCAGGATTTTTCCAGGCAAATGATTATTCATTACACCGCGACCAACCTGCCGTCCGTTAATGAAATTGGACGGGCTCGACGTCGCGGTAATAATCGCGAGGCGGTGACCTTGGAATTCTGCTCTTCGACGTTCCGCGTCTTTCCCAACCTCTAACTCATCTCGTACTGCTTAAAATTTTCCTCCTTGGAGCCGTCGCTCAGGGTAACCCATCTACGTCGTCGTTTCTACATCGTCTACGTTCCCACTATCGCGCTTGGCCGCCAATCAGGACAGGTCCGGACAGGCACTTGCGCTCAGTGTCGCCAGAGTCGACAAAAACTGGTCGATTTTTCATCAGCATACTCCAACATCTCCCAGTAAGACTGTATAGTTGGTCCCACGGGAGTCCATAGTCGCGTCAACTCGGGCCCGTCCAATCGGTGACGTTGTGTGCATGACAAGGGGGCATATGGAGTGGGAGATGCGTAAGAACGAACGAAAACCGGTTCTTCAACTGTAGACTGGTCACGTATTAATCTGGTTGTCAGAGAGGGGGTAAACTGCATTCGGGTGGGGATAGTCGGTGACGTAGAAGCGGCTACGCCCACTAGCGTGCTCCAGGAGCCTGTCCGAACCTGCCGCGTCAGGCTCACTCGCGCTGGCCACCCGGGTGGGGATAGTCGATGACGTGGATCGGCTCCGGGGACCTATCCGAACCTGCCGCGTCAGGCTAACTCGCTCTGACCGCCCGGGTGGGGATAGTCGATGACGTAGAAGCGGCTACGCCCACTACCGTGCTCCAGGAGCCTGTCCGAACCTGCCGCGTCAGGCTAACTCGCGCTGGCCGCCCGGGTGGGGATAGTCGATGACGTAGAAGCGGCTACGCCCACTACCGTGCTCCAGGAGCCTGTCCGAACCTGCCGCGTCAGGCTAACTCGCTCTGACCGCCCGGGTGGGGATAGTCGATGACGTGGATCGGCTCCGGGGACCTGTCCGAACCTGTCACGCCGCGCCCACTGGGTGGGGGCAGTCTGCGTCATCGACTCTCGGAGCACCAACCGCCCAGGCGTCCTCCAGTGTTCACGTTTGTCTTCCTACAAGGTTTGCTGACTCCTCTGATACGCTGTGGCTTTAATTCGTTGTTTCATACATTAGGTTGATATTTTCTTCAATAATCGTGAAAGAACGGCAGGCGCGTCGGTTCTCGCAAGCATTTGAATACCTCGCGGAAGGAGTTCGCAGGACGGCAACGCTCGCATGAATATGCACGCCCCGCTGCAAAGTGTTTTACAATTAATATTTTTTCGCGCCAAACTGTCTCGGAAAATGAAACCGGAATCGAGTTTGCCTTTGGTAAAGGGTTTTATTTTCGGCCGACGGAGACTGGCCGGGGACGGAAGCGTCCCGTTCCGGGAACGCTATTTTAACAAACGTTAGCCCTCCGACCTCGCCGAAACTATCGCCGATCTGTATCCTGGTAGATTTAAACGGTTTGAAGCGATGAATGAATAATATATTCAATCTATTTCCTGAGGCGAAACATGGAAAAGTATTTAGAAAACGGGGCCGAGCCCGAGGAAAGAGGAATGAAATTTAGCGTGATTCGAGACGGAGGTTGTATCGGAGGAGTATTCGCGTGTAAATCTGTCAAGGATCCCGGACGGCTTGTATCAGACGCACACACGTGCTGCGGAACGTGGTCTTAAACTTGCTCTCTATTCATAGTCACGTCAGGCCGGGGGCCCCACCCACGCGGCAATAATGCATGCGATGAATGCACATCCGCAGCCGGGAACGCCGTGTGTGCGCTGGACGTGCAACGCGCGCTCCGCCACGCGCTCCCTCGTTCGCCTAAACGCGCACTATGTTGCGGATGAAGTTACACGATCAACCGATTGACCCATTGACTCGTAAACTTCCCTCGTAGAGGGATGATCGGGACCGCGTGATCCGAACTTACGGCGCGGCCAACTGAAAAATCAACCCCCGGGGGAAATTGCATGCGTCGCGGCGCGATCCGTTCAATTACTTTGACCGTAGTCGATTGTTGAAACGGTGCTCGTTAAAATTAGAGTTCCTTTTATTGAAAATCCATTGACGTTCGTCCGCGCACTCTAAGGAACTCTCTCGGATCAATGATTTGCCGCAATCGGAATTGATTTCCCACGGAATCGAAAATATTCACCGTCCTGACTACGCTGAAGTTTTTGATACACGATCTAAGAAGCAGCACGGGCGACCGCGATACTCCGGGAACCAGTCGTTGTATCGTAATGAAAGAAACACTGTTTTGAAGTGCAGGCTTTGCGCTTTCTAACGAGCCAAGGTTCGTCAAAATGGCGCCGCTAGGTTCAAAGTTACAGCTATTTAAATATCGTGTAATTTCGATACGACTTACGTTTCGTGCACTACAACGCGCTTGGATAGAAATATTGTTTATTATTATTATTTTCTAAAGAAGGTGACCGAGCACAGCCAAACGAGGAGACGCGAATACAGCATTTTTGCGCTGCCAACGGGCACAGTATATTCGCGTTCACGTCAATTATCGCAAATTCAGAGTTACCGTGAATATTTCCAAATCCAATATGCGCGTTTCGATACGGCGAAACACGTCGAGCACCTCACCGGACTAATTCCACCGGAAAAATTGTCGCGCCGACGACGCCGTGCCTCGCTTCATGGGGTTACCAGTTCAATCCGGAACAAGTAGGAACTAGTTAAACTTTCAAACAACCCCTATGGAAGCCTCGCAGGATCGCCATTAACGAGCCGGACCGTCACGGCGAACTTCGACAGTTTGGCGTCTGAGAATCTCGCGCAACGTCGAACGACATCCTCGCGACTCTAACATCCCTTTTTCTCGCAGCTCCGCGAAACGATCAGACGAGCCAATTAGCCCTTCGTGGATTTTGAAAAATATTTTTCTGGGAGTCTGAACGATATTTAATAACATTTGAATAACTCGATGAACAATGACTTTGAAAACGGACGTGTCGCGACTTCGAGATTAAAGCCGATGCCCGGCCGCAGTCAAACGAAGAAAAATCGTTCGCAACTCGGCGCCGTTCGCGAGAACTATGATATTTCCCAGCAGCCTGCGCAAGCCCGTGCTATGACAGGATAAAAAAGAACGGCCATCATTCCTCCGCGAACCACTCTGTCGAGCGCAAGCTTTCGTACACCAGCCTCTCCAGTCGTTCGTATCTTTTTCCATCAACCGATCTCCGCGTCTGATGTCGGAAATATCGAGTGCCTTTTTCACTACGGATTGACCCAACCATACTCCCTTTACTCTTGTTCCGGGCGCAGGCTGCATCCTCGCGAACGCGCTCGCTGACTTCACATCCACCGGCGATTATTTCGTATTTTTTCTCAAGTCGACGTGGTCGAGGATTTTTTTAAATTATCGAAAAAGTCAATAGCCCCGTGTCCTGCCGTTCGTACAATTTTAATGTCGAACAATCGTTTAGAGTAACGATTTCGTTTTGTATTCGTCAAATTGTTCGAGATTATTTCGCCACTGACAAGCAGACGAACGGTTAATTTTCCTGAAAGGGCCCCGCGTGAAAATATAAAATACGGTTTTTACGGCAGTTGGTGGACATTGAAATTTATCGTGGGAAAGTGGTGCGCTGTCCACGGTAAAAAGAAAATCGATGAAACGGCGCCGCCTTCGCCCGGAGGATCGAGCGTTCACCTTTTTCGAGGTTAAGAGACACTTACGGCGCCGTTCGGTCGGTCAGTGTCGTGTGTAGGACACGGGTCGAAGTTTAGAAGCCGTTTTATCGACGATTACAAAAATCGAGTGGTCAGCTAGCCATCCCCCATTCCCCCACTCATACTCCCACACACACACACACACACACACACATACAGCTGTCCTACCTTCGAGGATTTATGATCACGAGAATCTCGGAGGATTTACCATCGCTGTATAGGGATATGTTTATTATCAATTCCCCCGTATCGGACGTACGGTATGACGTGCAACGATGTTTCGATATAGCACGATGGTCGATGGTCTTCAGAATGAGGAACAGTGGCTATAACAATCGAGTGAATATTTTACAATCTATGAAAATCGATTCTGATTGCTGTAAAGCCGCGGGTAGACACACGCAACTTTTAAAGTTTCATTCTTTCCGTGGTCATCCCGGTCACTGACCAACGCAACGTAAAGTTGAGGCGGTCAGTGACCATTGTTTACTATTTGTGAATGGGCTGCCCACTCGAAAACTTTGATCGCAATGTCTTGAAAACGGATCGAGATATCGGGATGGAGTAAAACGCACTAGAAAGAGTATCTCCTTCTGAGAAATCCCCGCGGGTAGACACACGCAAGGTTTACAATTTCACTCTTTCTGTGGTTATTGCGATCACTGACCAACGCAACGTAATGTTCAGGCGATCAGTGACCCCCGTTTACTATTTGTGAATGAGCTGCCCACTCGAAAACTTTGATCGCCATGTCTTGAAAACGGATCGAGATATCGGGATGGAATAAAACGCACTAGAAAGAGTATCACCTTCTGAGAAAACCCCGCGGGTAGACACACGCAAGGTTTACAATTTCACTCTTTCTGTGGTCATTGGGATCACTGACCAACGCAACGTAATGTTCAGGCGTTCAGTGACCACCGTTTACTATTTGTGAATGGGCTGCCCACTCGAAAACTTTGATCGCCGTGTCTTGAAAACGGATCGAGATATCGGGATGGAGTAAAACGCACTAGAAAGAGTATCACCTACTGAGAAAACCCCGCGGGTAGATACACGCAAGGTTTACAATTTCACTTTTTCTGTGGTCATTGCGATCACTGACCAACGCAACGTAATGTTCAGGCGATCAGTGACCACCGTTTACTATTTGTGAATGGGCCACCAACTCGAAAACTTCGAACGCTGTGTCTTGAGAAGGGATCGAGATATGTAGATTGGATAAAACGGACTGGATAGAGCATCTTTTTCTGAGAAAAACCTACGGGTAATCACACGTAAGTATTACAATTTCACTCTTTCTGTGGTCATTGCGATCACTGACCAACGCGACGTAATGTTCAGGCGATCAGTGACCACCGTTTACTATTTGTGAATGGGCCACCAACTCGAAAACTTCGAACGCTGTGTCTTGAGAAGGGATCGAGATATGTAGATTGGATAAAACGGACTGGATAGAGCATCTTTTTCTGAGAAAAACCTACGGGTAATCACACGTAAGTATTACAATTTCACTCTTTCTGTGGTCATTGCGATCACTGACCAACGCAACGTACAGTTCAGGCGATCATTGACCACCGTTTACTATTTGTGAATGGGCTGCCCACTCGAAGTCTTTGATCGTTCGTATCTCTAGAACGGATCGAGATATTGAGATTGGATAAAGCGTATTGGAAAGAGCATCTTGATATGAGAAAAATCCGTGGGTAGACACAAGCAAGTTTTACAATGTCACTGTTTTCTGTGGTCACCTCGGTCACTGACCAACGCAACGTAAAGTTCGGGTGATCAGTGACCACCGTTTATCATTTATGTATAGGCTGCCCACTCGAAAACTTTGGTCGCTCGTATCTCGGGAACGGATCGAGATATCGTGATGGGATAAAACGCATTCGAAAGAGCATCAATTCCACTATCCCCGTCGCGCATTAACCACGATCATTTCCAAACGTTCTAACTGCCGATTACACCGCATTGCCCAGCCAATGTATGGCGATGTAATTCTCCGGCCAGTGTGCATACGCGCGGCCCTGCGTATGTTTAATGAAATTCTGGTGCGGATAGCACAAATGGAATTTACCTTTAGCCGGGGCTATTCGAATGAAAATGAGACCATCGGTAGTCTACACTGGTAATACGTGCGGGGGATCATCGTAGGCAATACGGTGGTGCCTTAATTATCCTAAATGCTTAACGAGCAAGCATAAAATCAATCACTTGCAACGAACCGGCGCTGAAATTCCCATAATGCATTAACCTACCGCACGCGATATTTGTTTATACGGTTAAACGAAAATTCCTGGTATAGTTTCTCCAGCAATTCAAACTCGACAATCGGTGTCAATCACTGTCTTCAGAGGTTCGTTGAGTTTTTTTCGGGGAAAAATTTGTCGCCCACGTCGTTCGCTTAAACCGACAACTTGTTCTTCGCAGATCTTCTTTCTCGGCCGCGGCGGAACAGTTTCCCGTCGTTACTAGCACGTGTGCCAAATTCCCTGCTGTCGGCTTGCACAAAAAAACAATCCACACACACACAGAGAGAGAGAGAGAGAGAGAGAGAGACACACAGTTGGTAAAAATATTCTGGAGTCTTGACCGGACGTCGCATGCCTCGTCGGAGAGAGACTTCTGCCACGACTGAGTCGAATGAATCCCATTGAATAAATTTCAAATGTCTCCGGGCTGCTCCGTAAGCACATAAGGTCGCAGCAGGCTCTCTCATACCGTCGAGAACTCGACCGGACGAATCGAGAAAAGTGCCCGGAAGTGGCTTTGTCCATGCAGAAATTCCTCAACCTGTAAATGCAATTTTGCAAGAGAATATCATCTCGGGGTCCGGCGATGTTTATAGCATTTAATATTTTATTCCGGTAAATATTGTGGCTATTTTACAAACGTTGTAACCGATTTTTGTCCTCGTGGATGACGGGAACGTGTTCGCTCTTTAACCAGCTAAGGCAGACAGTAAATTGACACGCGTACTCGGATTGGCTCAGGTGCGACTCCGTCGAGGTAAGAACCGGCGAAGTGCAGTGCTACACGGTGCATAATATCTCGCCATTTTTTACGGCCGTTCCTCGCAGCCACTCCTTTTTGTTGCAACCGTGCAGCACGGATCTAATTTTTCAGCAGACTACTTCAAACCCGGGCCTGATATTATGCTATAATTTTGTCGCATTTTATCTGCCCAAGGTCGCCCGAAGGTCACCACTCAGAAATATTAAAATGTATTACAGAGGACGGAGTAAAGAAGAGTATGTACAAGTATATTTCTAACAATTAGTACATTTAATATTTAATAAGTGTATAACAATATTATTAATAATTACATTTCAGCTGAACGTACCAGTTCAGATATGATTCTAACGTCATTCTACAATTTTATCACAAATCTTTTGTTACGAAAACAACAAAATTTCAACGAATTTTTGGTTGAAGATATTCAAATGTTCTATTGTGTCCCTACAGGATGGAATAAAACAGAATACAAGCATTCCTGACGAAATAATAACGATGACCTTACGGAAACACAACCGGCCATAATAGGTGACCTATTCGTGTTGAGTTGCAACGAAAGTTCGTAGCGTTTGTTAATTAAATTCTGTTCGATTACAGTTTGCCATTCTCGAGGCAGCTTCTCGTGTTATTGAACGGCGTAATCGAATTGACATTCGACATTCATTTCCCGTGATACGGGAAAATATAAAACATTTCGAGGCCGGAGTAGTCGATGAGGCACGAGTGCTATCAAAAGTGAATAACGACGCGAAATTACAGATTCCGTCCCGTTCCGCGTGATTATGGTCACAGCGGCGGCCGAGCGCGATATTCCAGCGTACTGTCGGTGGCATACTGGCAACACAGCAATACGTAATAGTTCGCTGGCATCCTAATCCCTGTAATTACAATATCAATTTTCCGGGGGCCAAAAGGTATGACAGATTTCACCGAAAATGTGTCAGCGATTCGGAAAGGTTCCCCGTGTATGTCGTGGACAATGGTTTGCAGATGTACGGCCTACCTGGCGTTTGCGAAACGAATTATTATTCGGTACGATAATTTTGGACGTTTATCTTATCATTAAATTCCAGGCTGGACGCCGCGGCGGCGGCGGCGGCGGCTGTGGATCGTGTACTCGTTAAACCGGATAAAATGTTTAGGATATAGACATGATGGTTATTCTGCATATTTTGTCGGGCCCGCGTCTGCACCGGCCGATAACTACGCGCGGCGGTTAACCGGTGGCGGGTTACGATTAAAATTGCGACCGATTAAACGTATTATAAAGCACCGGGCGCGGTTTGCACGATTCCGAGCCCTCACCCCGTCTGCAGTTCCACATATGCGTGCGGACCGTGATGTGGAAGGTTAAACCTGCCGCAACGATTACACGGCTGCATTTGCTTGCCCGCCCGGCCAGTTAATTTCCGCGGACGACGCTTCTGTTAGGCGAGTTTTACCGACCAACACCAACCATCAACCCCCGACGCCGATTGCTCAATAATTATACCCGGTTCTTTCGCACAATTTCACCGCGAACGACGCTCAGATATAAAATCGATAACAGATCTCGGCCAATAGATTGTCTCTCTCTCTCTGTCTGTCTGTCAATTAGACCGACAATTATTGCCAAATTGGCAAAAAAAGAAAAAACGAAAGAGTGAGAGTAAATCGAATTTTTCATATATTGTTTAAACCAATTTTTAGAAATTATAGTTCTTAGAATTTACTATTTTTAGAATTCGCAATTTCTAGAATTTGTAGTTCTTAGAATTTACGATTTTTAGAATTCACAATTTTTAGAATTTACAGTTCTTAGAATTTACAGTTCTCAGAATTTACAATTTTTAGAATTTACAGTTTTTAGAATTCACAATTCTACAATTCACTATTTTTACAATTTACAATTTTTAGTATTTAGAGTTCTTAGAATTTACAATTTATAGAATTTATAGTTCTTAGAATTAACAATTTTTAGAATTTACAATTTTTAGAATTCACAATTTCTAGAATTTATATTTCTTAGAATTTACAATTTTTAGAATTCACAATTTTTAGAATTTACAGTTCTTAGATTTTACAATTCTTAGAATTTACAGTTCTTGGAATTTACAGTTCTTAGAATTTACAATTTTTAGTATTCACAGTTTTTAGAATTCACAATTCTACAATTTACTATTTTTATACAATTTACAATTTTTGGTATTTACAGTACTTAGAATTTACAATTTTTAGAATTCACAATTTTTAGGAATTTACAGTTCTTATAATTTACAATTTTAGAATTTATAGTTCTTAGAATTTACAATTTTTAGAGTTTACAATTTTTAGAATTTACAATTTTTAGAATTTACTGTTCTTAGAATTTACAATTTTTAGAATTTACAGTTCTTAGAATTTACAATTTTTAGAATTTACAGTTCTTAGAATTTACAATTTTTAGGATTTCCCATTCGAAAACAAATAATTTAAAAAAAAATTCTATATTTTCCGACCATTGGTTCCCGAGATATCTTAACGAATGTGGTTTCATCCCCCATTAGAGGGTCGTTTTGCACCCCTCCATTGCGGACGGTTGACGATTTATTTTGCCTTAAAGTGGCCACTCAGAGGATTGCATCAGGTTTGGGCAACCGGAGAGTTGCTAACTTAGTTGTTAAACTTAAATCCAGTGTGGGAAGAAAACTTTAAGCATCTTCATTTGTTTCAGCAGTATATTAATAATTCAGTGACTACAGTCGAGAAACAAATGATTATTCAGTTCAGAAAATCTTGATTTAGCGTAAAGAGATATTCTACTGATGGCACGTAATGTGGCGGTTCAGGGAACCAGCGAACAAACAGTGGGGGATCAAGAGAATCCGTGGATCGTTGCAACACGTTGCAGATATGCGTACGATGTTACAAAGGAAGTTGCAATTGTCTCCGGCAATCCGCACGTGTAACTCCGTGGCTGCAGTTCAGCCATTTCTCTCTCTTTCTCTCTCTGTTTCCCTTGAACCGTCTTCTCTGTCTGATGCCGCCGGTTCGATGTGGCAATCTCTCCGCTCTTTCTCTCGTTAAGTGACACGGCGCGCAGCGTTCGCCTAACTCACTCGACGACAAGCTCGTGAGCCGGTTACCGGTTGCCAGAGAGACTGTGCCAGCTAATTTCGGCAATCAACGCCATTGTTCGCTGCCCGATGTCGCTTAAATCTAAGCGATCCCCTACCCTCTCTCTCTCTCTCTCTCTCTCTCTCTCTGCTTTCCCTGCTCCTCTTATTCCATTGTCACCATCCGCCCACGTTATACTTTGTTCGGTTTACTCATCGATTCTCAATTACGCGCGAACACGATGCCTATGAACGACTATGAATGACTATGAATGACTATGAACGCCTATGGTCCCCTCTGCCAATTAAAAATCGCCCCTTTCCTTCTCCCATCATTCTCGTCACATGAAACCGCGATCTACAGGGTCCTCCATTATGAAGGGTTACTTTAAATTGTTAAGAAACAGCGGCTTATAATTTTTTACATGGTCACTGTTTTTAGAATTTACAATTTTTAGAATACACATATTTCTTAGAATGTACAATTTTGTAGAACATACATATTTCTTAGAATATACATATTTCTTAGAAATTACAATTTTTAGAATTTACAATCATTAGTATTCACAATTTTACAATTTAATATTTTTATGCAATTTACAATTTCTAGTATTCACAGTTCTTAGAATTCCAAATTTTTAGAATTTATAGTTCTTAGAATTTACAATTTTTAGAATTTACAATTTTTAGAAGTCACAATTTTTAGAATTTACAGTTCTTAGAATTTACCAATTCTAAAAATGTACAATTTTTATGATTTACCAATTCTTAGAATTTACAATTTTTTGAAATTCATAATTCTTAGAATTTACAGTTTGTAGAATTTACAATTTTTAGAAGTTACTGTTCTTAGAATTTACAATTTTTAGAATTCACAATTTTTAGAGTTTACAGTTCTTAGAATTTACGAATTCTAAAAATGTACAATTTTTCAATTTACAATTTACAATTTACAACATTTACAATCTTCATACTCGTTTATTTATTGTTTATCGAGGCAAATTTTCAAGCAACAGTTTTCCTAGGAATGTTGTGCTATTCGTTCCACCATTTTTCTGCCTGATTACCTGTTTCGTATAATCAGTGTGCACGTCCACGTAAATACCATAATTAAATCTTAAATAAACCAAGTTATAAATTCAATAATCAAATGAAGTACTTTATTCTTCCGCGAACGCTACGTCGCGCGAAATCGCGGAGTCGGTAGAGCGTCGGCACGTCGGACAGGAAAACTTTTTTGGTAATTGAATTTCGGGGATTCACGGCGTGTCTCGTGTCCCTTTAAGGAGGTCCTTGGTCCCTTCGGCTCTGTTTTCTTTTTTTCACTTGGTCCCTGCAGGAACCTTCAAGGCGCTGGTTTTCTACGTGATTGTGCCGTAAAGCTCGGTGCAAAGGAATTTACGGGGGAGTTTGCGCGGCCGTGACATCACGTCCGTCGAACCCGGACATCCGAAAAACGTCCGTACGTTTCCGACTTCTCGAGGCGCAGCTCCGCGAGTAGAACTATGATTCCTTCGACGCCCTTAAGACCTGTCGTTAACTTCCTCGCGAGAGGCTTTATGGCTGCCATAAGCAACCCCCTTCTCGCTCCGGGGAAACTTGCTGGAACAGTTTCTTCCTACAATCGTACACGTCGCTCCTATTTTTTATTGGGTTGTCATGGCCTGCTCTCTTCTCCTCTCGAAACACCTCAGGACTTGTGCAGTGTTTTCGAAATAATTTCATTCCTCCCCAGTTTGTTTTTTTATTGCAGCTGCAGTAATTAGAAAACAGTTGAAATAAATGCAAGTTCAGTAAATGCAGCTCCTAAATTAATAATAGGATTTTTAACCCACGAAATATTGTTTCGAATGATAATTTATAGAGATAAATATTTTTAATGCTTGCTAGTTTATTTTTTATTCCAACTGCACTAATTAGAAAACAATTGAAATAAATGCAAGTTTATTAAATGCAGCCCCTAAATTAATAATAGGATTTTTAATCCCCGAAATATTGCTCCGAATAATAATTTATGTAGACAAATATTTTTAATCCTTGCCAGTTTATTTTTTATATCAACTGCAGTAATTAGAAAACAATTGAAATAAATGCAAGTTTAGTAAATGCAGCTCCTAAATTAATAATAGGATTTTTAATCCCCGAAATACAGTTCCGAATAATAATTTATTTAGAAAAATATTTTGAATCCTTCCCAGTTTATTTTTTATTGCGGCTGTAGTAATTAGAAAACATTTGAAATAAATGCAAGTATATTAAATGCTGCTCCTAAATTAATAATAGGATTTTTAATCCCCGAAATATTGTTCCGAATAATAATTTATATAGATAAATATTTTTAATCCTTGCCAGTTTATTTTTTATTGCAGCTGCAGTAGTTAGAAAACACTTGAAATAAATGCAAGTTCATTAAAAACTACCCCTAAATTAATAATAGGATCTTTAATCCCCGAAATACAGTTCCGAATAATAATTTATTTAGAAAAATATTTTGAATCCTTCCCAGTTTATTTTTTATTGCGGCCGTAGTAATTAGAAAACATTTGAAATAAATGCAAGTTTACTAAATGCAGCCCCTAAATTAATAATAGGATTTTTAATCCCCGAAATATTGCCCCGAATAATAATTTATGTAGACAAATATTTTTAATCCTTGCCAGTTTATTTTTTATTCCAACTGCTGTAATTAGAAAACAATTGAAATAAATGCAAGTTCAGTAAATGCAGCTCCTAAATTAATAATAGGATTTTTAACCCCCGAAATATTGTTTCGAATGATAATTTATACAGATAAATATTTTTAATCCTACCCAGTTTATTTTTTATTGCGGCTGTAGTAATTAGAAAACATTTGAAATAAATGCGAGTATATTAAATGCTGCTCCTAAATTAATAATAGGATTTTTAATCCCCGAAATATTGCTCCTAATAATAATTTATGTAGACAAATATTTTTAATCCTTGCACGTTTATTTTTTATTCCAACTGCAGTATTTAGAAAACAATTGAAATAAATGCAAGTTCAGTAAATGCAGTTCCTAAATTAATAATAGGATTTTTAATCCCCGAAATATTGCTCCGAATGATAATTTATACAGATAAATATTTTTAATCCTACCCAGTTTATTTTTTATTGCAGCTGCAGTAATTAGAAACCACTCGAAATAAATGGCAGCGCGTTTAAAACAGCACCTGAATTAATTGAAAAATTAATAACACGATTTTTAATCTCCAAAATATTGTTCCAAACGATAACACTGGATACAATGAGAATAATTAACGAGTGCTCTTTTCGTCAAGTTGCCACGCATCGCGCGGAAATGTTCTGGTGCCTCTGAAATTAGCAGAATGCAATTATGCGGGTGCAAGGTTCCTCCAATAGCGCAGTCTGCAGTGTCCGGAAAAGTTTTTCAGCGTTAAAAGCCTCTCGAACGAATGGCACAAAAGGCGTGCGTGTTAGCGGACCTAACGGAAACAACAAAAGTTAGCTATTTGCTGTTTTTCCGAAATTCTAAAAATAAAAATAGAAAACCGAAATCACCCGGCGTTCAACGTATGTTCGCCTGTCACCAATTATTACTCCGACAATATTTCCACCGAAAGTCGACTGTAATGTGGAGTTGTAATAACAGTTGTAGCCTAATTGAATTTTACGATAACATTCATTAACGTTCGTCGTTCACGAGCTTGTTTCGCAGTCAACTTCGAGGTTTTATTTTCTCTGTCAGATAGTCACGGAAGTTTGAATCCGACGCGTCCTTAACGCTGTTCTGTAATTCAACGAAGTTGGACGAACTTTAACCGAGTTCCAGTCGGGTTTCGAGGGTTGTTTCCGACTTTTATGCGCACTCGCCGGCGTGTACAGTGTATCGCGCTAAGTAGCATCACCGCTGGAACATTTTACTTTTTCAATGGGGAGGAACAAAAAATGTTAACACGCCCTCGACGGGACGAGGGTAATTAAATTTTATCAAATCGCCAGTGTAACGACGAAACTCGCGATTCCACCTGCGAGTCTCCGAAGACAATTTTTTTTTCCTCCCGAGACTGCTCGAGTCTTCAGAATTTCGTCAACGAAATTTCTATAAAGTCACTGTGTTTTGTAACGAATTCTTATTATTATACCACATCGATGAAACATTTGTATGTGCTAGCATTTCGGGATTACATGAAGAATTACAGGATTACAGAGAAACACTGAGTGACTTTATAGATACTTCGCCCTTGTGTTCTGCATCGCGCAGAAAAAAAATCAAAACAAACGTAAACAGCGAACATAGCGTTCTAAAGTGTTCTTCTATCCGAGTGTCAACAAGGCACAAGGCCAGATACGATAAATCAACAAAAATGATGATATTCTTCAAATATCTATGAATACGAAGATGACTTTATAGAAATTTCGGACACTGTATCGGTGCTCGCGTCTCAAAGATGGCGAACGCTTATCAACACGATTTATCCGAAAGTCTCTCGTCGATTGCATAGCACACGTTGACTATCCCGTAGCAAACGGTGTCTTTTCGAAGGACAAACCCCTGTGCAGAACGGCAGTATGTGTGCGTGCGCGTAGCGATGTGTACACACCGCGAAATCCCTTCGCATATAGGCTATTCCATTTAACTTGGCCAATGCAAGCACCATTTACGCTACTTTTTCTTCGGGGAACTGGTTAACAGGCAATCTGCTTAACAGTCGCCACTGCCATGCACATCTACGTGCTCGAATTTGCCATGGAACAATACGTTCTTCCATTTAAAAACACCTTCATTCGTTTGAAACCACAATTACTAGAGTCTCGGTAAGACTACACAAATTTCATGCCATAACTTTCTGATTTCGAATTATTTTTTAGTGAAACAATCGCCAACGTATCCGCGACACTTTTCCGATTAAAATGAGCCCAAACACGATGCGATTCGGTTAGCAGATGCCTGTTAAATCCACGGTTAAAGCAGAGCCTCGATTATCCGAACGACAACGAGGAGATTCTTTGGAACAATTTTAGTATGTGTTGCCGTAAGAATATTTCGACGTTCGAGGGCTCGAATTAAAGCTGAAGGAACGTACTTTCCAATAAGAGTATATTCATTTTCACCTATGCACAGTGCAATTAACACAGACGATTCTAATTTTGTCGACATATTCGTGACACGAAAGACTTCGAGACGATTTTAGTGTATGATCTCGTAGGAATTTCGCGACGTTCGAGGGCTCGAAATAAAGCTGAAGAAACGTACTTTCCATTAAGAGTATCTTCATGTCCACCCATCCACAATGCAAGTAACACAGATGATTCTAATTTTGACAACATATTCGTGACACGAAAGACTTCGAGACGATTTTAGTACACGATCCCGTAAGAATTTTTCGACGTTCGAGGGCTCGAATTAAAGCTGAAGAAATGTACTTTCCAATAAGGGCACGCTCATATTCGGGATTGTAATTTTTCATAAAAATTCCTGCTTGTTCCTGCGAGTTGAAATTGGTCTGTATATTTTCAGGAATCCTGTCGCGTGATAGGAACTCATCTGTGACAGGACTTGCTGACTGAGAGGTCTTGTAGCGCCAGCAGGATTTCGGAAGCCGGCCTGTCGCCGGAATCGCGTACGGGTCCTTTTATAGTCGAATGTTTCGAACCTGCCGTTGTTCCGTTGCACCATATCGCTCTCGCCGATTTTACGATCGAATGAGAACTGTTTTTCTTTATCGGCCAACTATCCCGTAGAGGAACTGTCTGCACAGCGGCCAGCTCAGATTCCCGCGTTCCGCCTTTACGATTTCATTTACTGCGACAGGAGCCCCGATGAATCTGAGCTTCGACCTCCAGTTCTGCTGACGTTTTACGACGCTGAAAAGTGATCGACCAAGCAACCCGGCTACTATGACATTTTTATCAGTCAATGCCGCGTCTAACGACGCCTCGTATATATCGCGCAACATCTGAAACGATCATGCTCGTCTGGGTCCCTCTCAGAGGGGGACTCGCAATCGGCGAACCACGACGTCGTAAGACATCTCCGATAGACGTGTAATGTCCTTTTTCAATATGTCATCCCGAAATTCCTTCCTCGCCGAGAAATTACTACCTACGTTTTCTACCGTAACTGTTTTGTTTATAATTATTTTGATATAAAACCTTCATTGGCACATCCGCGAGACTCTCCCGATTAAAATGAGCCCAAACACGACGCAATTACAATCCTATTTGTCTGTGTAATCCACGATCTAGTCGAACCTCTACCATCCGAACGACTTCGAGGAGATTCTTTGAAACAATTTTAGTATGTGATCCCGTGAGAATTTTTTGACGTTCGACGGCTCAAATTAAAGCTGAAGGATTGTACTTTCCGATAAAGGTACGCTCGTATCCGGTAGAACGTGGATATAGATACCGGATGGAACATAAATAAGCAACAAGAATGAGTTTAATTGGCTCGCCAGGAATTGTAGCTCGGTAAATCGCCCAGTCACTCGAGCGAAGACTATATTAAGCAGGCAAGGATGATTCGATCGTCAGCCACGCGATAACGTGAGAACCCGGCATAAGGTACATTCACGCATCTGATACGTTTTCGCGAGAACGCGAACTATAAATATTCGTCCCTAGCCATTTCTCACGACGCGAGGCACGCGAGTAGCACCGGAATTCGATAATGTTATCGCAACCATGCGCGCCCGTCGCGGCTAAATTACATTTGGAACAAGGAAAGAAAGTCGCTTAGAATCCACTGGCGAAAAGCCCCTGTGGAGCAGGCTTTAACCCGCGCTGACAAATTGGGATACTGAAATGAATTGTTGTTCGTCTTGTTAACGGGCTCGGAAGATTAATTGCCGGGCTCTTGTATCCATAAAATTATCAGACGAGCAGGGATTCAGCTGCACCTCTCGTGTCTCTATTAATTATTTTGATGGCCAGATTGATCGATGTTGCATTATGGAACACGTGTCAATCTTCAGCGAATGCGGAAGGGAAAATGTTACAAAGCTTTGTTACTCGTGGATTTTCTGTAAGTCGTCTGATATTGATTTTCAATTGTTATTATTGAGTGACATAAATAATACAGCCGTGGATTAACATCGCGGTGTTATCATTGTTATAACATTCTTATTCATAATTATTTTAAACCGAAACTTCCGCCAACACATGCACGATACTTTCCCGATTAAAACGATACCAAACACGATACGATTCGGACGGTGCGTTCTCGTTAAATCCACGATTGAAATAGAACCTCTGCCATCCGAACCACTCGGAGGAGATTCTTTGAATGAATTTTAGTACATGTTCCCGTACGAATTTTTCGACGTTCGACGGCTCGAATTAAAGGTGAAAGATTCTAGTTTACAGCTGGGGTGTTCAATTAGCAGATACGATTCTAATTTCGCATGAAAATCCATTGGGAAAAAATCGATTTGAAGAGTCGTATTGGTGGAGTCTCAACGAAGGGTTAATTATCGCGTCGAGCGGGAATCGATGCGATGGCGTGTTTCAAATAGAGATTTCTCGAGGGAACGTTGCACCGGATTCGAATCACGGCAAGAATCGGGACAGTTCGAGCCTATGGCCACGTTCTGCGGCGGACAGGGCCGAGGGAATCCCTTCAGCAGCGACCTAATTTGTCGCGATCATTTGTATTCGGCGTGCAGCTCGGCTCTGGCGAGCACCCAGCCCGTGACGGCCGTGTTCTGAAGAGTGAAAAGAGAGGAAACCCGCGGAAGACGGCGGTTCAGAGAAAACGGAGAACGTGACGGAGGAGGAGGTTAGCATCCTGGTTAGGAGGTCTTCCGTGTAACATCCCCTGGCGTCCGCTACTTTGTATGCCACGAAGGAAATCCCTCTCCCCGACACTGACGTGTTCATTCCTCGACAGACTGTTTGGCCAATTGCGCCAGAAGCCCGCTCTAAGGGCGCCTCTCGCGGCACCGGATCCTGCGTTTCCGGTTCCACGCGCAAACCTTGTTGCTCCATCAATAATTGAAACCAGTCAATCGTCGTTTGCCTTTTGGGAAAAAATCACAAGTGACTTGATTCGTGGCGCTTTCCCCGTTCAAACGAGCCCAAACACGACAGGATTCGGATCACGCTTGCCTGTGTAATCCGCGATAAAGTGGAACCTCGATTATCCAAACCGCGGTTTTATTTCGTATTATACGTGAAAGTTGTATTGTTGAATTTTCATCTATTTTTACAATGATGAGGGGGGAGATCCGACGATAAAGATTTGTTAAAAGGTTTATTCGTTTAAAACATTCATTCGGAATTACAGATCCATACTGCGGTGCGTTATCGCATTCAGTCGGATCAACGTGCAGTAAATGAATTTATTTAACAATTCCCCGTACAAAGCTTTACGGTTCTAGTAATTGCAAAATAAAAAATACGAAATGGACCGTTTCGACCCGCGCCGGGTATCAAAGTTAATGCATTCGCGTAATGGTTTCTACGTGAAATTTACGTTTTTTAGAGACGCCGTTTAAATGTTTAACATTCTTTCGCCCCCCATCGTATTACCGACGAGTATTCATAATGAAACACCGCGTCGCGTTTAATTTAATTTATTTTAATCGTCGCGCGGTATGTTCGCGGCTAAATGGCCTGTAACTTCGTCATTTTTGCAAAATTTTCCCACGCTGTACAGTTAATTTTTCTACCTGAAAGAAAAATATCCGCGACCAACCTGTTCCACAGGGATTCTCTAAGGCTCCCCAAACCAGAGCCTATTGAGTCGCACTAAATGGAACATGACTCCTCCAATTTTGGAAATTCGAGCTTAAAATTTCGCGAGCAGATTCCTCAAACAGTGCACTTTCGATCCACAAAGAGAAGAAAAATCCCCGTTTCGAACCGGTTACGCGAGAATCGCCTAAGGCACTTTAAACTGGTGCCTATTGAGTCGCACTAAATGGAGCATGACTCCCCAATTTTGGAAATTCCACCTCAAAATTTCGCGAGTTGATTCTTCAAACAGTGCACTATAGATCCACAAAGAGAAGAAAAATCCCCGTTTCGAACCTGTTACGCGGGAATCGCCTAAGGCACCCCAAACCAGAGCCTATTGAGTCGCACTAAATGGAGCATGACTCCTCCAATTTTGGATATTCGACCTCAAAATTTCTCAAGCAGATTCCTCAAACAGTGCACTTTCGATCCACAAAAAGAAGAAAAATTCCACTTTCAAACCTGTTACGCGAGAATCGTCTAAGGCACCCCAAACCAGAGCCTATTGAGTCGCACTAAATGGAACATGACACCTCCAATTTTGAAAATTCGACCTCAAAATTTCGCGAGCGGATTCCTCAAACAGTGCACTTTCGATCCACAAAGAGTAGAAAAATCCCCGTTTCGAACCTGTTACGCGAGAATCGCCTAAGGCCCTTCAAACTAGTGCCTATTGAGTCGCACTAAATGGAGCATGATTCCTCAAATTTTGGAAATTAGATCTCAAAATTTCGCGAGCGGATTCTTCAAACAGTGCACTTTCGATCCACAAAGAGTAGAAAAATTCCCGTTTCGAACCTGTTACGCGGGAATCGCCTCAGGCACCCCAAACCAGAGCCTATTGAGTCGCACTAAATGGAACATGACTCCCCCAATTTTGGAAATTCCACCTCAAAATTTCGCGAGTGGATTCTTCAAACAGTGCACTATAGATCCACAAAGAGAAGAAAAATCCCCGTTTCGAACCTGTTACGCGGGAATCGCCTATGGCACCCCAAACCAGAGCCTATTGAGTCGCACTAAATGGAGCATGACTCCTCCAATTTTGGATATTCGACCTCGAAATTTCGCGAACGGATTCCTCAAACAGTGCACTTACGATCCACAGAGAGAAGAAAAATCCCCGTTTCGAACCTGTTACGCGAGAATCCCCAAAGGGCAGGAGCCCCGGGGCAAGCCAGAGGACTAGCCGTTCGACTACAAAGGTCAACACCGCCGCGGCTAGGAATGCGTTTCCAGCAAACCATGGGCTAATAGCGAAATCCCTATAGACCGTGGTCCAATTCGTGGAATTTTGGCTAGCGTAAAACCGTAGGGTGGGGAGTTGGATGGCCAAGAGGGCAGCGCTTGTAGGTTGCTCCTCTCTTTCCCTCTATGGCGAAACCGCTATGGTAAACCGCCGTGTGCACGCATCTGCGAGCCCATATCTGAACGGGGCCGCTTTGCGCGATCATCTCCCTCGTCATTGAAACACGCGTCAGTGGTTGACCGTGTAACACATAGCCTAGGTTTTGCGGCGAGTTAGCAGCACGGCTGTATATCTCTCGAACCGTCACGGCACCCCTCCGATCTCCTGCGAGCCCCATGCTCGAAATAATACGTGATTTATTCGAATCACAGTGATTTACTGGCGCCGGGATCCATGCGACTTGTAACAGGTTCGCCTATCCCGGTTTTTATCCTTCTTCCGGGATCCATCCGTGCGGCGCTGTCCCTGTTATTGCGTTTCGCACCTGTTGGCGAAACGAATGAAACCAGTCCGAACGTGCTCCTGCGAGCCGCTGGTCCGTGGCGACTTTTTCTGGGTCCGTGGTGATGAAACGTTTCAATTTCTCCACCATTGTTCTCGGATGTTGATTTTTCTGCTCGATCGGTCCTCTGTCTTGTTCGGATAGAGCCCAAAAAGTGTCGACAGATAGGAAACGTTGGCACGCTATTGACTATTTTTGATATAACTTTTTTGTTTATCCTTATTTTTCTATGAAACATTCGCTGATCTATCACTGACACTTGCCCGATTAAAATGAGCCCAAACACGATGCATTTGTGATCCCATTTGCCTGTGTAATACACGATTTCAGCGAATCTCTACCATCCGAACGACTTCGAGGAAAATCTTTGAAACAATTTTAGTATGCGATCCCGTAGGAATTTTTGGATGCTCGACGGCTCAAATTAAAGCTGAAAGATTGTACTTTTCCATAAGGTGACGACGATTTTAATTTTGCATGAAACGAGCAATGTTTTTGTTATTAAACGGATCTGTTAACAGAATAGCAATCGGCAAAGGAATTGATTACTTTGGCATAATCGATTGCTTTGGCGGCGTTCCGTTACGTTGATTGCAATCTAATTATCTGTCGCGGAGGTTCTCGGTCGGGAAACGAACAAAACTTGGATATTGTACGTGCCGTAAACAATCTCCATTGATGAAGAACCTTTGATGTCAGCCACGGCCGCTTATCCGTATCGCGTGAAGCAATAAATGGTTCAATGACAATGGCGATTAACGGAATAATTATTCAATTAACCGAATAACAGAGAGCTGCGGTTCTGACGACAATAGCTGGTGTTTGTGGTCAAAATTAATCAGTCCTCTGTGGCCCGTGTCCCGGCGTTGTTCTATTCGTAAAAGTATCGATAATATGCTGATACCGTTCCGAGATTAATGGGACAGTGCTCCGATTAATCAAGGACTATCGCCGATTTGCGCAAGCGTTAATCGTGAACCGGATGTTCATAATCGCACGTGTCACTCGACGAAAAGAATCACGATAATTGATAAACAATTTTTATCGTTCAGAGGTTCTCACTCGTGTTTGGATAGATTATCATATAACTATTTTATGTTTAACTATATGTACATGAAACTTTCACTGACATATTCGCGACACTTTCCCGATTAAAACGAGCCCAAACACGATGACATTCGGCTCGTATATGCCTGTTAAATTCACGGTTAAAGCAGAGCCTCGATTATCCGAACGACAACGAGGAGAATCTTTGAAACAATTTTAGTATGTGTTGCCGTAAGAATTTTGCGACGTTCGAGGGCTCAAATTAAAGCTGAAGGACTGTACTTTCCAGCAAGAGTATCTTCATTTTCATTTTTCTATGCACAGTGCAGTT
>CM052199.1:7252401-7269496 GCA_028455805.1 Lasioglossum figueresi
TTCGGAATTTACCGATGTAAATGAAAAATTGATATACATGGATTCGATAGTCTAGAATATTTAAAATGAGACGTATAATTTGTTTAAGAGAAAATTTGTAAATTATTGCTTTTAAGAGGAACATAGATGAAAATTTGATAGAAATGGATTCGATAATTTAGAATATTTAAAATGTTACTTATAATTTATTTCAGAGGAAATTGGTAAATTATTTTTTTTAAGAGAGCAATATAGGATTTGGAATTTACCGATGTAAATGAAAAAATGATAAAAATGGATTCGGTAGTTTAAAATATTTAAAATGTCACGTATAGTTTATTTAAAAGAAAGTTTGTAAATTATTGTTGTTAAGAGATACATACATGAAAAATTGATAAAAATGGATCTGACAGTATAAAATATTTAAGAAGTCACTTATATTTTATTTCAGAGAAAATTTGTAAATTATTGCTTTTAAAGATCAATATAGGATTCGGAATGTACCGATGTAAATGAAAAATTGATAAAAATGGATTCGATAGTTTAGAATATTTAAAATGTCACTTATATTTTATTTCAGAGAAAATTTGTAAATTATTGCTTTTAAAGATCAATATAGGATTCGGAATGTACCGATGTAAATGAAAAATTGATAAAAATGGATTCGATAGTTTAGAATATTTAAAATGTCACTTATAATTTATTTCAGAGAAAATTTATATATTATTGTTTTTAAGAGCAATATAGGATTCTGAATTTACCGATGTAAATGAAAAATTGATAAAAATGGATTCGATAGTTTAGAATATTTAAAATGTCACGTATAATTTATTGAAGAGAAAATTTGTAAATTATTGTTGTTAAGAGGAACATAGATAAAAAATTGATAAAAATGGATTCGACAGTTTATTTGTTGGTGCATTCCCATTGGAGAATTTCTTCGCAGAATTTCTACGGGCAGATGTACGGTGGAGGTGTCTGCAAATCGATCCTCGTAATAGAATAATCTGGAAACCGTTGAAGCACCTCTGAACTCGTGCCTCGCAGCTCAGCTCCTGTAAACAGGGTTTCCTTCTTCGATGACACACGACACGACGAACACCTAACCCAGACCATTTCATCCACCCTGTAACCGGATGCGATGACCACGAAGAATACGCTGCAGGGTACACAACCTGGACGCGATCCATACTCTCGTTATTCGCTTCCTCGTGCGCATACGATCATTGTACACATCGAGGGATGGATCAAACATTAATCCTGAGAATGGATCACGCTTGACTCGAACTGTGACGCAGTTATTTTCTTAATAAGCTTTTTTAATTACGACAATCTTCGTCTTTTGCGACGTGTAAATTTCAAAAAACAAATTTGGAACGCGCAGAAATTTCAGAGCTCCCAATTCGTAATTTTTTGAATTTCGAACGGGCCGAATTCACAATTCCAAATTTTAAACGCGCAGAAATCTCGGGGTGCTAGATCTGGATGCGCAGAAATTTCAGATCGTCAAATTTGCAACGCGTTGAAAATTCAGAGGGTCAAATTTGCAACGCGCCGAGTTTTAACGCAACGAAAATTCAAAATTTTAAATTTGAACGCACAGAAATCTCAAAGTCCCAAATTTAGACACACAGAAATTTCAGAGGTTCAAATTTGGACGCACAAAAATTTCAAAGGTTCCACTTTGCAATGCGCCGAAAATTCAAAATTGTAAATTTGGACGCACAGAAATCTCAAAGCGCCAAATTTGGACGCGCAGAAAACTCAGAGCGTCAAATTTGCAACGCGGCGAGTTTTAACGCGACGAAAATTCCAAATTTTAAATTTGAACGCACTGAAATCTCAAAGTCCCAAATTTAGACACACAGAAATTTCAAAGGTTCAAATTTGGACGCACAAAAATTTCAAAGGTTCCACTTTGCAAAGCGCCGAAAATTCAAAATTGTAAATTTGGACGCACAGAAATCTCAAAGCGCCAAATCTGGACGCGCAGAAAATTCAGAGCGTTAAATTTGCAACGCGCCGAGTTTTAACGCGACGAAAATTCAAAATTTTAAATTTGAACGCACAGAAATCTCAAAGCGCCAAATTTGGACGCATAAAAATTTCAAAGGTTTAAATTTGCGACGCACCGAAAATTAAAAAATTTAAATTGGAACGCACAGAGGTCTCAAAGCTCCAAATTTGGGCGCATAGAAATTTCAAAGGCTCTAATTTGCAACGCGCCGAATATTAAAAATACTAAATTTGGACGCGCCGAAATCTCAAAGCCCCGAATTTGGACGCACAAAAATTTTAGAACGTTAAATTTGTAACGTGCCGAGTTTTAACGCGACGAAAATTCAAAATTTAAAATTTGAACGCACAGAAATCTCGAAGCCCCAAATTTGGACGCGTAAAAATTTCACAGGTTTAAATTTGCAACGCACCGAAAATGAAAAATTTTAAATTTGGACGCAGAAAAATTTCAAAGGATCAAATCTGTAACGCGCCGAAAATTAAAAATTCTAAATTTGGACGCACAGAAATCTGAAAGCGGCAAATTTAGACGTGCAGAGATCTCAAAGCCCCAAAATTGAACGCGCAGAAATTTCAAGGGGTCAAATTTGCAGCAGGCAGTAGTTTTAATTGGCTCTGATAGAAACAGTTAAGGATTTGATGCGGTGGCTAGAAAACTCGAATACTTTATAAATGACTATGTCGAACAGCATATGCAAAGCGGTGATTAAAACTAACGCAGATGCTCGCGATTACACAGGATGTCCTGTAATTAGCAGTAATAACTTTCCCATTCATCATCCATCACTCGAATATAATATCCAGCTTGTGGAGCAGTACACTCCACCCACAATCACAAAATCTCTTGCTCGTATATATATATTCTGAAATTTTTCAACATAATAACCTAATAAGCAGGTTCGCCATTTTCTACAGGTATAGCACTGCCTACTCAGGTGTGCGATTAAAACACGTAAACACGAAAACGATAATCAATTTTAATGAGACTCCACATTTCTTTCCAACTCAATTTCATCCGTAATTAAAGGACTAAACTTCCACTTTGTTTCTGCTCTAACATTAACGTTCTGAATAATAATGAGCCTCGCTGCAAACATAAAAGAGCTAAATACAACTTTGTATCAGCTTTTATTTGTATAAATCAAATGTTTATAAACCGCAATGTATTCATTAAAATTTTGTCCTCAGCTTTAAAATCGCACCTAGTTATTTTTGTCATGAATTGCGGACTACAAAGATGTAACAAGATATTCGTATTTTCTCGTATTTTCTTTTAACTGGCAACAAAAGCGTAATATTTTACTGTGATTCTCGAGCGAGCAGAACGTAATACTTTATCGCGACTCCTTGCAAACGAAACGAGCGAGAGTAAGCCGCAATCGTTTTTCGAGGTATCGATTTATGGATCGAACACCGAGGCGCTAGAAATGCGGACGATTGATAAGGCTTCGGGAAGAATGTCTGATCCATTTTTAACAAATATTAACGCGCCGATGCGGCACTGAGCTGTTTTTTTTCTCTCCCCCCCCCCCCCCCCCCCACCGGGAAACCCGTACGGTTTTCAATTACGCGAAATCGTTTCAATCGAAGCAACGTCAAATCTGCGAATCGGCCGTCACGCTTCGAATCACACGGACCGTGCCGCCAAGGATTCTCCAATCTGGCGTGTATTAATTGGGAAAATGAAAAATCGCTTATTTCTCTTTCGCGAGGCTGTTCATTAGCCTTAACTACTTCGACCGTGCCGAATATCCACCATTATTTCTGGGAAGAATTAGCTGCAACCTTACAATTTTCACAATTACTGAAAAAATCGATATTTAGAAAAGAAAACCCTATTATAAACCGCTCTTCTGATTTGAATGTAGATTCCGCAGAAATTCTTTAGTGTTTCAAAAAAATCTGCAGCGCCGCCAATTTGGATCGCAAAAATGCAGGAAAAATTTTTGCGATTGAGGTACCTTGTAAACAATTCGTTAACTTTTTGTGTACACGGTGTTCGACAACAGGTGGGAGAAAATTTAAGGGGTGGTTCTCGACGATGATACAGGGTGTGTCCGAAGAAACAGAACACCTAAACGTCTCCGTTACTTTTCGTTGTACAAAAAAGCTTCTTCGGACAAAGTTACACTGTTCGAAGGGCCACATGTAACGGTGTAAGGGAAAAAATGTTCAAGGTCATTTTTTTTAATGAGATTTCAAGGTCATCGGTGTTCTTTTTTAATGGAATGATATATCTTCGTTAACGCAATGTTGTAGCTGACGAAATAACGAGTTCATCCATGTAACACGATATGACCTACAAATGACCTTCAACCCAGAAAAATGGAATAAATAAAATTCAACGTGTAAGATTCATTTGCTTTATTTCTTTTACGCGAAATGTTCAAAAATATTCCCTCGAGCTGCTATACATTCAAATGTATCGGGATACACAACATAATAACAGATTCGGTGTTGACAGGAAGACATTTATGATATACCTTCACCAATGCGTTCGTACAGAATCGTGTTTATCAACTACTAATTACTCCGAAGAACTTTTTGCTATCAGATTTCCACTGTTTCTAAGATTTCTAATCTATCAGTTTATCGATGAACGCTTCACAATTAGGGCTGCAACTTTTCCGAAGCTTCGAAGTTTTCGAAGGAACGAAGGGACCTTCGAAGTTTCGAAGTCTTCGAATTCTTCGTAGTCTTCGAAGTCATCGAAATTTCTAAATTTCGAAGTTTCGAAGCTTCGAAATTTCGCGATCTTATACCGTTGCACGATTTTTTATAAATAAAAATATTAACTGTCAGTCATCGGTGACTGACATTGAAGTTTCCGTTCGAACTTTTCGTGATTAAATTATATTTAAAAAATTAAATTGTAATTATTAAATTATATATTTGCGCGAAGAAACAAGCGCAAATCCGAATGTAGATAGGTAAACTCTCCACCTACCACATATCTACCGTGGCCGTCATAATAATTTACTACGGAGGTTCGAAATTAAAACCTTTGATTCTCATCGCCTTCGAATTACCAGAAAGCTGACCTTCGAAATTTCGAAGTATCGAATCTTCGACATTCGAAGGAAAGTTACAGCCCTATTCACAATGCGTTATCACCTCGCCGGGGCCCCAAATGAGAACCAAGGTATGCATGCATCTGTCACTCGATACGTGACGGTACGCAACGTACACTGTTGTTAGACTTGTTGCCGCATTTTAGGGGGCTTTTTAATTGTTAATAAATAAATGACGAAGCCGAAATCGCAAATTTTGCTTATTCTTCATTTTCGTCTTATATTATCGTCGAAAATCACCTCTTAAATTTTCTCCCACCTGTTGTCGAACACCCTGTGTAACCCCTTGAGCTCATCGATGACGCCGAAATCATGTTTCGTTGGCTGGATCAAACGACTGGAAAGAATGATCGTCCGGGGATCATGCAAATCGTAAATCCGTTGTTGGCACGACATTACACGGGCGTTGGTTTCCTATTGAACGGAGTCGCAGCTGCCGCTTCGCGATCCGTCAATGAGACAGAGCGAGTCGATCGCTGTTAGAATATAGGTTTCTTTTGATGTGGCCAGGGTCTGCGAGGGTATAGCAACCGCACACAGTACTCCAGGGGCCCCGCCCTACAAAACCGAACCTAGGGTTGTCAATACCTTCCGGGCAAAACATTGGCAACGCCTTCTTTTTCGTTACCATCTTCCCCTGAACGGTAAGTCCGCACCCTTCGTCGCAGGGGAGACATACGTCCACGAGATTTGTTCAGAGTTTGCGGCAGCTTCCAATACAGGATCATGCGTGCGGTCGTAAAAATGTCCACTTTTTCATGTTCCACAATTTTTAGATCTTTCGAATACAGTTGGCTGCGGTTGCTCGCAGATATTGAGGCACAGAAATATTGGAGCACGGAAATTGAGAGGCAGAAATTGACGCCCAACGATTGACGCGTAGAAATTTTCGCCCGGTGAATTTGCAAAGTGTTGAACTCGCGACGCGACGCGCAGAAAATTTCATGGCGCCGACTTTGCAATGTATTCGATTAAGGATGCATCGAAATTTCAATGCGTCGAATTTGAAACGCACAGAAATGTCAAAGTGCTGAATTAGCGTTGAACTACACCGACGATGTGCACGAAACAATACACACGGACAGCACTAGCATACTAAGATCTTTCAGGTCTACCTGTATTTTGTTGCAGACCTTTCCCTTGGTATAAAAGGACCCGCTGGAGACCAAGGGTCCGTTACTCCTGGATCAGCCACAGTACAGCACGTATTATGTCATTCACTCATTTGAACATTAAGTCTAATAAAGTGTATATATTTAACAAAGGATCTATACCTCACTTCCAAATAACCAACAATTAGCAATGCGCAGACATTTTCATGCGTCGATGTTGCAGCGCGTAGAAATTTTTAAGCGCTGAATTTCGAACGCGCAGAAATTTTAAAGCGCCAAGTAGCAAGACGCAGAAATTTTAAAGTGTCGAAATTGCAACGTGCAAAAGTTTTAAAGAGTCGAAATTGTAACGCGCCGAAAATTCATAATTCTAAATTTCGACGCGCTGAATTCTCAAAGCCCCAAATTTCGACGCACAGACATTTCAGAGCGCCAAATTTGGACGCGCAGAAATTTTAGAGCGTCAAATCGGCGACGTGCAGAAATTTTGCAGCGTCGAATTTGAGGCGCAAAAATTTCAAAACGCCGAATTTAGTGAGCAAAAATATAAAATCGCACCAAATATCAAAACGCACAGAAATGTCAAAGCGCAGAAATTTTAAAGGGTCGATATTGCAGCGTAAAGTAATTTTTAAGCGCAGAATTTGAATCGCGCAGAAATTTTAAAGCGCTGAATTTGCAACGCGCAGGAATTTTAAAACATTGAAATTGCAGCTCACAAAAATGTTAAAACTGTGAATTGGCAATGCACCGAAATTGTAACGCGCGGAAATTTTAAAGCGCCAAATTAGCAATGCGTAGAAATTTTAAAGCGTCGAAATTGCAACGGGTAGAAATTTTCGAAGAATCGAAATTGCAACGCGTGGAAATTTTAACGCGCCGAAAATTCTAAATTCTAAATTTGGACGAGCTGAATTCTTAAAGCCCCAAATTTAGACGCCCAGACATTTCAGAGCGCCAAATTTGGACGCGGAGAAATTTCAGAGCGTCAAATTTGCAACGCGCGAAAATTACAAAGCGCGAAATTTGAGGCACAAGAATTTCAAAGCGCCAAATTTGCACTGCGTCGAATTTGGAACGCGCAGAAATTTCAAAACGCCGAATTTAATGCGCAGAAATATCGAATCGCCAAATTAGCCACGCGTCAAAATTCCACCCTCTCCCTTTTCTCTTAATGCGCTCTAATTATACCTTAATCAGTTTCCCGAGTCCGAGACTGAATCTGGCCAGGTCGAATTTAGCATAAGGCTCCCCGCTCTAATTCCAATAAATAAATTAAGGTGATCTGCCGGAAGTATAGGCTATGCGCACATATACCGATCGCGGAACGGCAGAAGTATAAATTTAGTTAACAGGAAGCGCACACAGTTTCGCGGAAGAGCGAATTTTCAATTAAGTTTCCATTATCGTGCGGCGAATTATCCAGAAGGCTATCGACATCGTGACCGGGGCAGGCGCAATTAGAAACGTTACGATCCATCTCGTTCCACGGTCGAACGTTTCATCAAACTCGTCCGGGGAGTTCTATCGCGGGAAGAAAGGAGAGATGTTTGCTTCCTTGACATATTCCCGAAGCCATCAAGTCGCTGGGAACGTCTGGCTTACGGGTGAAAATAAATTCGGGATGCTCGTTCCATTCCGACAGGAAAGAATTTATTGCTGCCGGAAGTTTTCCACAGAATGATCGCCAATGAGCTCTATTTAGACCCGGATCGTCGGCTGTCGTATCGCGGTGTTCCTGAAATTGAATTTCGAACGCCAATTTTGTGCTGTCGCTCGAAAACGTCGATAACTGTTATTTTCAAAAAGAGACAATTCTACATAATTACCTTTCGAATTACCTTTAAACGGTTATCGAAAAAATAACGTTTATTTTAACACTTGAAAGCGGAACTCGGAGTGCAGAAATGTTTTCGAGGTGAGGAAAAAATGTTCTTAATCTTGTTTCTTTAACGTTGTTTTCAAAATAATACGTCCCTCGTTAGAAACGACAAATCTGGAAAATCCCGGTCGTAACGATCCTAAAAGAGGATCTCCCAGAAGCCCATTCAGCTTCCCGGGGACAGAATGGATATCTGGATCGAGGAGAAGCCGCACAAGGAATCAGCGATCGCCACACCTCCAACGTCGCCATTTTTTCCGTGAGACTCCTCGGAGGAATGTGTGTTCGGTCCGGATGTCCCCGAGGAGTTTGGACCCCGAAGAAACCTTCCCGTTTCTCGACGGGCTCCTCGATAAAGCTCCGCAAACGACCGACTGGTTACAGGCGAATGCAAAGGTTTAGAGCTGTCCCCCCCTCCAACTCAAAGGGAAGATACTATTTCCCGAGTTAGGTGTATCGGTTTCGGGTAAATCGACGTGAATGGCAAGCTTGAATGATATCTCTCGCGGGACCCTGAAGAGAAACTCGAAGAATGATGCCAGACATTTTACGTCGGCTTTTCACGCGGTTATGATACCGCACTTATTTTACACCCTATACGTTCCTTTTCGAAGGAAATATGTGAAATTGTTATCGTTGTTGATTCGAAGTACCGAATTTCGAACGAATTTTCGAAGAAAATGTGTGCAAAATTGTTATCCGAAAAAGTTTTCTTCGGCTCGAATAAACGACGGTCCGAAATGATCGTTTAAAGCTGGCTCTCGAGGGTCAGAGGTTAGGCAATTTTCGTGTTAGACGCCTAACCATGTGGCCGAGCAAAGGGTGGAACAGCTCTTAGGAAAGCCACCGAGTTGCCTTCTTCCCAGACAGCTTCGCGTCACGAACTAGCATTATCTCGTTCCGATAAGTCCATCAAGTTCGCGAAATTAACGGCCTCTAGCTATAGGCAGAGCTCACTCCCCCTTGCATCGTTGTTGATTAATGAAAGCGTTCGCAGTCGGAGCACTATCACCGCGGGCCTCGAGCACCGAGCGAATTATAAATGTATCTGATTCTGTGCGCTGGGAGATGTTCATTCCCTAACAAACCTGTTAAAAGCTATGAAAAAAAGAAGGGAACTGTTCGCCTGTTAGATTTGAGAGGCTTAGAAGTAGCACAGAAATTATTATCAGCTCTATACAGTGTCTTGAAAATGGACTTTCTCGATCGGAGTCGTTTGAAGCCATTTTCCGGTTCCTGAGGAGATTTGCAGTAACTTTTTCCTTTGCAGAAATGTTCTACGAGGCTTGGTTCTTGAGTAATTAACGAAAAACGCGGACTAATTAGGGCGGGGCTAGTGGAGGGACTCCGCCTCCGCGGCGCTGGCATTGGCCGGGGCGGAGCCAGCCAGTTTTTCGTTGATAACTTCTTAACGAAGCCGCGGAGGACATTTTTGCAAAGGAAAAAGTTGCTTGGAATGGCCCGAGGAATCACCTCCGACTAGAAAGTATATTTTTTTCGAACACCTTGTAGATTAACCTTGTACACAGTTCTTATTGAGACAATTGATAGTTTTACTTTCTCGTTGCACGAGATTCGTCGATTTCCATCCGAGATTTCACGTGCGATCGTCCATTTTGTAACCGTATTAATTAGAAGCCAGGCTAATTCGATTTAATCCGCTACTTCCGCTTCATTTGACCTAACCTCCCTTTCAATTAATCCGAATTAACGAGGTTTTACTGCAATTATGCTCGGCGAATGTAGCAGCACGAATGTCATTAGAGCACGTAAATCATCGCCCCGACGATTTTGTGTGCGACGGTAATGGTCCTTTGATCCGACACAATTAAAAGAATCATCTGTGCGCGGTCCGGTTCGCCGAGATAAGGTATTCGGATGCTGTAGATCAATTTATCAGTTTGGGCAACACTGTATTCTACGATTTAGTATGTTCGAAAAATTCCAGCTAATCGATTTCGACAGACAATTCAGTGGAGAAGAAGCTATTCGCTCTAACGCTTATGTCAACCCTTTCAAATAAGTTGTACGGATTCCAAGTGTAGTGAAAATATTTTCTGAGCGATCATGATCTCGATATTCTTGGAGAGCATGAAAAGACGAATCCAACGAGTACCATAAGTGTATAGTTTGGATCATCCAATCTTGAGATATTCGTGTCTGAAGCATAGAATGACCTTTTCGATGATCGACGCCCTTGAAACGTTCAGACACGGATATCTCGGGATCGAATGATCGAAACCATATACTTATGGTACTCGTTGGATTCGTCTTTTCATGCTCTACAAGAATATCCACTACAATATATAGGGTGTCGTATAAAAAATAATTCCTACTGTTATAAATGTCGTTTGGAAGATTGTGTATGTAAATGTAAGAATATATGGTGTCGTTTTATGTTGTCCGGCAACCGTGTTCGAAAGGATTTCGTTTAAGAGTAGCTTTTAACGCCACACAATTATCCCGAAGGCCCTCGAATAAACATTCGCATCTGTAACGCGAATAATACCTGGCCGGGGAACAAGTGCTCTTACGGAGGGCCAGCCGGCATTATTCTTTCTCCCGATACAAAGGCGGCTGCAATGGGTGCGGTATTCGGGATTTACAATTGCGCCTCAGAGCTCGACATCCAACAGCACGCCCCCGAATTCTGCTCGAGTGGTCCTCGCAACCGTGAAGCAATTGAAACGCAGACAACAGGGGGAGAAAACAGGTACTGTGTACCAGGCGAAACGTTTCGCGTATTGCGCTGCAATGATAGTTTATTCTTTCGTATGACTTCCAACTGCGGAAACCGAACACCCTCCGCAAAATATACATTTCTCCAGGAATATTATATTTCTCAAGAGATTCTAAATTAATTTAATTATATCTGGAATTATACAATTTTTGTGCATGTTTACAGATTTCTCGCGAGGTAGGAATAAAAGAACATTTACAATGTTCGGAGTAAGTATTATTATACACGATTATGTTACAGTCGAATTTCCACAAGTTATTTCCAAAAACACTAATTTTCTATTAAATATCGAACTTGACGTAAATGAAAAATAAATGCCAATGTTATTTCTCTGAATTAATCCTGAGAGTGATTTGTGATAATTAACGATCAACTAATTCGATTAGTTTAATTAGATCTTGACTTATTTCCAATAATAAAGTCTGGCGCCTAATAATGAAAGTGGAGACACTTCAAACAACGTCAAAGTATCTGTCTACACAGTAAACACGGAAGTGGGTGCTTCGGTTTGTCGAATGTATCTAAAAACGCTGCTCGAAGACGCCGTTGAGCTAGTAAAACGCGTGATTCAGAGTGTAGTGCTCTCGAGGAAATCAGGATTGGTGAAAAGCACGGTATCAAAGCGAGCGATAAAGACGAGTGGCGGCTACTGACAACAGTCGAGCCGTCAAATGAAATCAAACAAACTCTCAGTGTATGGCGTGTATGTGTAAAATCGTTCGTGTAGTGTCGTTCGTGAACGAATATACGGGGTCCTCCAGCCGAACGAAGTTCGGAACGCCACTCGTCGCACGGTTAGGGTGGTTTCGGGGGTGGTTTTGGGGGAGCTGGGAATAACGTTTACGAATATACACGTATTCTATACGACACTTGACGAACGAAGGTTCGTACAGTGAGAATTCACGGCCGATTAGAAGTGCCACCCTACACATTTTTACGGCGACACTCGAACCTTCTGTTAGGGGATGGAAGCCAACCAACCGAATATGCTAGCACACGTATACACTCGGCACGGAAAGTTTACCGGCGCCATTTTTTCGGAATTAATAAAATTACGGGATTCAAATTTGGCGTTTTGTAAATTCGAAAATTTTTAAATTCCAGAGCGTTGTAAATTCGACAATTATAAAATATTAGCGCGTTGTAAATTCGACAAATTGTCAATTTTCAGCGCATTGGAAATTCGACAATTATAAAATATTAGCGTGTTGTAAATTCGACAAATTGTCAAATTTCTGTGCGTTCAGAAGTCGGCGTATTAAAATTTCAGCTCGTTGTAAATTGGGCAATTTTTGAATTTCACCGCGTTGTGAATTCGACAAATTTTCAAATTTCAGAGCGTTATAAATTCGACAATTTTTAAATATTAGCGCGTTGTAAATTCGACAATTTTTAAATATTAGCGCGTTGTAAATTCGACAATTTCTAAATTTCAACGCGTTGTAACTTCGACAATTTCTAAATTTCAGTGCGTTGTAAATTTGACAATTTTTATATATTAGCGCGTTGTAAATTCGACAATTTTTAAATTTCAACGCGTTGTAAATTCTACAAATTTTCAAATTTCAGCGCATTGTAAATTCGACAATTTTTAAATTTCAGAGCGTTGTAAAATCGACAAATTTTCAAATTTCAGCGCGTTGTAAATTGAATAATTTTCAAATTTCAGCGGTTTGTAAATTCGGCGTTTTCAAATATCAAAGCGTTTAGATTTGGTGCGTTATAAATTCCGCTCATTGAACTCGCAACGCGCTGAAATATGAAAATTGTCGTATTTGCAACGCGCTGAATTTTGAATTTCGTTCAATTTGCAAAACGCTAAATTTTGAAACCGTCTATTTCTGAACGCGCTGAAATTTGAAAATAGTCGAATTTGCAACGGTCTGAAATTTGAAAATTATCGAATTCGCGACGCCCTGTAATCTCAAATCGTCGAATTCCGACCGCGCTGTAAGGTCGAAGCGTCGAATTCGCATCGGCTAGTAATTTCCTTTGAAAATTCGGCGCATCAGAATTTGCAACGCGGCGAAATTTCTGTTTCGAAAGACCTCGCTTGTCTAGGCACTGTGTATGCACAGACACGGATACACGTGCGCAGACACGGATAGGCTGACGCTACTGGGAGAGTGAGCGACAACGAAGGCTTTTGAATGGCAATCGGGACTCTTTTCAGCCCGCCTTCTGCTTTGCATTCGGCACCCTCCGTGGCACCACCCTTGCCAACCACGGCCAACCCCCATGAATCAAGGACCCCTTCCGACCTACAGCTCGTGCCCTATCACCGGATAGATCCGGTCGCCTCTTCAGGACAGCCAGCGACGGTATTTTCGAGCTGCAACCCCTTGACCACTCTCTTTTTCCGCTCAACGAATCGACGAGTTCGCGGCTGGAGACCTCGCCGAGTGCTTTCATACGGTGTTTCTTCCCCATGGGGGTGACTGATGGATTGGTTATGGAACAGTCGTTGATCATTGCGACTGGAGATCCATGGAAACACTTATCTCTCCTTCCTAAACGAATTTCCCGCGCTTTATTCAATATCACAATCGGACTTGTCCACGTAAAACATCGTTCATTATAGAACACATTTGAGGACTTAATTCAGCTCTCGAACCATCAAATTGGCGACATTTATGCGGTTATAGAGTTCTTTGAAACGATTTTAGAATATGTTCCTGCTTTCTCTGTATACGTAAAGAGACATACGTTTAAATGATCGATCTCGATGAATGTAATGGAGAGCTTACCGTATGAATAAGCGACGAACCTATCGGTCTATCCGCCGAGCCTCATTAATAAATTATGTGTCACAGAACGGGACTGACAATCATAAGCCTGCGGATTCATACTGCGTACAGCATGAGTAATAATATCATGATTATGATCACGCTATCGGAATGATAACAATAAGAATTATATGAAATAAATGTCAATCGTTTATCTAATACCATAAATGCACATAATCAAGTATAATATACAGGGTGTCCCAAAACTCCTTCGATTCCCGGAAATGGGAGACTCCATGGGGAATTTGAAGCAACATTTTCCTTTGCAAAAATAGCGTCCGCGGCTTCGTTAAGAAGTTATTCAAGAAAAACACGGACCAATCGGAGCGCGACCTAGACGCGTGTTGGCACAGTCGACCAATGGACAGATGGCGCGCCAGGCCGACTGTGCCAACACGCGTCTATGTCGCGCTCTGATTGGTCCGTGTTTATCTTTAATAACTTCTTAACGAAGCCGCGGGCGTAATTTTTGCAAAGGAAAATGATGCTTCAAATGATCTCAGGAACAACCTCCCACTTCCGGGAATCGAAGGAGTTTTGGGACACCCTGTATATTATACTTGCAATTAAACAAAGTGCTGTTTGCGGTTGGATTATGCGCTCCGATTGGTCCGTGTTTTTCGTTAATAAGTCCTTAACGAAGCCGCGGACGCCATTTTTGCAAAGGAAAATGTTGCTTCATACGATCTCAGGAAGAACCTCCCATTTCCGGGAATTGAAGGAGTTCTGGGACACCCTGTATATTATACTTGCAATTAAACAAAATGCTGTTTACAATTGGATTATGCGCTCCGAATGGTCCGTGTTTTTCGTTAATCATTCCTAAACGAAGCCGCGGGCGTCATTTTTGCAAAGGAAAATGTTGCTTCAAATGATGTCAGGTACCTCCCACTTCCGGATGTTGAAGGAATTTTGTGAAACCCTGTATATTATACTTGCAATTAAACAAAGTGCTGTTTACGATTGGATTAGGCGCTCCGACTGGTCCGTGTTTTTCGTTAATAACTCCTAAACAAAGCCGCGGACGCCATTTTTGCAAAAGAAAATGTTGCTTCAAATGATGTCAGGTACCTCCCACTTCCGGATGTTGAAGGAATTTTGCGAAAACCTGTATATTATGCTTGCAATTAAACAAAGTGCTGTTTACGATTGCATTATGCGCTCCGATTGGTCCGTGTTTTTCGTTAATAACTCCTAAACAAAGCCGCGGACGCCATTTTTGCAAAGGAAAATGTTGCTTCAAATGATGTCAGGTACCTCCCACCTCCGGATGTTGAAGGAATTTTGTGAAACCCTGTATATTATACTTGCAATTAAACAAAGTGCTGTTTACGATTGGAATATGCGCTCCGAATGGTCCGTGTTTTTCGTTAATCATTCCTAAACGAAGCCGCGGGCGTCATTTTTGCAAAGGAAAATGATGCTTCCAATGATCTCAGGAACCTCCCACTTCCTGCTGTTGAAGGAATTTTACGAAAACGTGTATATTATGCTTGCAATTAAACAAAGTGCTGTTTACGATTGGATTATGCGCTCCGACTGGTCCGTGTGTTTCGTTAATAACTCCTAAACAAAGCCGCGGGCGTAATTTTTGCAAAGGAAAATGTTGCTTCAAATGATCTGAGGAACCTCCCACTTCCTGCTGTTGAAGAAATTTTGTGAGACCCTGTATACAGCAAGCAAAACAGTCGCGCATTGAAAACAGCCGGGAAGAATCGTGCTCGCGGGAGGTAGGAGTATTGGTAATCGAGCATCCTCGTCGCTTTCATAACGAGTCCTTTAGAATCTCCTCGGGGTTCCCGATATCCCGAGGGAAAGCAGTCGTCGTGAATATCGGCCGCGATCGGCTGCCATTGGAGAGGGAGCTCGATGTCAAGGCGTTTATGCAAACCGAACGACGACGAAAGCATGAATTATCCGGCGCGTTAGGCTCTCTTCTATCTGCCGCCTGCCTGGCGGCTTATTGCGGCGACGACGACGACCATCGCGCGCCGATAAGTGCACTCTCGATCCGCAGAGAAACTAAACGGAGTAACAGGCGGCTCGTGGAAATCACGGGGAAAAGAGAAACGGGACGGGGAGTGAGAGAGAGAGAGAGAAACACGATATTTATGAACGGGGGGGAAACCTCGGCTGCTCTCGACAGCCATTGAATCCCGCGCTCCTGTGTTTATACGGAACTCTCAACGCGCAACCGAGTCGCACCACTGTACACCAATCTTGTTTATCGGCGACCGATTGCTGGAAAGCCCACGCCATCGGAAAATGACGGATCCTTTCACTACACCGCCGAGGCCGAAATGTTGCTTAGATCGTATACAAACAGTAACCGAATCGATTTTTCATCGAAGATCGACAAAAACTGCGAGAAAACGTCGCTCCGAAGTCAGAGTCTCGGTGAGATAATATCAATTCATTGTTATAACTTTTTACTCGTTAATTGTTCTTTCATGGGACCTGCACAGACACATTCCCGACTCTCTTCCGCAGAAAACGATACCAAACACGACAGCTTTTGGATCTTATTTGCCTAAGTAAAACACGATTTAGTGGAGCCTCTCTTATCCGAACCGACGCTTTGCTTCATTTTTTTCCGGAACAGGGTGAAGGGAATTTAAGGAGATCGTGCTACAGGATACCCGTGACGTTCAGGATTGGATTGGCTGTAATGATTTTGCAAAATGGCGGGTTAGACCGACGGGTCTCAGCCCGATGAAATACCTTCGACACTTCGGACAAGCTGCGCGGAGCCAAGGACCAAGGTGACGCGAAATTTCCTCCATGGAAATCAACTTTACTGTGGCAGGTGAAGAAGGGGGGTTGTGGGGAGGGGGGGGGGGGTGTTCGTTTCCTCCTTTTGTGCGCGGCCGCCGCTGCCGGAAACTCTCGATCATGCATTTGTCAGGAATGGTCGTGCGAACAGGAACGATAGAAAACAATTGTCGAGACACGTCGATTTCTCGCGACCGGAATAAAAGGCGTGGGGGGGGGGGGGGGGGGGGTTGTACTAAGCTTCGCGTCTTCTCTCTCGCCGAGGAATCATTCGCCGGGATTTAAGCGACGTATTGTTACGACCATTTCTCATGACAAAGACTTTTATCGTTTCTGAGATATGGCCGCCGAGACATCTCACCTCACCCCTCCCCGCCCCCGCCGCCGAACGTAAAACCGACCACGGCAATTTCGAACGAACGTGATCACTTTTCCACGGCAATTAAGCTCGGCTTGTCGGAAACCGAAAATGAGATCATGGTTTCGGTCAGCGATTTTATATTGAGCGGTGGATCTGAAATGAACGAATTGAAATGTGTAGAGGGTGATTAAAAAATTACTACAACCATCCGATCGAATATACACGATTTTCTGTGGAAAGTAAATTGTTTGTAAAAAATGAGTTCATGGTTTCGGTCAGCGATTTTATATTGAGCGGTGGATCTGAAATGAACGAATTGAAATGTGTAGAGGGTGATTAAAAAATTACTACAACCATCCGATCGAATATACAC
>CM052199.1:7269596-7280713 GCA_028455805.1 Lasioglossum figueresi
TTTGTAAAAAATGAGATCATGGTTCCGGTCAGCGATTTTATATTGAGCGGTGGATCTGAAATGAACGAATTGAAATGTGTAGAGGGTGATTAAAAAATTACTACAACCATCCGATCGAATATACACGATTTTCGTGGAAAGTAAATTGTTTGTAAAAAATGAGATCATGGTTTCGGTCTGCGATTTTATATTGAGCGGTGGATCTGAAATGAACGAATTGAAATGTATAGAGGTTGATTAAAAAATTACTAGGCCATCCGATCGAATATACACGATTTTCTTGGAAAGTAAATTGTTTGTAAAAAATGAGATCATGGTTTCGGTCAGCGATTTTATATTGAGCGGTGGATCTGAAATGAACGAATTGAAATGTGTAGAGGTTGATTAAAAAATTACTAGGCCATCCGATCGAATGTACACGATTTTCTTGGAAAATAAAATATTTGTAAAAAAATTGTTCAAAAGATGCCAACTTTACGAGAGAATGCTTGCCCTCGATCGCATATTATTGATAGTTCTCATAATGGGAAATTCGTACGGGGTTTTTTTTCGTTAATTAGTAATTATCAAGAGTGCAGCTGAACGTAGCCGGGCGATAAATTGGTTATATTGGTTTATCAGCATGGTTACGTAATCGATTTGGCGGCTCCAGCAATTTAACCAATTCCAGCGTTAATTGACATGAATGTTTGCAACGAAACATTGATTACACTGATCCGACGCAGCGTTTAGACTACAAATAGCTTATCGCTGATTAATATTTGCATGATTATGTAAAATAGCCCCTTTAATTACCTATCACGATGACGGGCCAAACAGTGGCTAAACATTAGGAGCTGGACTTTCGTTCGAACGTTGCTTCAGTGCATCAATTTACGCAGGTGTCATCATCAACAGTTGCACCCTGTCATCCAATCAGCTACCTGGTCCTATCTTCTGTTAAGATCTACCTGGATCAAGGAGCTGGATCGAAAACTATGCTTCGACCCCTTTGCTATCCATTCCACCAGGACATTCTTAAGAAAACGTCCCCTTTAATTACCTATCACGATGATGGGCCAACCAGGTGCCATCATCAACAGTTACGCCCTGTCATCCAATCAGCTACCTGGTGCTATCTTCTGTTAAGATGGACCTGGATTGAAAAATGTCCTTCGACCACTTTGCTATCCATTCCATCATGACATTCTTAAGAAAACGTCCCCTTTAATTACCTATCACGATTATGGGCCATCCAGGTGCCATCATCAACAGTTACGCCCTGTCATCCAATCAGCTACCTGATCCTATCTTCTGTTAAGATCTACCTGGATCAAGGAGCTGGTTCGAAAACTGTGCTTCGACCCCTTTGCTATACATTCTACCAGGACATTCTTAAGACAACGTCCCATTTAATTTACTAACACGATGATGGGCCAACCAGGTGTCATCATCAACAGTTACGCCCTGTCATCCAATCAGCTACCTGGTCCTATCTTCTGTTACGATCTACCTGGATCAAGTAGTTTGATCGCAGAATGTCCTTGGACCCCTTTGCTATCCATTCCATCATGACATTCTTAAGAAAACGTCCCCTTTAATTACCTATCACGATTATGGGCCAACCAGGTGCCATCATCAACAGTTACGCCCTGTCATCCAATCAGCTACCTGGTGCTATCTTCTGTTAAGATGGACCTGGATTGAAAAATGTCCTTCGTCCCCTTTGCTATCCATTCCACCAAGACATTCTTAAGAAAACGTCCCCTTTAATTACCTATCACGATTATGGGCCAACCAGGTGCCATCATCAACAGTTACGCCCTGTCATCCAATCAGCTACCTGGTCCTATCTTCTGTTAAGATCTACCTGGATCAAGTAGTTTGATCGCAAAATGTCCTTGGACCCCTTTGCTATCCATTCCACCAGGACTTTCCTGAGAAAACGTCCAGGGAGGAGCATCAGCAAAGTGTATTAACCCAGGGACGGCACAGTGAATCGCGGAATGACAGAGCACCGCGTTTGATCCTGACAGAGCGGCCATGATTCAACGAGCGGAGTACACTCCATTGGTCACGCCAGTCATGTCCAAATACGGCCTCCGCCGGCGAGTGCAGCGTCAAGAGAGAGCCAAAGCCATAAAACAACAGCGTGGAAGTTTGCGCGGGGGGTGTCCAGTTGCTTTCGCGACGGCGTCCCTCTCACAAATTATACTACAGCGTGAGACAACGACTCTTGGGAAAGTGCAAGTTGCTTAACGCGTTCCTCTTGGCGCCCCTAATTCGCCGACTATGGCTCCCGCGAAGGTGAGACGAAGGACATTGCGATACGAGCTTGTGTTCCTGGACGTTCTGCTCGTCTGGATACCCTCTATCGAGAGAAAGAGAGAGAGAGAGCCCTTTATCCCCAAGCATCCCGGACGGAATTACCGCTATCATGTCCGGAATGATTCGCACTTCCGGCGGGTTCGAAAAACTGAGCAGAGCGGCGGGTGCGCCGGGTAATCCGTCCGAAGAGCGGCGACCCAGATCCCGGAATTCCAATTTTCTCGGGTCGCAGGGGGTAAACGTATAATTAATAGCCGGGCTCTCTGCGGCTGGTCGGGGATGACTGGTGCGTCGCGAAGGGATCGCAATTCGAGAGGTTTCGGAACAGGCGGGCCGCGGCAGCTGGCCGCTGGGCGAAAACTTTCCAATTTCGGTGAATTTTACGCCGGGGCCTGTCTATCTATTTACTTTTCCACCGGTGCGGCAGCTGGTGCGCCCAGGTATAACAGGGTTTACGTACCGTTTCCTCGTCTCGTAATACCGGCGAGTGTACCAAATTAGGACAGGCAGGGCGACCGAAACGTTCGAAACTAACCCCTCATTTCCGTAAGCGGATTTTCTGTTGCGCGCGTGTGCCGCCCACTGCTCTCCCATTCTACCTATCCCTCTCTCTCTCTCTCTCTCTCTCTCTATCTATCTAGTATTTTGGGGTACGCGACTGTACGTGATTCGATGTGTACGCAGAAAGACCCCGGGAACGATAGACTGCGCCAGAGATATTCGTTAGCGAGGACTCTCCTGGCTATAAAGTGCGGTATTAAACGCCCGGGTATCAGGTGATCCTAACGGGCCGAGCGATTTATTTGCCGATCGAACCGGTCCGTTGAATTAGTGGCCCGTAAACCCCGGCAAACTACGTTAACCGCGTTTAATTATTATTTTCGACCAGCAGCTTTACGGGCGGGCGCATTAAATGGATCGGCGGGTGCCGCCACGGTGACGGATCCCGTCTCCGAACGCTATCCGAATATCGTAAAACCAACCCGCCGCGCACTGTTTACGACGAGAAGACAGTATTTCGACGACGAACGTTCGGTTTTTATCCGTCAACGGTGTAGCACGCCTCGAGACGAGTTCGACGAGTGGTCGCACGATGACCTTCGGTCGACCTTGAACGCGAAAAAATTTACTCGGAAAATTGCGATCACGCTTAGAGGAGAACTGAATTTACTGTAAATTTGCACGGTGCGCCGTCCAATCGTGGACAGACCGCGAATTCACGGAATAAAAATTGTTTCTCCAACTCTCCGATGCGTCCGTTAAGCCGTCAGTCGATAGATTTTCCAGCTAATTAGACGATCGTTTAGGGAAATCAATACCCGTCCGTTCCGGAAAGGGATGACACGGGACCGGGAAGACTTTTGCACGTAAATGGCCGGCAACGCAGCCCCCCCCCCGGGGGGGGGGCGGTTAAAGAACACAGGGAAGGGCGGGGCAACGGACGACGAGTAAACGCAAAAAAGAAGCAACGAGGAACGGTCATAATTGGACGCCGAGCGTGACTAGACCGAGGTGGGGGGTCCACGCCGTGATGGCGCTTGGGAAATCAACGTTTCGCGACATATGCAAACTGCGAAACGAGCCTCTGCCTCTCTGCTGTGCTCTGTATTTTATGGTTCGAATGAGGAAACCTGCACGCGGACCTGCAAGGACCATTGAAACGCTGCCAATGCAACGGTAATCCGGATCATTCACTTGTTACCGACAATTCGCTATGCTTCGCCTTCCGGATACGGATTCGTCCGACGGACCCTGAAAACCTCCGGAACCAGATCCAGATCGTCCACGATGCCGCTCAGTAAAACAAATACCACTCTAAACGTGAAATTATCGTACGTAAAAGTGATCGATGTACGGTAATGCCTCGATATATGTCCAACATGTCACTTACGTTACGCGCAAACATTTGTACAACTTGATCTCTTGCTTCTGCAAGACCATTCAGAGTTTCGGAGCCGGAGTTTCATAATAATAAGTGTTTAAATATTTTTTTATAAGACTTTCGAAGACGTATTCGCGACTCTTTAGCGAATAAAATGATACGAAACACGATGCAATTCGGTTCGCATTAAACTGTGTAAATCACGATCTAGCGGAACCTCTCGTATCCGAACGAGCCTTGGAAACGATTTTAGTGTGGGTTCCGGGAGGAATTTCTTTTCGTGGTTCGAGGGATGAGATTAAAGGTGAAAGCTTCTACTTTCGAAACGCTGACCTGATCGTCCGGTTCGCCGGAATTTTCAGATCTGTCAGTGTGTTTCAACGAACGTTTAAAAACTGCGTGCTTCGATGTTCCGTGCAGGCGAGCGAAGACACGAACGTAGAGAGCGAATTTATATTAGAGGAGCCGGAGTGCAAGGTCGCGGTAGCCTAATTGATCGGACAGTTACGGCACTCAATTACCATTGATCACGATACATCCACCGTCACTTGCCGATCCACTTCATTGTCTGCGGGTTCTCCGAGAATTCCCCCGGAAGTGTACGGGGCGGTCGACAATAGAGACCTGGGTGTTTACGGGGGCACAGACAGCTATATCAGACCTGATTAAGAGGCATTCTCATGGCGCACTCGTGTGTCTGTATGTGTGTGTGTGTGTGTGCTTGCGTGCGTCTTCTCGGAACGTCGACGTTTCTCTACGGAGAAGACGGTCACCTCGCGAACGGTGATAAATTAAGGCGCAGCCACAAGCGACTGCTCCTTTGCTTTCGAACCGGAGAGACACACCCTCCGGGATACTCCCTCTTCTGTGTATGGCGCCATGTGTTGCCGGGGATGATGTACGAGGAATCGAGAACCATCCGAAATTTCTATGGGGCTGCAGCGATATCTCGATCTTGGACTTGCTCCTCGATCTTGCATCTCAACCAGGGTCTCGCGGAATTAATGGAGCAATTGCTATTCGTAGAATTTACCTTCCATCTTCATTTAATTCTGACCCTGATGATATTTCGTTCATATACAGCAGAATAGGCTGAAGACCACGCCCTCTGTGGCGCTGAAACCACGCCCTGCAAGCCCAAATCAACGCTTATGCGGGCTGAAACCACGCCCTGTAGGCTCGAGCCACGCCTGTGCACTGAAACCACGCCTTGCAGACCAAAGGCCACGCTTATGCTGGCTGAAATCACGCCCTGCAGACCAAAAGCCACGCCTGTCCACTGAAACCATCCCCTTCAGACCAAAGGCCACGCTTATATTGGCTGAAGCCGCGCCCTGCAGACCAAAAGCCACGCTTATACGGCCAGAAACCACGCCCTGCAGACCAAAAACCACGCTTATGCGGACTGAAACCACGTCCTGTACACCCAAAACCGCGCCTGTGTGCTGAAACCACGCCCAGCAGGCCAAAAGCCACGCCTTGCAAGCCGAAGTCCACGCCTGTGTGGGCCGAAACCACGCCCCTACGAGCGATGCTGTATCAAACAACTGGTGTATCTTGAAATTGATCGTTTCCACGGCTGAGATAGCGAGAATAGAACAACGTGGAAATATTGAAAAAGGAAGAATATGGCGGCGATTCGAGAATTAACGAATACTAATACCGCTCGGACGTTTGACGCGGAGAAGCAGATATCCCCTAACAGGCGAATGGTTATCGCTAACCCCCTTTGTCCGGTATCGACGAATTTTTTTTTCCTATCGAGAGCGAGTCAAAGCGAGGGGAGTGGAAGGGGGGGTAACGGCGACTGCAGACAAGAACGAAGCAAAAATAAATTCCGGGTATGCCATCGTCTGTCGATGTCCATTCTTGAACGATATCGAGAATATCGACAGGAGTCTTCTTCCCGTCTGTTCTGGATACCAATAATTTTCACAGAATGCCGGCTCTCGGCGGAGAGAGAGGGCTTAATTAAAAAATACTTGAGCGCCGATAATTACCGAGGCATCGGATCGCGTCCGCGAAAGAGACTCGCGTCAAGTTACTGCCATCTTACCCTCCCCTCCCCGTGGGGAGGAAGGGGGGGGGGGGCGTTCGCTCTTGATCGTTTTTATCGATCGTTATGACTAATGAATATCGCACGGAAAAAGAAACACAGAGCCGGGCACAATGCGAATAAATTAATTGTTACGTTGTCGCCTCGGACGCGGCTAATGAGCGTCGCGAATTTCAGAAACTAATTGACACCGTCGCCGCGCGAAAACATGCTTCCACACCTCATTATAACGAATGCGTCAAGCGATCCGGACGAGCACCGCGTCCGAAAACGCGTTCGTTAACGCCGAAAGTGTGATCCGCGTATTTTAAATTAAATGTTATTAAATAATTGCGAAGTAATTGTAAGCTTAAAACTCGTTTGAAGACTTCATTCGATATTGTAAACTGTTTTATTATCGAAATATGTTCTGTTACCGAAGTGTTGATGATCCGTCGAAGAGTTCGGATAAGAGAGGCACTACTTTATTGAGGATTACGTAGGCAAATGAGGTCCGAATCCGGTCGTGTTTGGTATCAATTTAATCGGGAAAGTCTCGCGGATGGAATAGTAAAGGTTTCATGCAAGAATAATGATAAATAAAACAGTTTTGTTACAAAATTAGCATGGCTTTGACGTCAACGCTCTCGTTTCTTCGCTATTATTTGCTTTATTCGACTGGAACAGTGAGAGATCGGATGGTACACTGTTTTCAGACTGTGCGAGTGACGTTTCGAGTAAAAATTGTTTATAAATTTTTCAAGATTAACACGGTGATTGTTCGTTTAGCTATGCCAGACGAGCCTGGCCGATGTCAACGTGCATTTTCAGGACGAGATTCGGTATAAATAACAAGTGTACGTTCGCACGGCGAAGTATGAGCGCTTAGGCGAGCCAGCCCATGGTTCCTGGCCGCTCAGAAACATTCAAATGGCTCGGAAACGTTCCTCCGTCGCGTCGGTCGCGGCGAACTTTTATCAGAGACAGATACGCGGCAACTTCAGCTTAACATGAGAAATATGCATCGTTGGAAGTGTTCTCTGGCGGTTCGAGTTCATCAGGGCAGCGTGCTATAGCATTAGCATATATTCAGCCCGGGGCCATGTCGCTGGCTACCAACCGCGACCGGCATAGTAACTCGACTTTGTCGTCCCGGAGCCAAAAGTTACGCCGATAACTTCTGCCCCGGCGAGTAACGAGCCGTGGAGCCTTGAAAAAGGCCCAGGAATTTTGTTGGGAATTATGCGATCTAACAGCCGCGTCACCCGTCAAAGGAAAATGTTCCTGGAAACTATCATTGTTCAACAAAGGCTGCCGTAGAACATGGCTCCAACAATCACATTCCGCGAGGATTGTAATACCGAATTAAAAGTCAGTCATTTTTTGGACGAGTTCCTTTTCGAAATTGAGAATTTCCACGCAATTTTATAAAACGGACCGTGTCACTTTCATGAATTTAAATCCAGTTTTAGCACAGCGGTGGACTTATGCATTCATGACAAACGCGGATGGGAGGAAATTACGAACGCACATTTTTTGAGATTTAAAATTATTTTTACGGTACTACCGTGTTACCGGGCCGTAGATTTTTTTCAATTTTTAATTGTACTCGTTAAACCACAGTCCCAACGTCTGACGTCGGGCGACACGCCTCACCGTCTCAACCAATAAGTGTGTCGCTAAGGTGGGTGGGCGTGCGGTACGGGGCGTGGCCAGGAGGCCCACTCCCACCAATCAGCAACGCGTCCACTCCGTGGGTCTGCTTACAAGTCACGCACAGTACCAGATCCATTGAAAATCTGATACCGTTTCCGCAAATTTTTCCAGGATCGAAAATGGCCGCTTCCCAGCGAGGCGGCAACTTTTCCCATTAACCAGCACACTCATTACCGACACCCCGGTTACCTTTAATTACACGGCCGTTGTTCCTTTGTCCCCTCACTGGGCATTCTCTTTCTTGAGTAAAATGCAGTCAGGAAACTGTTTACGCTCGATTGGCCGGGATAAATGAACCGGGCGAGGCTTCGATGCGAAACCAGACACACCCCTCGCACCCCCTGTGCAAAATTCGAATACAGGAAATCGACCGATCGAGACCGTCGCCACTTGTTCAAAGGTCCTTTGACGGATTCCGGACTATATTCGCTCGCTTGTTTCAATGAACCGGCGCCAAATTACTTAATATGGCTTAATATTCCCAGTCAACCAGCGCGACATTTTGCTAATCATTTTTGCTGGACAGTTCAGCTCATTTCGGACCATTTTTACTAGACATTTTGGCTGACAATTATTGCTGGACATTTTGGCTGATAATTATTGCTGGACATTTTTGCTAATAATTATTGCTGGACATTTTAGCTGATAATTGTTGACGATCATTTTTGCTCAACATTTTGGCTGACAATTATTGCTGGACATTTTGGCTGATAATTATTGCTGGATATTTTTGCTGATAACTTTTTCTCAACGTTTTAGCGGATAATTATTGATGATCAGTTTTGCTGGACATTTTTACTAATAGTTATTGATAATCGTGTTTGCTGTCTATTCTTACTGATCATTCTTGCTGGACATTTTAGCTGACAATTATTGCTGGACATTTTTACTAATAGTTATTGATGATCATTTTTACTGGCTATTTTTACTGATCATTCTTGCTGGACATTTTAGCTGACAATTATTGCTGGACATTTTTGCTGATAACTTTTTCTGGACATTTTAGCTGATAATTATTGATGATCATTTTAGCTGGACATTTTTGCTAGAAATTTTGGCTGATAATTGTTGCTGGACATTTTTACTAATAGTTATTGATGATCATTTTTGCTAGCTATTTTTACTGATCATTCTTGCTGGACATTTTAGCTGACAATTATTGCTAGACATTTTTGCTGATAACTTTTTCTGGACATTTTAGCTGATAATTATTGGTGATCATTTTAGCTGGACATTTTTGCTAGAAATTTTGGCTGATAATTATTGCTGGGCATTTTTGCTAATAATTATTGCTGGACATTTTAGCTGATAATTGTTGACGATCATTTTTGCTGATCATTTTTGCTCAACATTTTGGCTGACAATTATTGCTGGACATTTTTGCTGATAACTTTTGGCTGGACATTTTTGCTGATCATTTTTTATGGACATTTTTAATGACCATTTTATATGGACATTTTTACTGATCATTTTTCATGGACATTTTGGTTGATAATTATTGCTGGACATTTTGGTTGATAATTATTGCTGGACATTTTGGTTGATAATTATTGCTGGACATTTTTGCTGGACATTTTGGCTGATCATTTCTTATGGACATTTTTTGCTGATCATTTTTGCTGGACACTTTTGCTGGAGATTCTGGCTGACAATAATCGATGTGCATTCTTGCTGATGATTTCTGCAGTCGAGTGAAGGGTGTAAGAAGAATACAGTATAAATTGGAGAAAAGTGTTACCGGAAGAGCAAGCGATACATCCCATTGGCAAACATGTGCCGAGCAGAAATTCTTAAATTACATCGCCGCTGAGCCGGGGGAAACGGGATCCCTGTGCAAATTTGAATAACAGGCAGGTGGCTGAGCAATTAGCGACCGGCTGCGCCTAGGAAAACGCCCTTCCGATACGAAGAACCAGGCAGAACGATGTCCTCGGTGTCTAATTGCTTGTTATTATTTGTTTGTTTGAGCTGCTCGAACAATAGCTGCTACGGCGTGCATTAACATGGAAGGCTAAACAGTGAGAATAATTGCTGTAATTACGGCTCGATTTGCGCTCGAAAGTGAATTTCTAATTGCCGCTCGTTTATTAAAATCTCCGGAGTAAAGTTCACCGTGAAATCGAGCATCGCTTGGAAAAATTTAAATATACACTTCGTACTATTATTTACTAATTTTTATAACATAGTCTCTCTCATGCAGTACATCACAGGGCAAATATTATTTTAAGGGTAATTGATACGATATCTCGCAGTGCATACTGGTTCCAATCCCATTGCGGTCTCAATAATTAATACAGTACGTAGAATAAACAACAATATTTGCCGTCAGCTTATGCGCTGATGGATTAGCGAGAAATTTACAAATCGATGTGGATTAATAAAATTCTAACGAACGTTTTAAAACTCTTGTAATTTTCATTATTATGATTTTTTACTTACATTCTGCACACAATCCATTCAACAGTTGCCGTATTGTATAATGTAAGCTTTCGGGCCTTACCTGAAACAGAAAAATAAGCAGTTTGTTACTAAATATTCAGATTTAAAGATTCAAGGCGTTAACAGCAACATCAAATTATTATACGGCGCCGTATTTATGCAAATAGCTGGTGAGCTACCCTCCAACGCCTGCCGAAGTAAAGATAGAATATCCCTCCAGAAACTACGCTTCTCCCCCCCCCCCCCCCCCCCCCCCCTCCCCATTCACGAAGTAGAGGAGGGATTATAGAAAGTTTCTGTGTCCGTGAAGCTACTTCAATGGAATTATTACTCCGCCCCAAAGTTTACGGAACTATTTCTTTAACAAAAACATTTATTTCAAGTTAACGATAACACCGAGTAATCCCCTTACTACATTAAATTCGAGGGAAAGAATTTTAATTAACAGCGGAGAGCGCTGTCGAAATCTCCGGAGCTCCAACTTCCACGAAAACAGCCGATCAATTTCCGATATGAACGTCGCAAACGTACAAAGTGAATGCAAATGGAGATATTCCAATTTATTTTTATTAAAAAAATAAAACCTTTCGCACAGATGTGCTCAAAAATTGCATTCAGAGGGTATTCAAATTTTGTAGCGAAAATGGCACATCGTCCAGCGGAAAATTTTGGATGATTTGAAATTTAAAGGATATCTCAACGATGCCTGCAAATTAATAATCGGTTAAATGCAAATGA
>CM052199.1:7301062-7315346 GCA_028455805.1 Lasioglossum figueresi
TCGTGTTTGAAAGGTAATTTCTAAAATCGTCAAATAAGTGTTTTTTTTGTGACACGGATATCTCGAGACTGAATGATCGTAATGGTACGTTCATGGCACTCGTTGAACTCGTCTCTCGACGCGCTACAACCACATCTACCGAAAACCATACGGTATCGGTGAAAAAAAGAATGCCAATATCAAAGAGCAACGGGAGGCTGGAATTTTAGGATCGTGAACTCTTTAGGGAGTACGGTTAACGATCCAACTGGATATTGTGGACAAACAGAATTCCGCGAGGCGATGCAATTTTGATCTCCAGATATTCGTGTTTGGAAGGTAATTTCTAAAATCGTCAAATAAGTGTTTTTTTGTGACACGGATATCTCGAGACTGAATGATCGTAATGGTACGTTCATGGCACTCGTTGAACTCGTCTCTCGACGCGCTACAACCACATCTACCGAAAACCATACGGTATCGGTGAAAAAAAGAATGCCAATATCAAAGTGCAACGGGAAGCTGGAATTTTAGGATCGTGAACTCTTTAGGGAGCACGGTTAACGATTCAACTGGATGTTATGGACAAACAGAATTCCGCGAGGCGATGCAATTTTGATCTCCAGATATTCGTGTTTGAAAGGTAATTTCTAAAATCGTCAAATAAGTATTTTTTGTGACACGGATATCTCGAGACTGAATGATCGTAATGGTACGTTCATGGCACTCGTTGAACTCGTCTCTCGACGCCCTACAACCACATCTACCTAAAACCATACGGTATCGGTGAAAAAAAGAATGCCAATATCAAAGTGCAACGGGAGGCTGGAAATTCTGGACCGTGAACTCTTTAGGGAGCACGGTTAACGATCCAACTGGATGTTTGGACAAACAGAGTTCCGCGAGGCTGTGCAATTTCGCGAGCGTCCGGTCCTTAAAAATCCGGCGAGCAGCATAAACGCGATGAAAGTTGCACAAAGCGAAGGCCCCCCGCGTTAACGGGAGAACGGTCCCGGCGAGAAACGCGTAAACGCAGAAAAGTGCAAATTGAATAGCGAAAGAGCGGAAAGCCGTGGGAGAGGGAGCTGCTCGGCCATGTAGCCGGCAAGATTTCCGGTCGAAGGGTTTCGGTAACGATGATCCTCCATCCCCGGCGACGTTCAACCCCCGACGCGTTTGCTTATCCCTCTATCCCACCATGGGAAGCCCTTCCCTCTGCAAACCTCGTCTTTTCCCCGGCTCTCCATTCCTTTGCCACACATCCGTTCCATTTCCGGTTCGTTTCGAAACGTCAGCGGCGATACCCAGCACGGGAAGCAGATTGCTTAAGCCATAAGCTTTGCCGTGAAACCTAACCCGGTCCCGGGATCATTCGCATTTAAGCTCGCCTCTGCTTTGTCGTCCCGCCCGCGTGCCATTTTTAATTGTTCGGACGGGAAATTAAGAAATCAACATTCAATCAACTATTCAGCCCAACGCCTGACGATTTCATTCTATTTTCTAATTATTTCCACGCCTGTAGCAGAGTTCGGCATTAATCGATTAAAATTTTAACAGACTGATTAATCTGTACGATTAAAAATGGTAATCATTGAAAAATCGACGTTTGATTTACAATGGATCAGATGAAGTTAATCATTCAGCGATCCGAGTGTCTCGAGTGAGTTAACGTTATTTTTATTCTTCGTTCTCTGTTTTTATTTCGAGCAAAAATCCTGCGAGGATTAAGAGCGAACGAATTAGAAAAATTATGTTCGCGCTCCCGCGTGTTTCCTCCGGGGAAAGAGAGAACTGCCGCGATAATTCCCGACGAGCGTGCCGTAGCTCATCTCGCGCTTTCGGCCTGCAGTGTGTTTCGTTCGCGAACGGAGCCACGCGTCGTGCGAAGAAGAACCGTCGGGAACGTGTACTTGTAATTTCCCGCGATGTGTTTTGCCACCGACCTGTTATCCGTCGGTTTAATAACGCGCAAACATTCTCTCTCGCTCTTTCTCTCTCTCCACCTAGCACCGAGAAGACGGTGTTCAACCGGACAGGCGGAATATTTTACGGGGAAATGTTTCTCCGGGAATTATTTTTCTACCGCATTGTTATATTCATCGTACACAATTTTTTAGTAGCTCCCTCTTCAGGGTGGTTTACGTTACGCTACGCGACGATACTCAAATAACTCAAGTAAAGTTTGTAACTTTTTACTTTACCGGACTCCAAATTTTTGCCTTTCTACTATAAATTATTATGTATTTGGAATTTAATCCAGAAGATTTCTATCCGGGGAATCTGCGGATCGAGGTTTGGATCATGTAGGATCAATGGTTCAGAAGTTATGGTCGTTTAAAGTTGAGCAATTTTCAGTGTTTCTGACAGGTAAGCGCGTCGCCATATTGGTTTGTAATGACCAACTACAATGGCACCACTAGAACCAATTGAACCACTAGAGCAGCACGGGCAAAACCACTGCAAATTGCTCAACTTTAAACAACCATAACTCCTGAACCATCGATCCTACAGGATCGAAACTTATTCCTAAAGTCTCACTCATTCCTACCCTTCGTATCCTAATTATTACTAACCTAATTATTCCATACTTTCCTACTCAGCAACATTTATTTTAAATTTGGTATATTTTTTGGTGTACATATCTATGAAAGAGCAAAGTAATAAAAAAACAGATTAGAGCACTTTATGTCCCGCAGAAAATAATGCAACTTTCTTTACGCAAGATCAAAATTTCCTACGTGAATTTGACCAAACTCGAGTGAAATAGAAATTGATTTTCTCTCTTAATATGTTCAATAAAATGTGAAAATAATGTAACAGTATTCTTCAATTCTTCGAATATTTTCACTGTTTTAAATTACATCTACTCAATGTTTTTAATAAATCCATAAACACCGCTGTCTACAAATCGCTTACGTTGTAACTCACCCTGTAGAAGAGAACTTCGGAAAATTGTGAGAGGACGGAAAATATTTGCTGCGTCTGAATACTATCCCCGGCAGAGTGATTGGATGCAGAAAGATATCAAAATTTTCATTTCGGTATGGCTCATGTGTATTACGTGTATGTGTTTGATCTTCGGCCTTCGATCATCTCTTTGAGGATGCATCGGTCCCGTCTGGCTTAATTCCTCTCGACGGCTGAGGCACGCGATCGACTGTCTCGTTCGGCGCAAGGAGCACGTGTTTGAGGAACGCGGCCGGCCACGCTCGCTTTATAGTGTTTACATTGATTTCCATTCACGGCGGATCCGCGGCAAATATTATTGCAACGACCGCCGGAGAGAGGCTTGATGAGGAAGAAACCGTAAGCAGCAGCGAACGGTTTATTTTCACGGCGCGCGAACGGTCTTCCAGTTTGCAACAACAAACTGTCCCCAGCATCAACAATGGACCGACAATTATTCGACAAAAACCTCCCTGACGTGTTCTTCGATCCTCAACACGACCAACCCCTGTGCAATCTCCATCCAATTTCGCGGGAATATGCTTCAAACAAAACCGTTCGGATAAAAGAGGTTCCACTTTATCGTGGATTACACGGGCGAATGTTATTCGAATTGTATCGTGTTTGGTATCGTTTTAAGCGGGAAAGTATGACGCATGCAGTGGTGAAAATTTCATTAAAAAATAGTTAACCGTTCGCTGGCAATATCGATTTTTATTAAACAATTCCCCGCTCTGAGTAGAAAGTCTTCCACTTCTAAGCTTGATTTCTTGTTATTTTAGGGTTTTGAAAAATCTGAAAAAATTCTGGCATGTTTATTGGAGCCTCTAGTTTGATATGCAATTTTCAAAAATGATGAAAAAGCCGAGAATTTGTCTGGAGAACGCCGGAAATGGGTTAGCAACGAAAGAATTTAGTGTTACGAGAGATGAGATGATCTTTCCGAAAATGCGGGATCATCTTGTTACAACGCCGCGATGGGGTAGGTTCGCGACTCCTGTCTCCCGACATTCGCGAAAACTATGCAGAAGTTGCGCTGCGATGTCGGCACCCGGAGTTATGACTTAACATCATGCGGAAACGTACGTGAAGTGTTGGTGTGTCTGACTTAATTGTAAGATTAGGACTGAAGTGAACTCCTTAAGTACTGCTGCGTAACTTACGTCGCCGAGGGTAATTGAGGGTGAGGGTTGTTGGATAAGGGTGCAACGGTTAGGAGAGGAATAATATGTTTCTGTAACTGAGAGACAAGAAATACAGCGCTGTGTAAACTGCGATGTAAAAGTAGCACACGATCGAGTGCGTTCGAACCCGATGAAAAAATGTTTATTTGGTAAAAGGCATTGAATTAATTTGAGGCTGACGGAGTGCCTAATAGGTTGGCCTAGTTTCATCGAGGAATTTCTCGGTTAGCTACGAAAATAAATGGGAGAGCTGGCAAACAGATCCTTCGAGATGATGCTCGAGGATATGTGTATACATTCCTGGAGCCACGAAGGCCGTACGAGCCTTCGAACTGACCTCAACCTGATTTCTGCGGTCACGATCCTTCTCGGATTCCCTTTTATACCCATCCCAACCGTTGCCCTAACTCAGACACCGACGGGCTGATGTTTGTGGCAGCGAAACCACACGAAACAAAAGCATCGTGACCAACTTTTCGACCCCCACACGGTTCCTCGAAAGGCGTCATGGCAAAACATATATTCCTCGGAGAACGGTGCGAATTTGCTTGGACAAATTCGGCCAGAAAATTCAGAGAAATTTTTTATTAGATTATCGCCATCTCGGCCAGATAAATGAAAATATGTTATTCGGGGAATGTTGGAAATTTGAGAATTTTTTCACAGATTTTTCATCAATTGGTTCATTCAGACTAGCTAAATATATTTTTTTTGGGAACGTTGGAAATCTGCTTACGAAAATTAGACCAGAAAATTCGGAGAATATTTTTTACAGGTTTTTAATCAGTTGGTCAATTAAAACTAGATAGACACTGCATAAATACAAATAAAAATGTATTTTTCGGGGAACGTTGGAAATCTGTTTGGAAAAATTGGAACAGAAAATTTAGGAAATTTTAAAACTCGACGAACATTGCTACAAATTGCTATACATATTTGTAATTTAATGGTAGATCTGGTACTAATATTTCATTATGCCTAATCACCATCGTAACGTTGAATTGTATTACATTATATTATAATAATATTATAATATTATAATTATAATCCCAAGTATGTTTCGAGTAACCATTTCCCGGACTTAAGAGGGTTAAATTGTTAACGATCGTTGTGTATTCGTCGCAGCCGCCGTTCTTTTGACGCACAAAGCAGACGGCGGGCTTCGGATATATCGATCACGGTATCGAGGAGAGCACTCGAAGGCGCCAGGCTTTTCAATTCGCAGCGTGTCTAGGAAAATAATTGATTTTCCACAAAGATTGAATACTTACTGGGTGCATTCGGATGACTCGGTTGCGAGCTCGAGAGCGTGCTCGACATCATAATCTGAGTAATTTGTGCGCTGCATTCCCGATAAGTTCGACTCGTGGAAAATTGAACGGGAAAACTCAATTCCTGGCAGATTAGTTGATTCCGTAAAAGCAGGTGACTTATTTACAGTCGTACAGAGACGAATCGATACTTTAAACAATTTATTAAGAAAATTCCAAGATGATCAGAATTCTTTTAACTGGAGAGCTATACTTTCTCTTCAGTATTCTTGTAGAGCATGAAAAGCCGAGTCCAACGACTACCATGACCATACCATTACGATCATTCAATCTCGAGATATCCAGAAAGAAAACATTGATTATGTTACCTTTCAGACACGAATATCTCGAGAACGAATGATCATAATGATATGGTTATGGTACTCGTTGGAATCGTCTTTTCAAGGCCTGCAAGAATATCCAAGAAAAACCATATGGTACCTTCGCTAACAACTATAAATAACCATGAAATCTTGTTAAAAAATTACGTTAAGCTCGGTGATACTTGATCCTGAGAATTTCGTTCGTACATAGAGTAAGTAATTCAGATAATTAGGTGATACCATTAAACTAATCCCAGTGAGCACGTTGTATGCACCGTATCGCATTTGTTTATACGCGCACGGACGTGCAAAATAGAATTGCACAGCGCCAAGATTAAGCTGATTACGAAACTCTAACAAAAGCGTACACGTCCCTTTTCGTGCATTGTTTTTGCAGAAGAATTTTCAGCTGGCTGAAAGAACCTGAAATTTCTGAAGGACACCTCGGCACGAACCGCAAAAGCAAACAGCAGCATCCTCGTTCGCTGTATTCATTTTTCCGGAGGGCGGCAAACAATTTTTTTCACGGTTTTCCATGTCGGGGAAGTCCAAACCGAGGTAACCGAGATTTCGCTATTGTAAATACGGTATGGAGGGCAGGGCTGACGTGCAAATTCTTCAACGAGGAGCAAACAGACCTCGATGTGGTCCACGGACGACAACGAGCCACGTCCATTCCGACAATCTCATTACTTTCGAGTGATTAAAGTCGACCTGTTCGTTACGAAAAGGACCGTGAACGTGGGATAAACAAGGTGTGCTCAGAATTCGCCCTGGACCCATTTAAGAAGATGAAAGCCGCGGTTCTGGTTCCCGTGGAGCGATTGCGTCCCTGTAGTTCTGCTGATAACGTCGCGAAATCAACCATCGGCAAAGGTTTATGTTCCCGGGGACGAAAATTCTCAGGAAAACAGCGAGACTGTTTCGATTTTCCCGAAAATGTATTTCCTTGAAAGGGTCGATTCTTTAGGTCATTTGAAGTAACTTTTTCCTTTGCGAAAATGTTCTCTGACGCTTGGTTCACGAGTTATTAACGAAAAACACCGACCAATCGAAGCGCAGGGGCGGAGTCAACGGGACCCAGCCCCTTTTTTCGTTTTTCGTTGATAACTCCTTAACGAAGCGACGGAGAAGATTTCTGCAAAGGAAAAAGTTGCTTGAAATCACCTCGGGAATCATCTCTGTCGAGTACAATATTTTTGGGACGCTGAAGATGTATGAAAACGTGCAACAATATTCCAGTAAAATTAACTAGAATAATTTGTTGCTGAAGAATGTGGTTCGAGTTCGCCGACCGGAGGAGTAACGGACGTATTTTACAATGGAACGCGTCGCATAGATTCGCGAGATACAAATATTTTCGTAATTTCTGTACAGCGGAAATGAAATCCGGCCTTTGTAAAGTCTCGCGGACGACGGAGGGCAAATTATTGTTGAATTCGGGAAAGTTCATTTCCTCGTGAATTCTCATCCGAGCTTGCGGAAAGAGTACCTTATTAACGTTATTAGATCCGCGCACAAAGCGTTGGCGAAAAAATTTAATAATGTTTCTCGCGCGATACTTTTCGAAGTAAGGTGTCGGCATGTTTATTGTTCCGGGATATTAAAAACGGTCAATTATATTCTTCTAATATACGTGCAATTTCGGAACGGTCGTACTGGGCCCTTCGCAAAATCCCGGAAATGATTAAAGTTATTACGCGAGAATTTATCCAACAGTTTGATTCATTAACGCGGACTGCAACAAAGGATGTGAAAAGCTGAACGTCTGCATAATTTTCGCAATCAAACCGAATTGAAATTTTGATACCGGCATTTCTATTGCTAAATGAAATTCGTAATTCAACTAAATATTAATTCGATTAACTTCCGCACACGTCGAATAACTATGTTTACGGTTCACGCGATATCTGTGCAGACTCGATATCAAGTAAAAAGAATGGCACGTAACGAAATCGTGGAAAATACGTGAGAGCAGAATCGGACAAAGACGAGTTTAATTCAATTGAATGCTTTAATAAATAGTATCGTTATTTTATCGCAAAACCCGAGCACGAGAACGCGGACTCGAGCACACTCCGGGGGTATACATATGCATAAACTGGCAACGTTCAATAATAAAAATTGCAACTTCGCAATCCCCGGCGAAATTAGCAACAGGTTATCGAAAATTTATACAACGAAATTTACTGCCGTTATCACACGTAGCAATCATATCGGAAAGGAACGCGATTAAAACATCCATTAAACCCTGCCAAACACAGAGCGGCCTCTCATTAAACGGGACTATTGCATTCCTCGATTGAATTTAGCCAAAATCGAGCAAATTTTCCGCACCGAAATCACCATTTTCGCATCTACTTAGCGCTGGACCTTTGTGCGTTTATACGTCCATCACGCGAAATAAAATTAAACGAGGATTCTCATTTTTTTTACAATTTTTAACTCGTGCAATTTTGATTACTTTTGCTTGAAAACAAATCACACACGTTGTTCAAAGGCTGATGAACATGTGAAAAAAATCTCATTGCTAAAAGTCCAATAGTTTTTCTGCAAGAAATTCTCAAAGATTGGCAAATTTGGCACTTATGACCACAGAAACACCATTAAGATTGGTTCCACAAAAAAATGTATAACTCCTTCAATTTCGATTTCTTTTGCTTGAAACACATCACACACGTTGTTCAAAGACTGATGAACATGTGAAAAAAATCTCATTGCACAAAGTCCCATAGTTTTTCTGCAAAAAATTCTCAAAAATTGGCAAATTTGGCACTCAAGACCACAGAGCTACCCTTAAGACTGGTTCCACAAAAACATGTATAACTCCTCCAATTTTGAGTATTTTTATTCGAAAAAAATCATGAACGCATCTCAAATACCCACCAACGTGTAGGCACAAAATCTTTTTGCAAGGGGTTCACTAGTTCCCCTGAAATAAATTCCCAAATCCGTGGAAAAATTTCCTCTATCTTCGTCGCAGAATGCAGTCCAAACGAACACTTGACTGTTGATTAATACCTCGTCAACCCCCGGCAGAATTCCTCGCGGAAAATCGCAAATCCTCCGGTGAGAAATGAAAAAGCTCCTTTCTGTTTCCTCGGCAGGACGTCTGGGAGAAACTGAAATTTACGGACTGCTTTGTCCACCGCTAATCAGATTTAACATGAGCGCTTCCGTTGCGAGCTTAATTTTCGCGAAGAAAAACAAAACAAATTCGAGATATAGCTTTCGCGTTGGAAGTTAACGAACGGTTCGCAATCCTCTTAGCATTCAATGCCGAGCTGGAACTGGAGAATTTGCGCGAATCCTGATTCTGTATGATAATTAAATGAGGAAATCATTCGATTATGGTGCAGAATGTGTAGACTCGTTCAAAAAAGATACCTGAACTCTGCTTGTTCTTGTTTTAGCGTTCAAAAAAACTTATATTGTGTTCAGAACAATATAATTAAAAAATCAAATATATATTTTAGGTCCAATCCCTAGAGAAATGTCTAATTATGCAGTAAATAATAATTTTTGTTATGAATGCATAAAATTCGCTATCTACTAATAAATTATTGCTCGCATAGGGAAAAACTTTACTCTACCGGACTCCAAATTTTTACCTTTCTCCTATAAATTGTTATATATTTCGTATGCAATCCAGTAGATTTGTACCCGGAGAAACTGCAGATCGAAGTTTCAACCCTGTAGGAACAATGGTTCAGGAGTTATGGTCGTTTAAAGTTGAGCAATTTTCAGTGTTTTTGACAAGTAAGGGCGTCGCCATATTGGTATGAAGTGACGATCGCGCGCCGCTTACCGAGCAGAACCACTAGATGACAGCACGGGCAAAAACACTGAAAATTGCTCAACTTTAAACGACCATAACTTCTGAACCATTGATCCCACAGGATCGAAACTTCGATCTGTAGGTTCCCCGGCTAGAAATCTACTGCATTACGTACCAAATACATAATAATTTATTGGAGAAAGGCAAAAATTTGGAGTCCGGTAAAGCAAAGAGCAGCCCTCAGATAAATTCTCCAATACTATAAGACAGATCGCATGAAATTTTGATGAAATCCCTTGAAGATTCTATTCCTTCGAGGAGGAGAATTGAACAAGTGTCTTAGATACATTTGAGCGTTAGTGTATTCGCATAGTCGGTGCACTATGCAAACGTAATACGGCTGCAAGTGTATAAAACACTCTTTCATCCCGCGACAACAGACATTACGTCTCGGTTGCTGTTCTTGCTTGTCCTTTGTGCAGTCCCTTCCGATCCCGGATGAAATATGAACCCGTTGTTCTGCGGTGAAGAGGGGAGAGCTCTTCCGCGATATCCCAGCCTGTTTAATTTATGCACAATATCGCGTGAACTTCGCGGTTAATGCTAATGAATTGCCCGCGAGACGATTGCGCGGTGGTTTTCGGAACAATGTAAGACGGACAACACAGAACGCTCGCGCGATTCTAATTCCGGTGTCAGTCCCGTGATGAATTACACTCTCCCGAGGAGAGAGAGCTGCAGGTGCGTGGGCATCTTTTACAGGTGAGTTAATTAATTCCGGGAAATTCACGCCCCGAGAATTTCGTACCCATTCCTGCCTCAAGGAAAACGGCGCTCTGTGCGCGATCGGAAAACTCCGGAAAAATATCACTCCGGATTTTCATGCAGAACAAAATCGTTTATCTGTTCCAAAATATTTTGTTTCTCACTGTTTCGTTAAGTCGGAAGTGGTGCAAGAATATTTCTAATTTCTTCGAAGGTTTTCACTGTTTCGAATTTTTCATTAGTCATTAATACATTGATGTTTGAATTATTTTAATTTCCATCCAGTACGAATTGAGTATACAAAATGATCCAACATTATCGTTAAAATAAAGATACGGTTTTTTGAATTTCTTGGAACGTTAACACTGTTTCGAATTTTTCATTAGTCATTAATACATTGATTTTTAAATTATTTTCATTTCCACCCAGTTCGAATTGAGTATGCAAAATGATCCAACGTTATCGTTAAAATAATGATATGGTTTTCTAAATTTTCGTGGAATGTTTTCACCGTTTCGAATTTTTCATTGGTCTAATTCACCGCAGTGTTTTCGAAAAGAGAATACAGACGTATCAAATGAAAAATTGAAGTAAAAATTTATTGACGATCCTGCAAATTTTGAACGTTTAAAAAATAGCACAAAAAAACAGCGAACAAGCCAGCGAATAAAAGTTTTTGCCATCTCCATTCGACCAGATCGCATTGCATAAATGTAACTAACCATATTCGAAGCTCGACGACTGTTTAGCAGAAAAATAGAGAGATTCCATTTATTCGTTCCACCAAATCGTTATACAAAGTTCGACGATGCGAGACAGATACCGCACTCACCGGTTAACTGGCAGCAATTACGTCAATTACAAGATTTTATCCTGTCCCAACTAAATTAATGCTGCCGTGTTACATGGGCGCGTCACTTGCATCGAACTGTGATATACTCTAAACTCGTTCACGTGTCATTGTTATCGCGATTAAACTCGTTAGCTCGACGGCATGAAATGAAAAATAAAAAAACAACGAAATGTACAGTGTGGGAAAATAACGTTGTCCGTCATAAAGATTTCCGTTATTTACAACAATATGAAAAAAAAACATATACACAAAAGTTGCATGGTATAAAGAACGAGATACTATGCAGTAAACAATTTTTTTGTGCGTGAGGACGTTTCGGAGATTTTCAAATTGACCTTCAGGTCAACTTGATTTTTTAAAATGTAAACATCTGATTTTTGTATCGTGAATCGATGGAGCATCGGATTCTGTATGAAAATGTGTTGACCTTCGAATGTCCTAAACCTAATGCAAGTTATCGAGATATTGTATTTACAGAAGTCATGGTGACCTTGAAATGTGAAAGCGTTTACATCACAATATTTCCCAGCCAACGGAAATATGGAAGATGGGCAAAGTTATGGCGACACCCTTTACACGCAGAAAACGTCGATCTATCTCATCGATGTATGTGACGCTGTTGCACGAGATTGAATTTTATGTATGTTTTTTGGCGTTTTTAGTAAAATATACCGGCCGAACGGTTTTACCTCGACAGCTGTTTTTCATGTTATCGAAATTCTGCGGGATCCCCGCTCGCTAATCCTGTTTGCAAAAATTCGTTACTGTCCACTATGTGTCGGGAGCTTTATACGCGCGTCCAGGAATCATCTGGAAAGTTATTAAACCGAGTTACAGTGTGCGAAGAACTTTGATATTTTAATGTCGGGCGACTCTGTGGGATTTTGCAATTCCGACGCTTCTGTTGATCATTAACCTTTTTATGTAGAAAGAAACAGAGAGCACTCTGTGCCGATTCCTTCTGCACGCCATTTTGTATTCGGCCGGGTCTATTTCATGGGCGTCCGTAGTCGACGGATTGCAATTTCTGGGTTAAACTTGTAAAGGCAAGTTTCGAAATTGATAAGTTGCAAATTCTGTGCGTTGCAAAATCGGAAAAGTTGTAATCACGGAGCGTTGCCATTTCGGCAATTTGCAATTTGAGCCCGTTGCAAATTTAACGAGTTAAAATTTCAGAGCCTTGTAATTTCCACGCGTTTCAAATTTGACATGTTGAAATTTCGACGCGTTGTAATTTCTACGCGTTTTAAATTTCACAAGTTGCAATTTCGGGGCGTTGTAAAATCGGCGAATCGAAATTTCGGCACGCCGCGAATTTGGCAAGGCGAAATTTTGGCGCGTTGTTATTTCTACGCGTTACGAACTTGGCGCGTTGCAAATTCGGCGCGTAGTAAGTTCTAAGCGTTTCGAACTTGGCGCGTTGAAAACTTGGCAAGTCGAAATTTTAGAACGTTGTAATTTCCATGCGTTTGGAATTTGACAGGTTGCAATTTCGCCGCGTTGTAATTTCCACGCTTTTCAAATTTAACAACTTGAAATTTCGGGGCGTTGTAAAATTGGCGAATCGAAATTTCGGCGCGCCGCGAATTTGGCAAGGCGAAATTTTGGCGCGTTATTATTTCTACGCGTTACAAACTTGGCGCGTTGAAAACTTGGCAAGTCGAAATTTCAGTACGTTGTAATTTCTAGGCGTTTCGAATTTCACAGGTTGCAATTTCCACGCGTTTTAAATTTGACAAGTTGCAATTTCGGGACGTTGTAAATTTGGCGAATCGAAATTTCGGCGCGCTGTTATTATTAATTTCTACGCGTTACGAAATTGCCGCGTAGTAATTTCTAAGCGTTTCGAACTTGGCGCGTTGAAAATTTGGCAAGTAATAATTTCGGCGCGGATTCATTTCAACGCGTTTTAAACTCTGCGCTTCGAAATTTCGGCGCGTCGCATTTCAATCGCGCAGTATCCCGGCACATACTCTACAAATGTCAAGGCCCGTGCACAATTTGATCAAATCTTCCCGAAGTCGGTAGGAAGTGGATCGATAGTGGAAATCAAACGTTTCCCGGAAACGCTCTCGCGGATTTTGTTTGTTAGGTGAATCGTAACGAATCGCTATCATGGTAACGCGATTGCCGACGGACTTTTATGATTAGCATATAAATCGTACGTGTTTTTTTTCACCCTCGCTCTCTCTCTCGTTCGGTTCGTCGTCGACGGGGTTGATATACCTACGTGTACGCACGCGATTTCATGTTAGTTTTTCCACGTTGCGTATCGATCACCGGTACACCCCTCGGCCCCGGTTGTCTCGCATGACGTGTTGCGTGACAATAATCAAGGGTTAACTCGAAAGGAAAAAACGATAATACGTGTCCAACGGGCAGAGAACTCGGCCCTGAACGGCGCCGAAACGTTTCGTTTGATCGTAGTTATTTCCACGAGCTCTGTTATCCGAGCGAGAGGCGAGAAATACGCTCCGCCTCGTTCTATTCTATTCTATCCTCTCTGTCGTTTCTCGCTTTTTCACTGCTACGGCCTGTCTTCTTCTACTCTTTAATTAACTTTACTTTGTTCGGGTCAATTGTCCCCTCGTCGAGGAGGAACTGTGCGTGCTGCCAACGACCCTGCTCGCGTTCGAACCATCGATCGCATTGTAAAACTGTTTTTGAAAGTCCCACCAAGTAAGGTGAAACGCTTGGACACCATTTTTTGCTAGCTTCAATCTTATCAGTTTAGAGAAACAGAACAAATTTTTCAAGAGTTGTAACATAAAATTCAGATTTTATAATTTAAAATCAGAAAATCATTGTTAGATTAATATTTCAATTGTATTAACAAGAATCATTCTAACCTATAGTTGGACATATTAAATCCAATCGAACCTATCAAGTAAGGTGAAATGTTCTAAGCTTGGTCACCATTTTTTGCTACCTTCAATCTTATCAGTTTAGAGAAACAAAACTAATTTTTCAAGAGTTGTAACATGAAATTCAAATTTTAAAATTTAAAATCACAAAATCATTGGTAGATTAATATTTTAATTGTATTAACAGGTATCATTCTAACCTACAGTTGGACGTATTAAATCCAATCGAACCTAACAAGTAAGGTGAAATGTCCTAAGCTTGGACACCATTTTTTGCTACCT
>CM052199.1:7330773-7361540 GCA_028455805.1 Lasioglossum figueresi
AAGTTGTACACATACTTTAAAATAAATAGGATTATATACTATTTACTATTTAAAATACTATTAATAACAGTGGGTGGGTGTAAATTTCGCAAATGGTTATGGAGTTATAATTATATTTAAATTTTAAGGGTGGCATTAAGTAATAAAATAATAATATTAAAAACAATATAAGTATGGTAATAAATAGTAAAATTAAATTTAAATTAAATAAATTGATTATTTTATTTTCAAAAATTGCTGCGTCGAGTAAGATATTTTATTTTCGAAGTTGTACACATGCTTTAAAATAAATAGGATTATATACTATTTACTATTTAAAATACTATTTAAAATACTATTTAAAATGCTATTTTCTCGACCTCTGCCTTGCACTCTCCTTGCGAGCCACAGGAACGCGTGTCAGGTTACAGCTAGTCGATAAGAATCGGAGAAGAAGAGGAATTTAAGTGATAAAAAGATTATCAATAGTTTATGAAAATTTCGGGGACGCGTGAAGGTGATTTCCAGTTCTTTTTACCAGCTGGATAAAATTTGTTCAGTCACTCAACAAATATACTGTGACGGCGACGCTTTGCGGTAAACGCGTCGTAACGTGAATTTACAACACGGTTGGGAATGGTAATAGTTTGGGGAGAAGGGAGGGTCCGGGGATCCAGAAATCCCGCAGAATATTCCGCGGAAATACCGTGAAAAGAATAGTGTAACATGTAAAGTATCTGGTTAGTAGGGAAGAAAGAGGGAAGCGAGAGGCTAGTAGAGAAGAAATTCCACGGTCAACATACGGTCCGCCTCCGGGACGAAACGACTTCTGGGTACGCAAGGAGTTCCTTGCGTTTCAGAACTCCGAGGACCATCTGTCGCTCGACTTAAAAATGACATCCGGTACCACGATTCCTCTCCCCCTCTGCCCCTCTGTCTTTCTCTCGCAACCAATCCCTCTTTCTATCGATTCCAGTTACGCTCCGCTGACGAATTATTTGGGTCAGCGAATTTATAACTCGGTGGAAACATTACGCGTCAATCTCGACACCATTTTAATTTTTAATTCTCCCGGAAAGTTGATGAATTTAATTCTCAAAATCTCCAGTTCTTTATACACGGGCCATGTGTGCAGTTAACTCGTTGCTCGTTTCACCATGAATTCCATTTTAACATCAAACGGTGTGGATCTTCATACAATTTTTGTACGTCGAAAATTTGAAGAAGAGTACATTTACAAATGGTACGTTCAATTGGATTGAAAACAGTATATTTAAAATTAGATAATAGCACATTAACATATTAACATATTAACGTAAGTTTGAAAAAACTATGGTACATGGCTAAACACTTTTTAATGGGATCTTCAATAGCAACAACAATTTTCATTGTGAACTAACAAGCCACCCTTAATAACATCATCTGATAGTTTCATTACGATTGCAATGTAAAAGAAAATTTCTATGCTTTCTTTGTACAACACAATTATTGATAATCCTATTAATGTTATAATAAACTATACAAATCTACGATTAATATTTATTTATTCTCATCTTTACATTATTTTTAATATTATTATTTTATTACTTAATACCGCCCTTAAAATTTAAATATTTTTTCATTACTTCCTTTTTGCAACAGAATTATTGAAAATCCTATTAATCCTATTAATAATATTACAACAAATTATATAAACCTACAATTAATTTATTATTTACTTTCATCCTTATATTATTCTTAATATTATTATTTTATTACTTAATACTGACCTTAAACTTTAAATACAATTATATCCCAATAACCATTTGCAAAATTTACACCCACCCACTATACTTATCTACTTTGATATTAATTTTATATTTATTATTATCCTATTAATATATTGCATTCAAACAGTGCTGGGGAAAATAGTATTTTAAATAGTAAATAGCGAATAATCCTATTTATTTTAATGTGTGTGTACAACATTGAAAATAAAATATTTCATTTGATCCAGTTGATGCAGTAATTTTTGAAAATAATATTCAATTTGAAGAATATTGAAAATATTTGTATTTTGTCGTTATTTTCAATTTCCATTTTAAATATTATTGCTGAAAATAATGGTTCTCCGAATATTATAACAATGCAAAAAGTAGAATATTTTATTTCTTGTTTCAGATTGTTCAAATAGATATATTTTATTTCGTGGATCAAAGCTGCTAAAATAAAAATATTTTATTTCCTGTTTCAGATTGTTCGAATAGAAATACTTCATTTTCGAAATTGTATATCCCGTTTAAAATACGATTTTCTTTAAGAAAAATAAAATCTACAATATTCAATAGTAAAATATTTGTTTGGCCAAATAATGCCCACCTCTGCATTGAAAACATTAAATTAAAAGTTCCACCGCACCGATCTGCAGATTTTATATAATTTTTTCGACGTCCGCCTACAAATAAGAACGGTTGTATCCCCGAAATCTGCAGTTGGCATAAACGCGTACAGTCTGCCGATCTAATCGATGCAAACAATGGCGGCGAATCTTCGCGGAGCCTCGTAAATTCGTTGAAAGTTTAATTTCGAGTTGTTCGAGGGAAATTACGAAGTTCGAGGGGTGGTAATATCGGAGCAGAAGCTTCGAAGGTCAACTAGGTCATTATCGTGTGCATACACGGTTGCACCGCAAAGCCCCGGGTCGTCTGCACACCTGTCCGCACCTGCCTTCGCTTCAGCTATGAATGAAGCTTAGCGGGACTTAACGTAGTGCGCGAAACCGCCGTCGCCGCCGCGCGACAAAAAAAAAATCTAGTGAAAGGCACGCGGCTGTTTATACTGTTGGCAGAAGTCGCGAATGAGAGAGTCGGAGCGTGACATTGACATTGGAGCGTTGGCAGTGACCGTTGCCGGTTGCGTCGGGGACGCGAAACGGTGCGACTTTCCGCCAAGAAGCCGGTCAAGTGGAACTGCGTGAGAAATTCGCGCGGACGACCTTACAAAGCCGCGCGGAAAGGTGCAAACCGTGAAGAATATGTGAATCCATTATACAGGGTTGTTCACGCGACTTGCACACCTACAGGGTGGAGCAATAACTATGACCGCTTAGAACATTGTCGTTATTTGTAATAATATGAAAAAATTTTATATACAAAACTTACGCGGTATGGAGGGGGGCATATTGTGACACAAACATTTTCTGCGTGGGTGGATGCATAGAGGAGATTTCAAGGTTATATTGATTTTTTTTAATCGAAAGACCCACTTTTTGTATCATGAATCGATAGATTATCGAATTCTGAGTAAAAATGTATTGACCTTCGTATACCCTAAACATAATAGTTAACGAGGTATCATCCAAAAAAGAATGAAAATTATTTCGATGATATCTCGTTAACTATTAGATGTAGGATGTATGGAGGTCAATACATTTTTACTCAGAATTCGATGATCTATCGATGCATGACACGGAAAGTATATCTTTCCTTTTAAAAATATCAAGGTGACCTTGAAATCTCCTCTTTGCCTCCACCCACGCAAAAAATGTTTGTGTCACAATATGGCCCCCTCTGTAACGTGTATGTTTTGTATATAACATTTTTTCATATTATTACAAATAACGGCAATATTCAAAGTGGACATAGATATTGCCCCACCCCATAATATTCGGCCGCTCTAAAAATGACGATAACTTCTTTAATATTGTACTATATGATCTGAACTTTTTTCGGAAGCTAGAGCAATTAGTTTACTACAGGATGTGAAAAGAAATTTTTTCAAAAATTGTTCGGAATTGTAGAAAAAAAATACTAAAAGTTGCATTTTCAACTTCTTTGTCTGGGCCTATATTGAAAATTTAGAAAATACGTTTTGTAGATCTGTGTCGATTAAACGTATTCTGAAAATTTCGTCGAAATCGGTCGACGTTGCAATGAGATGCAAACGTTTAAAGATGGTAAAAATTGCAGATTTTCGATCTCTCACTGCAATAAATCTAAGGATCTTACATCTTACATCATTCAATGCCTGTCGTTTTTTCCCGAACCAACCAATTTCGATGAAACTTTCTCAGTGCATATAATCGAAACAGATTATACGAAACAGATTACAGAACGTATTTTTCAAATTTTCAATATAGGCCCAGATAAACAAGTTGAAAATGCAATTTTTAATATTTCTTTCTACAATTCCAATTAATTGCAATTTCTGCAAATATTTCTTTTCACATCCTGCAGTAAACTAATTTCTCTAGCTTCCAAAAAACGTTCAAATCGCACAGTCTAATATTTAAAAGGTTGTCGTCTTTTTTAAAATATTATTTCGTAGACTAGAATATCGTTCGATATTCTAGAATCTATTATAGTACAGTACACACCGGAATACGTAACAATATAAAATAATAAAAATGAATACAGTCAGAATGAAAATAAGTGTAGTCAGAATAAAAAACATTGCTCCAGTTTTTGATTCAAACAGAACATTTCTAAAAATATTTCGAAAACCACTTACTTCCGCCACGAAAAAACAATGCGCTCGGGCGAACGTGTTCCATCAGAAAATATTAGTTCACAGTGAAGATTATCTTTCTAGACACGTTAGCCAGTATTTCCGGGAGTGCAGTTCGTATGGAGGGTAACGCGTTAATAACAAAATCTGATAACGGAATTAAAAACTCGAACACATATATATATATACATATATATATACAGGGTGTTCGAAAAGTCTGGAAACGGTCGAATATCTCAAAAATGAAGCATTTTAGAGAGAAATGGTTCAGACATATATTTTATGGTTTCGCAAGGGCTATAAGATGGCGCCATTGGTTTGACCTTGAAGAATCATTTGAAGGTCACGCGAAGGTTACCTCAATTTTTTTAAATGGCACCCCCTATTTTTATTACATATTCTTGTAGCAAATCTCGAGAGCTTTCCAAATCACTGGAAACAAATGTTTTTTCATGAATTACTTTTCGAGTTATAAGGCTTCAAAGGTACAAATCCAACGGAGACAGATCTGGAGAACGCGGTGGCCAACGAATTTGACCATACGTTCTTATCCAACGATTTCTAAACTTGTTATTAAGATATCCCCTAATTATAATAGCATTGTGGGCAGGACACCCGTCTTGTTGAAGGTACATATCGTTCCTAATGTTCAGTGAAATGTCTTGGAATAAGTGTGGAAGTTTTTCTTCCAAAAAGTTCAGATACCGAGCAGCTGTCAAATTTTCTTCGTAGAAATATGGTCCGATTAAGTGACCATTTAAAATACCACACCAAACATTGACACTAATTTTAGTTTGAAAGTTGCGATCTCGTGTCCAGTGTGGATTCTCTGTTGACCAATAACGTTGATTTCGTCGATCGAATACACCATTATTTGTAAATTTAGATTCGTCTGTCCACATAATTTTCGTAAATATTTCAGGATCCTCTTCGTTAGCAGCAGCTAGCCACGCCAGAAATTCTAATCGCCGCTGTCAAATGGATGATATTTGTATCTTTTCGTAATTATATTAATACTTTTGACCGACACATTTCAAGTTTGAGATCATTTCAAGGTCATAGTATAGTACACCGTTAAATTCGTCTCGACGTCAGAAACAATCCTATGATGTCCAAAACATATAGTGCCATTTAAAGAAGTCGAGGTGACCTTTACTTTTTTACGTAAAAAACATTTTTTCAGATTTAAGAATATGCGAACATGTAGCTCATCAAGTACTGAGAAACTTTTGTCTAAAACATTTTTTAATTGCACTACTGGAAATGCCTAAAAAATGGTGACATAACTTAACGGATACACCCTGTATATATATATATATATATATATTTAGAGAGAGAGGGAGAGGGAGAGAGAGAGAGAGAGATTAAACGTTGTAAATCGTATTTCTAGTAAAAAAAGAATCGTAGAAGTTCGGCGGAAGCGAGAAACGAAATAAAACCCCGCGAAAATCGAGTTCCGTGCGCTACGCGCCGCGCCGGCGAAGTAGTTTGCCGAATCGATCGCAGCACCGAAACTAGCCTTCAACGAGAACGTCCTGACGATTTTTGTCGCAGCAACAAGTTGCTGGGTGGAAATGTCACCCTGGCTTCGAAGCCTGGACACACGCATTATATTGTAATATTCAGCCAGGTGAACCCGAACCCGTCGTTCCTATCTCTCACTCGGGATTTAATGCGACCCATTAGCTAAACGGTTACATCGAAAACCGACGAACACGCTATTCGCGTGTAATCACTTTTTTCGGGGAGAAAAATCCTGGCGGAAAATGGAATTGAAAAGTTTTGAAAACATTCATCTACGATTTCTAGTTGCTGCGTTACAACGTCTCCGAGAGAGTTAACAATTTTTTGCCGGGTTTAATATTCGGAGGTTGATTGTGAAATTGTGAGGGGTTGAAAATCGAGGTGTTCGGTTTCAAACGAGACCAGGAACATTCGTCTACGATTGTTGGTTGCTGTTTTAGAACGTTTTCAATGAAGCCTAGTTGCAGTTTTAAGAGACTTGAAAATTATTGACTAGGATTGGCGACTAAAAATTGTTTGGAAAATTGAAATTGTTGCCGGAAGTCTGCTCTTCGAAACGAGACCGCAAACTTTGATCTAGGATCATCGAGTATTTTTGATAATTATTTAGAAAGAGGTACTCCCTCTTCGATTTTGATGAGATTTAAATATGTTATATGTAGATTTCGACGTTTTGAACAACTTTTTCCTTTTCACGTTGGATTATTTTCTAGCGTTGCTTATGCAGTCTTAAGATCAACGCTCTTCGAAACGAGACCGCAAACTTTGATCTAGGATCATCGAGTATTTTTGATAATTATTTAGAAAGAGGTACTCCCTCTTCGATTTTGATGAGATTTAAATATGTTATATGTAGATTTCGACGTTTTGAACAACTTTTTCCTTTTCACGTTGGATTATTTTCTAGCGTTGCTTATGCAGTCTTAAGATCAACCCCTTGTTACATCTGGCAAATTACTTAAAATACTTCAATGCAACATACATATTTCATTAGTTGAATGTTAGAATTGCAAGCGTTCGAATAATTTCGCGTATGAGTGTATATCGATATCTAATCAATTACTAAACATTTAGTTATTGCGTGAAATGTTGTACCAATATTTCATATCCATAAAATTTCAAAAAATCATAGGGAATGGAAATATTTTAGATCGGACGAAATATTTAATTTAAAAGAAGGCTGAAATTGTTGAAAGATTGTAGCGTGTTTGAATAAATATTCGAGCTTCCGACGAACATTATTCAATGTTGAGGGCTCGTGTTTGAAGTTCGCTCTGGGAAAAGATGACACGAGAGGCGAAGGGGACGACATATCTATTTAATAATGTAACAAAAGGAGTCGAGCAGCACTCGATTTTATGTCAGCCCGGCCCTCCTTTATTGCGTCATTAATTAACGGAATGATCCGAGACGGTGCGTAAACCTCGCCATAAAGGTTAGTACAGAGGGACCCTAAAATTAAGTGATTCACTAGCCGCACCGAAGAAAGCCTATTATCGTTTCTATTGCCAATTCGACGGAGACACAAAACGAAATTAATTCCAAACACTTGGAGGCTCGATGGCGATGCCGAGCCGAAAAAATCGTCGTAAAGCGGCCGTATATCACGCCTAAATAAATATCTGTTGTGCCGTATAAAAATCTTTGCGCAACCATAATTAAATCCCTCGACCCCAATCGTTTAAGTGCCTGCAGAGATTTCGATCGGATTCGTGACAGGGTGATTTAATTGAAAAAATTTTATAGACCATTTATAGGACATTACTTTTATTTTGTAGCATCAGGTATTGCATTACATTTGTATAATAACTGAAACATCGAAGGAAATATTTCTCGTAATTATTTAGAAGGATGTACTCCTCCCCGATTTTGATGAAATTTAAATTCGTTACGCAGCTACACATTTTGAACAAGTTCTCTTTTAGTTCTCTTTTAGTTTTCGAGATATATATTTGCAAAGAAAAACAGGAGTAACGTACTGTTTCATTTCGGAAGTCCGCAACGTGTTTACAAAAACGGTAAACAGACGTCGAATATCTCGAAAACTAAAAGAGACTCCCTCAAACGTGAAAAGGAAAAGGTTGTTCAAAATATCGAAATTTTCAACATATTTAAATTTCATCGAAATCGGAGATCGAAACCCTCTTTCTAAATAATTACCACATTTTTGTTCTTGAGCAGAATTGTTAGTTAACGACAGAGTAGAGTCTGACAGAAATTGACAGCTTGTTATTTACTGTTACCAGTGCCCATAGTGCAATACAACAATATTATATTAATGTGTAGTCCTTCATTTATACTGGTAACATTTACATAACAAAAAAATAATATGCAACAGCAAAATCTCGAAGTGATCGCAGCAATTGCAACGAGATCCGCGTTGAACAATTTGAAGAATTGATTCGGGAGAAAAATAGGTTCTGTTGGTCATTTTTGAGTTTGTTGAGCGTTGTGCATTAAGAATTTAATTTCACCATGTAATAGGATAAGGGATTCATGTACTGACATGCTGAACAAACCATGTCTGGTTTATAGCATTAAATAATAAATAAATAAAAATAGGTTGGGAGATTTGTTATATTTTTGATCGCAAAACTTGTGACGCAATTTGCAATGCCACAGCGCGAAAGTAAACAACAATGAAGCTGAGAAAGGAGATTTAATACCGCGCTATAAACCAGCTCGCCTAACCGGCTAAATTAAAAGTAACCTTCGTGGTCTCTCGAACATTGGATCCCGCACGACTTTGCAACATTCGCGACAAAAATTCTCACGGCTATGAAATCTATACATCTCGATATCAGCTTCGCTGGAAACGAAATGACAAAAACTGAAGGACGCCGAAACATCTGCAACGACAATTTCGTAATTTCGTCAACAGCTTCGTTTGCAATATTTTGTCAAATGCAACAAAAGGAGAACTGCGCGCGCTACGACTACGCGCTGCGGACCTTTATGCAAATCGAGAGAACTGTTCTTCAGCAACCGGAGGAAATTTGAAATTCATGCTATTAATAAAAAAAACATTCAGGAAACGAAAGGAAAAATTGTTAATTTTGCCCTGCCGGTTTTCCTTTAAACGTGTTTTGTGCACGGCCACGCACGTGCGTACTGCGAATGCATAAAACATGTAATTAGAAGGTTGCGTGATAACGCGTGCAAAATTCATCCGACTTCTGAAAAATTACGCGATCACGGAAGTCGCTGATTATGTTGAAAACAGCGCGGGTATCGTTTGACAGTTGACAGTAGAATGAAGATGCTCGAAAAAGCAGAAATCTGAATGAATTATTTATTAACAGCTCGTCCGATCTGCGAACAGAATCCGGAAAAATGGTAAATTTTAAACCGACCATTTTATCCTTTGCCTCGATTACAACGGAGAATGGAAAACCGAAATAGGTCACGCCAATGGCACGTTAAGATTAGTCCTAGATCCTCCTTGACCTACAAACGACTCTCGAAAAATTCCACGCGATCAATTAACCTGACGTTAAATCTCCAGACCTGGGTAAAAATATTTCACGAGGCGTAAATAAACATTTATGCAAAACAGGTCCGAAAAGATCAACTTTCACACATTAATTTGACGCAACTTCTAACATAATCGAACACCGCATAGTGACATAACCTATTAGCCAACTACTATTGGTATGAGGGATCTCGAAAAGATCAAATAATAAATACTATAATACATTATTATACTTGTTGTAGATTTCGTACAACAAAAATAAAAGTACAAATTATTTTTAATTATTCTTTTATGCACAAGTGGATGTACGATTCACCTAAACGTCTAACATAATCGACCACCAAACGATCAAATAATAATTACTACAATTATTATATTTGTTCTATATTTCGAACAACAAAAATAAAAGTACAAATCATTTTTAATTATTCTTTTATGCACAAGAAGATGTACGATTCACCTAAACCTCTAACATAATCGACCACCAATAGATCAAATAATAATTATTACAATTATTATATTTGTTCTATATAACCGTGAAAATAACGTAGACAAAAATAATAAAAATGAATCGAATAATACAAAAAAAAAGTACAAGTCATTTTCAATTATTCTTGTATGCACAAGAATATTACGATTCACCTAAACCTCTAACATAATCGACCCCCAAACGATCAAATAATAATTACTACAATTATTATACTTGTTCTATATCCCGAACAACCTTGAAAATAACGTAAAAAAATAATGAAAATGAATCGAATGATAAAAAAATAAAAGTACGAATCGAATAGTGGATGTACGATTCACCTAAATGTCTAACATAATCGACCACCAAACGATCAAATAATAATTACTACAATTATTATACTTGTTGTATATTTCGAACAACAAAAATAAAAGTACGAATCATTCTTAATTATTCTTTTATGCACGAGAGGATGAACGATTCACCTAAACGTCTAACATAATCGACCACCAAACGATCAAATAATAATTACTACAATTATTATATTTGTTCTATATTTCGAACAACAAAAATAAAAGTACAAATCATTTTCAATTATTCTTTTAAGCACAAGAAGATGTACGATTCACCTAAACCTCTAACATAATCGACCACCAAAAGATCAAATAATAATTACTACAATTATTATATTTGTTCCATATCTCGAACAACCGTGGAAATAATAAAAATGAATCGAATTATACAAAAATAAAAGTGCACATCATTTTTAATTATTCTTGTATGCACAAGAAGGTGTACGATTTACATAAACGTGTAACATAATCGACCACCAATGATCAAATAATACAATAATTACTACAATTATCATACTTGTTCTATATCTCGAACAACCGTGGAAATAACGTTAAAAAAATAATAAAAATGAATCGAATAATACAAAAATAAAAGTACAAATCATTTTTTAATTATTTTTGTATGCACAAAAAGATGTACGATTCACCTAAACCTCTAACATGATCGACCACCAAAAGATCAAATAATAATTACTACAATTATTATACTTCTTGTATATTTCGAACAACAAAAATAAAAGTACAAATCATTTTAAATTATTCTTGTATGCACAAGAAGATGTACGATTCACCAAAACCTCTAACATAATCTATTAGAGAAACTATGTATACGCATAGAACGAGATCACAGAAAGATCAAATAGTAATTGCTACAATTATTATAATTGTTTCATATCTCGAACAACCGTGAAAATAACTTTAAAAAATAATAAAAATGAATCGAATAATACAAAAATAAAACCACAAATCATTTTTAATTATTCTTGCATGCACTAGAAGATGTACGATACAACTGCATAACATTCGATTAAAAAATTCGTTGCATAACTCAACAAAACTGATACTTTAATTCTGCGGGATATCGCAGCTCGGTAAACTAAATATATTCTACTCGGATTAAAAACATTTTCCACTAAAATACGTCTTTGGGAAGTTCGCAAACTTAGTCGCGTGTAATGTTAAAAATCGCACGAAAGCGAGATGCACCGTGTCACAGAAAAGGAGATTGATATCTCGAAAGGAAAAGAAATAGATTAGAATGTGTGGAATTCATAAAAATGAATCGAATAATACAAAGATAAAAGTACAAACCATTTTTAATTATTCTTGCATGCACAAGAAGACGCACGATACAACTGCATAATATTCGTTTAAAAAATTCGTTGCATAACTCAACAAAACTGATACTTTAATTCTGCGGGATATCGCAGCTCGGTAAACTAAATATATTCTACTCGGATTATAAACATTTTCCACTAAAATACGTCCTTGGGAAGTTCGCAAACCTAGTCGCGCGTAATGTTAAAAATCGCACGAAAAGCGTGACGCACCGTGTCACAGAAAAGGAGATTGATATCTCGAAAGGAAAAGAAATAGATTGGAATGTGTGTAACCTGAGAGAGATCCGGGTCGTCGCGGATCTTCGCGTCCATGCCGTCGGCGTGGATCCCGGCGACGATCGTCGCGAGGACGGCGATCTTGATCGACAGCATGGCGAGCGTAATAAATGCCGTTCACTCTCGAAATGTCACAAACCACACTCACTGTTTTACAAAGTACGCCGGCACAACGATTCACGGATCGAGATCACAGCGTCGTCGATCGTTTCGGCTGGGCGCGTTGATCGTTTTTAAATGCGGCGACCAGATGGTCGCACGGCGCGCGCACTGCCTCGAAACTCGCTCAAGTACGCCGCTTTCGAATACTATGCGATACCTAATCGTTCCGGGAGAGGAAGAGCGAGAGCTTCGTTCGCGAAGAGTCTCGATTATTCTCCAACGTTGGTTAATCGACCCTGTTTTTTATTCGGGGAGCGAAACGCAGCGATCGACTGACTCCGCACTCTTTTCGTAGGACGTGTCAACGATACGGAGGATGGCGCGGAACTGCGCCCTCTCCATGCCTGGACCTCCATCCCCCCCACCACGCCGCCGCAACGAGTCTTCGGAGTATACGTCGTCGTCTCCCCACCCTCCAACCCCGTCGTGGTCGACTTTCCCCCTCCCCTGAATTCGATGACTCCCCTAGCGCGACACACATTTCACACACCCGCGCTGGAACGGGACGAACGAGCATCGTCATTCGAGCCCTCCGAACAAATCTTCCCACCAGACGTTACTCCATTGTTGTTCTTACGATACAACACCACAATCTTCCATTTAACATCGCCGATTATTTTTTTGTAAGATTTTGAATGAGACCTGGTTACGATTTTCAATGATATTTAGAGATTCTTTGAGAGACTTGACAATTTTTCACTGAGACTGCAGATTGAAAATTGTTTGAAACATTGATCTTGAAGAATGGAGACTCCTCTTTGAAACAAGACTACAAACTTTGATCTAGGATCATCGATTATATTTTTATAACATTTTAAATGAGTCCAGGTTGCACTGCTTACTCAATATTATTGATTCTCTGAGAGACTTGATAATTTTTGACTGAGAATGGCGACGGAAAATTGTTTAAAATAATGCTGTTGAAGAATAAAGTCTCCTCTTCGAAACAAGACCACAAACTTTCATATACGATCGTCGATTATTTTTTTATAATATTTTGAATGAGACCAAGTTGCACTATTCACGCAATTTTATAGATTCTCGGAGAGACTTGAAAATGTTTGTCTTTCTAGTTAAAAATTTTAGATATACGATCTAGATCTATAGAAAATTTTTCATATACGATCGTCGATTATTTTTTTATAATATTTTTAATGAGACCAAGTTGCACTATTCACTCAATTTTATAGATTCTCGGAGAGACTTGAAAATGTTTGTCTTTCTAGTTAAAAATTTTAGCGACGAAAAATTGTTTAAAAAATTGCTATAGAAGACCGAAGTCTCCTTATCGAAACAAGACCATATGACAGGATCGATTATTTTTTTATAACATTTTGAATGAGACCTGGTTACGATTTTCAATGATATTTAGAGATTCTTTGAGAGACTTGACAATTTTTCACTGAGACTGCAGATTGAAAATTGTTTAAAACATTGATGTTGAAGAATGGAGTCTCCTCTTTGAAACAAGACTACAAACTTTGATCTAGGATCATCGATTATATTTTTATAACATTTTAAATGAGTCCAGGTTGCACTTTTTACTCAATATTATTGATTCTCTGAGAGACTTGATAATTTTTGACTGAGACTGGCGACTGAAAATTGTTTAAAAAATTGCTGTTGAAGAATAAAGTCTCCTCTTCGAAACAAGACCACAAACTTTCATATACGATCGCCGATCATTTTTTTATAATATTTTGAATGAGACTAGGTTGCACTTTTCACTGAATTTTATAGGTTCTCTGAGAGACGTGAAAATTTTTGACTGGCGACTGGCAACTGAAAATAGTTTTAAAAAAATTGCTATTGAAGACTGGAGTATCCTCTTCGAAACAAGATAATGAACTTTGATCTGACAGCATCGATTATTTTTTTATAACATTTTGAATGAGACCAAGTTGCACTATTCACGCAATTTTATAGATTCTCGGAGAGACTTGAAAATGTTTGTCTTTCTAGTTAAAAATTTTAGCGACGAAAAATTGTTTAAAAAATTGCAATAAAAGACTGAAGTCTCCTTTCCGAAACAAGACCATATGACAGGATCGATTATTTTTTTATAACATTTTGAACGAGACCTGGTTACGATTTTCAATGATATTTAGAGATTCTTTGAGAGACTTGACAATTTTTGACTGAGACTGGCGGCTGAACATTGTCTAAAACAATGCCATTGAAGAATGAAGTCTCTTCTTCGAAACAAGAGCATGAACTTTGATCTGAGGGCATCGATTATATTTTCATAAGATTTTGTATGAGACCTGGTTGCACTTTTCAATGATATTTAGAGATTCTCTGAGAGACTTGAATATTTTTGACTGAAACTGACGACTGAAAATTGTCTAAAAAAATGCCATTGAAGAATGGAGTCTCCTCTTTGAAACAAGACCATAAACTCTGATCTAGGATCGTCGATTATATTTTTATAACATTTTAAATGAGTGCATATTGCACTTTTTACACAATTTTATAGATTCGCTGAGAGATTTAAACATGTTTGTCTTTCTAGTTAAAAATTAAGGCGACGGAAAATTGTTTAAAAAATTGCTATTGAAGAATAAAGTCTCCTCTTCGAAACAGCACCACAAACTTTGATATACGATCATCGATTATCTTTTTATAACATTTTGAATGAGACCAGATTGCACTTTTTACTCAATATTATAGATTCTCTGAGAGACGTGGAAATTTTTGACTGGCAACTGGCGACTGAAAATTGTTTAAAAAATTGCTGTTGAAGAATAAAGTCTCCTATTCGAAACAAGACCACAAACTTTGATCTGGGATCGTCGATTATATTTTTATTACATTTTGAATGAGACCAGGTTGCACTTTTCACTCAATTTTAAAGATTCTCTGAGAGACTTTTTAACTATTTTATAACGGTTAAAAATACAAAATACAATATAGAATCACCTACAATTTCGTAACGGCGGAATTGAAAATATGAGAGCGTCAGTAATAATATGAATAATAAGTGAAATTGTATAGGGTGCATAACGTATTTTCTTGTGGGAGTGAGTCGCACGCTCCATCGAACGCGGGGCTGATACAGAAATTGCCTTCGCGATTTGCGATGATATTCGATTCTTTCCTCGACTAATTGTATCGCATGCAGCGAAATTTATTTGCAGTTATATTTTGGGTGTAAATATTGGAAATAATACGAGCTCGATGTTTGATAAATGACGTTGTAACATCGAGAGACGGACGGATTGATTGAAACGTATTGTTGGACGAGGGCGGATGCACGAGTGGAGAACGATTTATTAAGTAATAGTCATTTTACAGATTAAAAGTACGCTCGTTCTGAATTAAGCCCTGAAATAATCGCAACAGTCCGTAAGATAAGATTACGAAGAATAAACATTGTACAACATTGCATGTACAAACTATCGACTTTTAAACTCTGAAAAATTAACTGGCGGTAAATATGGCGAAACAATTAGTTTTTATTAATGCAACTTGAATCTCAAGGAAGATTATTTTGCAGTGGCGAAACTAGAAAAAACAAATGACGATAACTGTTTCACTGTAAAAAAAAATATGGCGAAATAATTTTTTTAATCAACGCAACTTGAATCTCAAGAAAGATTATTTTGCAGTGGCAAAATTAGATAAAACAAATGACGATAACTCTTTCACTGTAAATTGGTTTACAACTGCTCGACAGTGATAACAACACCTGCTTCAAATGTTAAAAAAAAAGTATGGCGAAACAATTTTGTTAAATCAATGCAACTTGAATATCAAGAAAGATTATTTTGCAGTGGCGAAACTAGATAAAACAAATGACGATAACTCTTTCACGGTAAATTGGTTTACAACTGCTCGACGGTGATAACAACAACTGCTTCGAATGTTAAAAAAAGAAGTATGGCGAAACAATTTTGTTAAATCAATGCAACTTGAATTTCAAAAAAGATTATTTTGCAGTGGCGAAACTAGAAAAACCAAATGACGATAACTCTTTCACGGTAAATTGGTTTACAACTGCTACACGAATGTTCAGAAATAAAAAAAAAATTAAACAGCGAGAATAAAACTGCAGCATTGTAGAACAGCGAGGCAAATGGTTTAGACTAGTTTAGAGTTTGGAAGGTCTACAATCCGGAGGCAGTGCCATTTCGAGGTGGCGAGCACGTGACGTCATTCGACCCTCATCCGCCCTCTCCTTGACCAACCACCACGAAATCCCTAACTACGTCGTAGACAGAGAGTGACATCACGTCTACAGACTTTTCTCGTTCTACGAGTGGCCCTTCTAAAGCCGTGTGCCGCCTTTGCTTTGCTTTTCTCCCGTGAATCCCCAGTTCTGCCACGTGGAGGGAAAGAGAGAGAGAGAGAGAGAGAGAGAGAGGGAGCCGTTAACCAAGAGCGTAAAGTTTCGAGCATATAGCAGAGAGAAAGAGCGAGAGAAAAAAAAGTGGAGAAAAAACTTGTAACGAGATTGTTCCAGCCTGCTACGTTCCTCCTTTGATTTATTAACTTATACCTCGTACGTCCAAGCCGAATAAAAATCGGTTTCAACGTATCGGCTATCAGGTGTTGCAAAATTAATGGCTCCCCATTCCGATGGCTCCTCTCGCCGCCCTCATTGCGAGCACTTCTCTCTCTATAATTCCATTCCACGTTGAAAAGTTGGCGAAACGTGTCCTGCAGGTATGCATGCGCTTCCTCGTGAATCCGAACATGAGCTGAACGCATTAGCTCTGATCGTTCCGTTGGGATTCTCCTGTGGAAAATGGCACCCCCTTAATACATGCTCTATAAACAAATTTATCACACGGACAATTTTCATTATCTCTGGTTGAAACAAATCACACGTCTACCTCATATAGCAGTACACATGTAAAAAAAATCTCGATGCGAAAGGTTCCATATTTTTTTTGGAAAAAATTCCCGAAAATTGGCAAATTTTACACTCGAGACCAGAATATCCACTTCTGAAGCGTTATCCATAAAAAAATTTGTAACTCGGGCAATATTTATTATTTTTAGTTGAAAAAAATCGCACATTTATCTCACATACCTGTATATACGTATAAAAAATCTCGATGCGTAATGTCCGATATTTTTTCTGGAAAAAATTCCCAAGAATTGGCAAATTTTCCACTCGAAACCAGAACATCCTCTTGAAGCATGCTTCATAAAAAAATGTATAACTCGGGCAATATTTATTATTTCTAATTCAAAAAAATCTAACATATACCTCACATAGCAGTACATACGTATAAAAAATCTCGATGCGTAAGGTCCGATATTTTTTCTGGAAAAAATTCCCAAGAATTGGCAAATTTTCCACTCGAAACCAGATCATCCCTAGAAGCATATTCCACAAATAAAATTGATATCTCGAACAGTTGTTAATATTTTTACTTGAAAAAAATCCCGAATGCACCTCGAATACCTATCAATATACGTGGAAAATCCCAATAGCGGGGGTTCAATGGTCCTCCATAGAAGAATACCGAAAAATTGTTGAAACGATGTGATTCGCGAGTACTCGCCTCCGAGCAGATAACAGGGCGGAAGCGAATGACGTGTGAGGATCAAAGGTATATCGCGAATGATCGAAGAAGATCGGGCGAGTGTCTGGCGGTCGTGAATGCGGGGGGGGGGGGGTAAGTACTCTCGTTGATTGCCATTAATTAATTCCTGCTCCGGAGTCTCCGACCTTCTTCCGTCTTAGCGCGCCCTTAACACGTGCATTCATAGTCGCGACTTCCGTCATTAATAATCCAACGTACAAGAGGATGCCTCATATAGAGCTCTCTCGAAACAGCTCTTCGTGTCGGGCTCGTAAAACTTCTCGAATAATTGCGAATTAAGATAAGAGAGACGGAGACAGAGACATTCGAGTGGACCGTCGCGGCGTCATGTTTGCGGCGTTACCTCGAATCGATATAATTGTAAACTCGATCGCCGAGTTCATTCGGGGGAATTTCCAGTGGCATGGTGGAAGTGGACTTAGACCCGATTCTCGAAACCTCCCGGGGCAATGAGGATTAAGGAAAGATCCTGATCGCGAATGTAAACGCGCAGGGGTTACGGAAGTTCTCTATTGTTGGACCCGCTTCGGGTTCCACGCTATAGCAGTCGCGGTAAGTTTGCCCGAATCCCCCTGGTAATTAGTAGTCCAGATACGCCTGTTTGACCCCGCGAACGATCCAATTTGTTGTTACTTAAGCGAGTACATAACCCCGACGTCGCGACGACTCCCTCCGAAGACCTTGTCCTTCATATCCATCTTTCGTGCGCCATCAGTTCGCCCCAAGCAGTATGCAACTCTCCCGCAGCGCTGTACAGCGTTCACGTACATCTCGTCCTAGCCTAATTTCGGTGATACATTCGCCGAAATGTCTATGAAGTCACTACGTTTTGTAACGAATTCTTATTATTATACCATTCCAACGAAAAATTTGTGTTTCGTAGCGTTTCGGGATTACATAAAGAAAGCATACACACCGATTTCAAAACACTGGTATAACATTTATTGATACAGGAAAACAAAAATATAATTTTACGCAGAACAACCCGCGAAATTTCTATTAATGTCACTCTCGTTTTACACGGATAAAGTTGAAATTAACGATTGTTTTTTTATTTTATCTATTTTAATATCTGGCGTAACCTCCATTTTTTTTAATTACATTAAAAATACGGTTGGGCATTGACGAAACTAACTTTTACAACGCATCTCTTAGTTCGCTAATGGAGTTGTATCGTTTGCAGTATTTATAAACTTGTCGTGCAATGATAACCCAAACATTTTCAATAGGGTCGACGATTTTTAACTGTTTTTCGCGTGTCGTTTGCATCGCATTAACCTATGCAGATAAAAGTTGTACTCGTTTAACGTTACATCTTATTAAAGAGATTTAAATATACAATTCAACCACGCCTGTCTTCACTTTCAATTCTTTTGAATACAATTATTATAAACGGAAAACAAAATGTGGTGCATCTATTCCGAAATTACACAACTCGATTTTCACGAGTCATCTAGTCTTCTTAAATAACACAATATTTCCAGCAGTTTCAATTCTTGCAGTAATACTTTTTGTATATGTACTTCTCAGTTTTCCCAAGGGAAAATGAAAGCAGATTTTGTTTTACCATAAAAATCTAATGAAATTTTGGTGTAACATGCTTAGGGGGTGAAACTAGCCGTCAAAGTTCTGGTGGAAAGTCCATTTTACCGAATATCTCCGAAACTATTGGGTCCGGACGAAAACTTTCGAAATCCAATTTGCGCGTCTTCGAATGTTTCAGTGGAAACTGACTTGACAAAAAATCATTTCTGACGGAGAAGCTACAGGCACAACATTTTTTCTGGAAACAATCGTAGACAGTGTGTAACTTGCGATGGGACGAAAAACTAAATTTGACCTTAAACTTCTCCGTCAAGGTCAAATTTTTTTTGTTCGCAAAGTGAAGTACACACTGTAGACAATTGTTCCCGGGGAGTCTTGACTTTTGAAGTTCGATTTCGCGGGAGCACGAGGCACTGTTGTCCGGAAAATTCCGCGCGAACGGTTTCTAATAATGGCGGCGTTATCGCAGTCGTTCCCCGAACAAAACTGGCTAATTCACGGTTTGGTACGGAACGAAACCATCGATCATGCGATACTGCACGCTCGATTGAACATCATGCCAATCCTTTGCAGTCTTTCCTATCGCGATCAGCTCTGTACATTATTGGTAAAGCCTCATCCGCGCGTATGGTTAATTTACGTTAATACATCGAAATCCGGTCGGGTGACGTCGAAGAGCGCACAATGATCGATGCCAATACGATCGAAATTTCTGACGCGCTAAAACAGAGCCCGATAACGGTGACCATCTGCGTTCGAATGATCGAGCATCGTCCCATACCCTCTCCACTTTTTAATTCTATAGAAAAATTACGATTAAAACTTTGTGTTGCAGCAGAGAATCGTCGGCGTGTTTTAATCAAAAGCTTCATCGGACCGTGTTGCTTTATAGTGCTTTCAGCCATGCGCCGCTCAAAAGAGCTGGCTCGAAGAACAGTTTCATCATCGCTGCATGACGTTTAATTTTTAAATTGAACTACTGCTTTTACGTGCAATCGGCGTTATACCGGACCCTGCGATCGTCAAACGAACACTATACCATCCCCACCACCTTTTTCCCTTGAAAAAGTACCGCCCCGTCCCCGTAAAAATGAAAATTGTTCGCCTAATAGCGAATGGGATCGTGAACTTTTACCGTGTCGTTCGGGCTTCCATTTGCACTGTAAGATCGAATGATTAGAAGAATTAACATCGGGACGGTCGGATAAGAGAATTTTCGGATGGAACGCTTGGCGGGCCAGGTGAGAACATAAATATTAACTCATATTAACAAATGGACTCCGGATTTTATGGATTTGTAACGAAAATGAGCAAGTGCAATTTGAAACAGTGAAAATATTAAAAGACTTTAAGCGTGTCTCTCTCAATATATTAATTTCACCACATTACAATTATTCGTGAAGAATATTAATTTATAATTAACTCCTGCGCCTTGCAATTGACGCACAAATCTTTATTTTGCATAAACATCCGGAACCTATTATTAAATATTAAATTGTGTGATACGAGCTGTAACAATTTTTATAGATAATAGTCGAATTTGTTGAATGGTCTGTGAGTCTAAAAATTTTTCAGAAAACAATCTGTTAAATAACGCAATTTTTTTTAGTAGTTTAATAAACGTGATACGAGTTTTAATAATTTCTGTAGTATAATTTGTTTAATGGTCTGCGAGTCCCAAATTTTCTTTAGAGAGCAAATTCGATGAATGCCACAATTTTTTTTAGTGGTTTTAATTCGGCAATGTTACATTGGCACAAATAAATAATTTGATACGCATTTAATATTAAAGTAGTGAACGGTTAGACAATGCACTAGGATAAAATTGTAAGCTAGCCGAGCCGCGTTCTTTATCCTTTAAACACAGTCCCAGCGAGATGGATAAAAGTGCGCGCATTGCAGAGCGCATTAAACGTGGAAATTCCGCGGAAAATTAATTGTGAATGACAAACTTTAGCCCTTTGCTCGCGTATGAAAACTGTGGAGCACCGCTCGAAGTTATTACACAACGCGAAACAATTTTCACATTACCGAACGTCCCTGTATTTAATGAATCGCGAAAAATTCAGGTCAGTTGTTGAATGTCCCATTTCTCATGGAAATCATTTTTCCACTGAAACAATTGCTTTAATCATTTCAATTAGAAAGAATACAAGTCGACGTTGCCGCAGCGTGTACGCAACTTAATGTCACACGTCTAAGAATCTTTCCAAAAATATTTTTCCATTAGATCTGCCAGCCTAAAGAGAACAATTCCCCGAGCAACAAACCCGGCATAACTCAGAATAGCTTTAAAGAATTCGCCTGATTAACACGTCTACGGAACAGTTCTGCACGACATTTGTTGAAAATCTTCCCCCAGAACCGCGTAGGTGCACTTTCAGCGGTCCGGAACCTCGAGCGACGAGTGCAACATCATACAATTCTTCACATAACTGTTATCAACTTGATTATTTTTTCGTGAAACTTCGGTCGATGTATTCCTGACATTATTCCGATTAAAAAGAGCCCAAGCACGATACATTTCGCATCGGTTTCGGTGCTGCAATACATGATTTAGTGGGACCTCTATTATCCGAACTGGAGGACGTTTTTCAAGACGATTTTTGAATGTGTTCTGGTAAGAATTTTTCGACGTTCGAGGGCTCAAATTGAAGCTGGAGGGTGACGCTTTCTGATAGGAGTGTCTGGATCCAAACGGAAATTCCAACCTCGATTATACGAACTGGAGGACATTTTTCAAAACGATTTTAGAACGTGTTCCGGTAGGATTTTTTCGACGTTAGAGGGCTCAAATTGTAGCTGAAATATGACGCTTTGAACCCAATAATACATTATTCCATACATTACTAAAATTTGATTGTTAAACAGTTGATTGACAACAAGCCTGAACTGTACGTCCTAGAAAAATAATTCGGGCTTGTTGTCGAAGAGCACGGTAGTAACAGAAATGTATTACTATCATTTCAAAATTCTTCAATTCAGGTCAGTTGTTGAATGTCCCATTTCTCATTGAAATGATTTTTCTACTGAAAAAAATTGCTTGAAAGTCAACGTTGCTGCAGCGTGTACGCAGCTCAATGTCACAGGTCTAAGAATCTTTCTGAAACGATTTTACCATTAGATCTTCCAGCCAAAAGAGAACAATTCCCCGAGCAACAAACGGTGCGATGACGCGTCGACGGTGGCACGGAACAGCTTTAAAGAATTCGCCTGATTATGCGCACGCCATCTTAGCATAAACTGCGGCTGGTTCTGGACAGGCACTTTCTCCGTGTGCAGAATATTTTCCAATACCCGGCGGGTCCCCGGTAAAAACCGAATGCAGGAAGTTGACAAAGTTATTGGTAAATAATGACCCAATTTTCCATGGGTTAGGAGAGACGGGTGGGGTGGAGGGGGAGGGGGGGCTTCGCGTAGAGAGAGCACTCTCCGACTGGGATGCGAGAACGCAGATATTGTGAAGAGCCTGTTGGAAGTCGCGGTCCGCGTGTGTATGTGTGCTCGCGTACTTGGTACCTCGGTGTAAACTCTGTTGAACTCTCGTGCTTTCTGCGAGGCTGCTCGTCGCTGGATAGGGCGTGCGGGTGCGGGTGCGGGTGCGGTACATGCCGAAGACGCATTAATATTAATGTACCGGGATTTACTGCGACACGGGTTGCTCGAGCCTCATGGGTAGGATGTATGTTTACAAATACGTTTCTCAATGTACCCCTGCCCCAACGACGCGACGGTTTGCCGGGACTCTCTCTCTCTCTCTCTCTTTCCCTCCCCCTTCCTCTCTTTCCCTGCGTCGCTCCATAATCTAGGCGCGTTCTTCCTTACCGGAAGTAGCAAGTAACGTTGGCAAACTTGGACTCCCTACATCTTGCCTGCGAGTTCCTCCGAGGGGGCTTCCGCCTGCGGTATTCTCGCCGCAGAAATGGTTACGCTGAAGTGTGTCAACGCATATCTCACCTTTTCTGCCGCGAAGTGTACACCTCCCGTCGGAAAGTCCGTGTACATCCTCTTTAGAAAATGCCGGGGAATTAGCACGGAAGCGTCCCATCGTCAACAAACAGTGTCCACCCGTCACAAATCAATCCCTTTTCACGATTTCCTGGTAGCCACATTCGAATCTTTAACACCGTGTTGCATTCGTGAGGCTGATTTGCGATAGCTGTTTCGGATCCAATTATTTATTTATGAGACCTACACCAGCTTACACCGGACTCTTTTCCCGATAAAATGATAACGGACACGACCCAATTCGGACTGCGCGTATCGGTTTAATCCACGAATAACTGCGACCTCGATTACCCGAACCGGAGGACGTTTTTTCAAAACGATTTTAGAATGTGTTCCAGTTGGAATTTTTCGACGTTCAAGGCCGCAAATTTAAGATGAGAGATGGCGCTTGCTGGTATGCTTCAGAACGAAATTCCAAATAAAAAAATATCGAACATCAGGACAGATTGAGTGGATAGATTTTAAGAAAGATTAGAAGAATGATCGTCCCATCTGTTCAATCGTTCGATGATATATTTTTCATCCTTGACTGTGCATCAAGAAACACTTGCCCGCGTACTCCGTCATATAAAATAACCATATTTTTCGACACATAAAACCGCGATATTTCTCTGTCGCTCGATGGAAACACGTACTTCCCGTGGCCGACACGCGAGGATTCCCCTGACTCCGGAAAATAATGATCGCGTCCGATGCCGTGTAGGTGGACCTTCCCATGGCCCCCGCGATGCTTCAGATTTTTATGTCTTGCCTTTCCCCGGCAATCCCTTGCGGATCCTGTTTTCAGTGGATCCTCTCGGCTACGCGGTGATGTAAGGACATCACGATAATAGAAACTTATCACGCGGAGAAGAAGGGGAAAGGGGACCGTATACTTTATTACTGTTTTCGCGGGAAAAAGAAAGTCGTCCTTCCGGATGGTAATGGACGGAATTTCTCACAACCAGTTAGGAGAAGTCTGCCTTGCAACATTGAAAATTCTGCAGTTTTCCTCCGAAGCACGCGCAAAGGTCACGGTACAAGATACAGCCGACTGGAACGTTGTAACGACGTAAATATGTACAGCCGTTTAAGAACACATCCACGGCCCATGAAAGGCGAACAGACTGCCAATGAAAGTGTCGAAAGGTTTCCTGCGGTGATGCACAGAAAAAGAGAGTCGAAACTGTCGAAAGACACTCGACGAATATCGACATCTCCATAGAATCCTGCACCGTCGCGAGGGAGATCCTTGAAGAACCTCTTCAGGCTGAATAGAGGAAGGTTTTCGCTATGTGCGGATGTCGGTAGGAGTAAAACATGAACATTCCACCGGCAACATATTTTACGCGGAGCAATCTTTGGCTGGGATACGCGAGACCCGAGCAGAAACGTTAATTTGACGGGGCATGGCAATGCGTCGGACGTATCAATCTCCAGCGAGCAGTGAACACCAGATGTCAGCCTGGTTTCTGGCATTTAGGGTAGGTTCTAGAGGGCGATAGTTCGAAAGAGGGTGCAGCCGGGATTTCCCGTAGTCCCTAACTAATCCAAACATTCCTCGAGACGTTCAGGGTTGCTGATGGTAGATCGTGATAACATCTCGCTTGTAGACCTTGGAATTCCGCTTCCAGCAATTTCTCGGATTCTGAAGAAAGTACACGGTCGCGTATGTTCGTTCTCGCGATTTGGTTAGGCGTCTTAATAACGTGCTACCCTAAGCAGATACCCTGGGATACTATGTCCCAGCTCTGTTCCCTGTGCAAAGCAGCTCTCGTTGGATCTCGAGCCGGCGCCGTCGATCGACTGTATCACAGGAATCTTCGCAGCTGACTTTCCAGCCAGTTATCAAGGCACGGAGGACGCCAAAGAGTCTTTGCCACCGCCCGTCGCGTGTTGATTTATCTATTTCGCAGTTTAAACAGCGAGGAACTCTTTGAGCCCGCGCAGCAAAAGACGCGAGCAAATTCGAGGAGACAGTGTCTTATTGACGCAGCGGATGCGTCTTCGATCCGATTAATGTTACTAGCCACCTTGTTTCTGCCCGTTGCACTTTCGTCGTTCGAGTGTATTTTTAATAAGCAGACGTCTGCGCTCTCCTAGCACCGCGTAGGTTCACTTTCAGCGGTCCGGAACCTCGAGCGACGAGTGCAATATCATACAATTTTTCACATAACCGTTTTCAACTTGATTATTTTTTCGTGAAACTTCGATCGATGTATTCCTGTCATTTTTCCGATTAAAAAGAGCCCAAACACGATACATTTCGCATCGGTTTCGGTGCTGAAATACATGATTTAGTGGGACCTCGATTATCCGAACTGGAGGACGTTTTTCGAGACGATTTTTGAATGTGTTCTGGTAAGAATTTTTCGACGTTCGAGGGCTCAAATGGAAGCTGGAGGGTGGCGCTTTCTGAGAGAAGCGTCTGGATTCGAAACGAAATTCCAATCTCGATTATACGAACTGGAGGACATTTTTCAAAACGATTTTAGAACGTGTTCCGGAAGAAATTTTTTAACGTTCGAGGGTTCAAATTGAAGCTGGAGGGTGGCGCTTTCTGAGAGAAGCGTCTGGATTCGAAACGAAATTCCAACCTCGATTATACGAACTGGAGGACATTTTTCAAAACGATTTTAGAACGTGTTCCGATAGGAATTTTTCGACGTTCGAGGGCTCAAATTGAAGCTGGAGGGTAGCGCTTTCTGATACGGGTGTATGGATTCGAAACGAAATTCCAATCTCAATTATACGAACTGGAGGACATTTTTCTAAACGATTTTAGAACGTGTTCCGGAAGAAATTTTTTAACGTTCGGGGGCTCAAATTGAAGCTGGAGGGTGACGCTTTCTGAGAGAAGCGTCTGGATTCGAAACGAAATTCCAACCTCGATTATACAAACTGGAGGACATTTTTCAAAACGATTTTAGAACGTGTTCTGATAGGAATTTTTCGACGTTCGAGGGCTCAAATTGAAGCTGGAGGGTAGCGCTTTCTGATACGGGTGTATGGATTCGAAACGAAATTCCAACCTCGATTATACGAACTGGAGGACATTTTTCTAAACGATTTTAGAACGTGTTCCGGAAGAAATTTTTTAACGTTCGAGGGCTCAAATTGAAGCTGGAGGGTGACGCTTTCTGATAGGAGTGTCTGGATCCAAACCGAAATTCCAACCTCGATTATACGAACTGGAGGACATTTTTCTAAACGATTTTAGAACGTGTTCCGGTAGGAATTTTTCGACGTTCGAGGGCTCAAATTGAAGCTGAAATATGGTGCTTTTATCCCAATAAAACATTACCAAAATTTGATTGTGAAACAGTTGATATTTGTTGATGGGATTTGTTGAAGTGGTAACAAGTAGCCCGAACAGTATGTCCTAGAAAAATAATTCGAGGTTGTTGTCGAAGAGGCCAGTAACAGAAATGTATTTCTATAATTTCGAATGGTTCTGCACTCGGATTACGCCTGACGGCCGAACGACTCAGCCAATTTCGTTTAAATTTGGTACGTGACTTTCCGCGAGGCCACTCATAAGGTTTCCTGAAAATTTTATCAAAGGCCGAAGTGGCGAAGGCAGCTCTCGAGTACCGTTGGAGCGAGGAAGCGGAAAAAGTTAATCGATTAAATATAAATTCGTGGGGGCAATCAAAGTATCGCACTCTCCTGGTAAAAGCGGGAGGGAGAGAGAGAGAGAGTGAGAGAAAGATTTTCAATTTTCGCGGGGAGGAAAATCGTCGGGAGTAATACGAAAGTTTAATGAAATAGTTTCGCGGGTATATTAAATTCGAATGACCCGCGCGTGTGCCGACGATTATTAACGTTTGTCCTGCTGTGTGCGACGCGACTAGACAAACTCATTGTTCCTTGTAACTCGATCCTTGCCGGAGCACGCCCTGGTATTAACTGATACGTTAATTACGTCATAAAAGTGGGCAGAAATTCTCCGTTTTTGCAAACAAGAAATTGTGGAAGTTCATTATGTAGTCCTCGAAGTTCATGCGCGAACTGCGGAATTTTCATGAAAAATTCAATTTTTAAACGGAAGCAAATTTTTCGAAGAATTTACATCGATCGAAAATCACAATCCTGTGTGGGCCGTTCTTGGAGTCCTGGACAACAATTCATTATATATATAAAATTATGTTTGTTTGAAAAGTTAATATACACAGTCGTGGACAAGATTAAGTGGACATGTTTACAGATCAACAAAAAATCAATGCGATGTGAAACATAATTTTAATGAACCAGAATTGTATGGAACATTTAAGTTAACAGAGTGTACTTTAATGAAATAAATAACAATAGAAATCGTAACAATTAATATAATAGAATATATTATGATTGAATGTCCTCTGCGTCCACTTAATTTCGTCCACGGTCTCAAAGACACCCATACAAACAAATGCGTATAAATATTAACGGAAACATCATATTTATACTTTTACAAGCTAAATATATTCTTTCGTTGCGTATAAACATTTTTCGTGTTAAACAACTGAAATAAATTTACTACGCAATAATTGAAAATAGAGATTATTCAGAATTTATCTTCTGTCCACTTAATTTTGTCCACGGCTGTACATCTTATTCCACATTCTTTACAATATATAAGAAATCTATTCGCAAGTCGGGTTCCTCGTCGTTGATAAACATTTCTCGGTCGGTTTGGACAAACGTTTCATTCGAGTTTCTGACGAGGCACGCGTGGCCTGACATCGGAATTTTACAATTGATAGCGGAAAGTAATTTCGCCGGTGGAAAAGCAAAGCAATAATGGACGAGGGGGTGGGGCGAAAGGGGGTGACATTTAATCGCGACCGGAACGATGGGCGCAAGTCATCGTAGACCGACTGTTCATTGAAATCCATTCGTGGAAACGTTCCGCAGCCGCCGGCCTGCTATTTGTTCAATTGCGAATATACAAACAAATTTCGTATAAACTTCGGGTGTGCATCGACGGCGAGGGGCAACCTCGGCCCGGCCCGTGGCGGCCTCCGTTGTCGAGTTTCGGGGTATAATCGTAGTTACGAGCACGGAGAGTTAATACAAACATATGCAGACGGCGGAATTGCACGCGAAGCTCGAGTGCAACCGGTGCAGTGTGCTGACGCACCTTTGATTCATGCTCCCGCTTTTACGATCGCGCAACCGCTGGCCTCGGAAAAACCGATAAGGGAAAATCAACTCTCTGTTAAAAAGGAGTTCCAATGATTGTTCGAAACGCCCGCGCTCGCGGCCGCATTAGGCATTCTGCCGCGCGGAACTTTGCGAAACCCGACTGATTTCGTTCCTCTGTTGCAGCAAATGCTTCTGGATTTATTTATTAAACAGTCTTATTGCTCGTTGATCTGTTAATCTTCGTGCGATCAATTGCGACGAAGAGGTTCGATCAAGTTTTCAGAATTATTTTACATTTATATTGGAATCGTCATTGGACGACGGATTTTATGCGTTCATGGCCAAAACGAGCAGGTGTAATTTGATGTAATTTGAAACAGTAAAAACATCAGAAGAATTTGAGAAATACTGTTATATTATTTTCAACCTGTTAAACATATTACAGGGTTGATGTGCGGATGTGATGTACGCGTGCGTGTGTTAACAGACGACCCTATAAATAATTAAATTCATAAAAACAGAGAATCATAGATAACAGAAGAATTTGTAAAATTACGATCGCAAACGAATTACAGAAAAAGAAGGCAGATCGAAACTATTCCTTACAATATTAAGCAAGAAAATAAATTTCTATTTTACTTCAGTGTGTTGTAAATCAGGTAAACAATTTTTATTTTGCATAAAGATCCGCTGTTTAATTATCGTAAATGAAATGAAGTTGTCAAGATCGAAGGGACTGCAAATAATATCCTTTAACTCCAAAGGAAAAAATATGGTTAATTAAATAGTCGATTTTTATGCACATAATTATTTATCGAGGGGTTCGATGAATTTTTAACACTAGGTTTACGGGACCCGTCAAAATGGCGGGTTTAATATTCTTAATTTGCAATTATTAAGATTGTAATGAAGCTTCCCTGAGAAATTATTTGCCAAATTTAATTCTTGGGGTATACAATATCGGAAAAATGGCAAAAAATTTGGATATACACATTCTTGTTACGTTTATAAATTAATGTGAGATATTTGTATTTAGACCTCCGTAAACCTAGTGTTAAAGATTCCATCATTTCTCGATGAAACAGGGTGCTGAACGAACAAATACGTAGACAGCAAAACCAAACAAAAAAGTGACAATCCGACATTTCTCTCATCATTAGTGTTGCACCTCCCCGCTCCTTAAACTCCTGAAGCTCCTCCCACACTCCGAAGAAAGAGTGGGGAGAGGCTGTAAAACCTGTTACGTTAGCAGATAAGATCAAACGCTTTCGTAGAAACAGTCTCCTGCCCCTTAACTGCGCTAATTGTTACCCAACTTATCGCTCGCGAGGTGAATGCATAAAATCCGCCGGTCGCTACAAGCTAAATGAATAAGTATTCACGAAATAATAGCTGCGAACCACTTCTCGCGAACGAAACCCCGCGATCCATCATACTTTTCAACTTCTTCCACGAGCTTTTTTTTCTCGCTCGAGCCCATAACTTCCATTCACCGCTCGAAAGCTTCGTAAAATACAGAGAACAAAAGGGGTCTAGTCCGGCATGAATCGGAACCCGTTCGAGCGTGCTTATCACTTACAAAATGATACGCGCCCCTCCGGGGTATAATGAGATTCATAAGTGGACATGTAATACGTAATAAAGTGCGCGCGCTCTACGCAACACAAAAGAGCGTAGCCAGTGAAGAGAGGGCCCCTCCCCGGCTTCACTATAATCCGACATAGTATCGGGAAATCCAGGGACTAACCTCCGACAAGCTTATCCCGCCTCGTTAGCGCGAAAATCCGCGAATAATTTTTCTTCGCCCGGCATGCAGATTCGTTATACCGTTCGGACGGCGCTCACGCAATTAAAGTAAAAGCGTGGCGGATTAACGAGGCCGATTAGATCGCGACGATTTACGTCGATCGTAAGGCGAACGATGACGTTCTCGTACTCCTCGCAATGGCCGATTCTCGAGAAATTCGTGATTCTCAACTACACTGTGATTTTGCGAGAAACAATGGCACGGAAACAAACTAGGGCTCGTTTTCAAGCGTGAAGTCTCCACTTTCGCGTACAATTGGTAATTTTTCTCGGAGACATTTTTACACGGTGCAGGAGATGAGAAACCGAGGATCTATTTTCTCGGAAAAATAATGTTTGTTCAGACCTCTGTGAAAACATTATAAAATTTTTTCCGGGAGTTAAGCTACAGTGAGGTTGAAGATTGATGCTTCCCCTTTATAACGAGTTCTTAAAAATTCATCTACAATTTTTTTTGGCCGAGTTATCGATTTTTTAGTGGGAGGATGTAGCACCAACTCTTTGGTAACACGAGGCACACCAATAGTCAAAACGGGGTCCTTGTTTTTCTTCCATAAAACAATGAAAAAAAATTGTACATCGATTTTCAAGGCCTCGTTTTAAAGAGGAAGCTGCACTCTTCAAATTCATTGTCGTTTCACTACCGGAAAATTTTTTGAGGATTTCACAAGTTTTTTCAGAAAAATGTGT
>CM052199.1:7361640-7374031 GCA_028455805.1 Lasioglossum figueresi
CTGTGCTCTGCCAATAAATAAATGAACAAATACAAATTAAAAAATATTTCCTGACAGATTAAGAATGTCCCTATCGGATCCAAGAAAATTCGTTTCGATATCGTTGACACTTTTCCGGAAAAAAAATGAATACAAATTGCCCTATGTTTTAGAGGAGCCCCCTTGGTAAAACTGAGAATTTGCAGAGGAGTTAACAACTGTGTTCTGTCCAATAAATAAATGAAGAAATACAAATTAAAAAATATGTCCTGACAGAATAAGAATGTCCCTATCCGATCCAAGAAGATTCGTTTCGATATCATTGACACTTTTCCAAAAAAAAATTAATAAAAATTGCCCTGTTTTAGTGGAGTCCCCCTGGTAAAAATGAGAATTCACAGAAAAATCCAAGGTCAACACAATTGTCTACTGTTCAATAAATAAATGAACAAATACAAATAAACAAATATTTTCTCACAGATTAAGAATGTCCCTATCCGATCCAAGAAGATTCGTTTCGATATCGTTGACACTTTTCCAAAAAAAATTAATAAAAATTGCCCTGTTTTAGTGGAGTTCCCCTGGTAAAAATGAGAATTTACAGAAAAATACAAGATTAACACAATTCTCCACTGTCCAATAAATAAATTGAACAAATACAAATAAAAAAATATTTCCTGACAGATTAAGAATGTCGCTATCCGATCCAAGAAAATTCATTTCGATGTCGTTGACACTTTTCCGGAAAAAAATTAATAAAAATTCCCTAATGTTGTAGGGGAGTCCCCCTGGGAAGAATTGCGAATTTGTAGAAAAATCGTGACGTTATCAGCGATTATCGATCAGTTTGAATCCCGATGGGCGGGTAGATATTTCTGGAGTTCCAGCTGGGTCTCCCACAATTAATCGGGAACAAAATCGTCGGCGTACTTGCATGCTCTTCAGGGAACGGGCAGCTTTCAGTGTCAGCGCACCTAGTTTCTGGTTGGTGGCTCGTTCTTCAGCACCGAAATACCGCTCGCGTCACCGGGCATTGTTCGCCGGACTTCTGGACCGACGCATAATTTACTGCATTTGCTCGCCGACCTCACCTTTTACCTCTGAGATTCTTCGGGGCGTTAAGGGTTGCGCTACCTAACAGTTTCGCCAATACTAGGAAAATATGATTAGACAAATTTCTGAACTTATCTCTCTTCTCCGTTTAATAATTAGACTAGGTCGAAAGCGAACGCTGTCTTCGCGCTGTCAGGTTTCAGCCATAATTAGCCAGCCGATTTTATTAATTCATAAGGAAACTGAATTAGATTGTGCATTATTCAAGCTCGTTAAAATGATTGAAGTGACGAAGGAATTTGCTAACAATTTTTCTATAAAATCGCAAGGTGCACAAAAATTTCAATAATACTGTGAAAATAGTTGTTTTTCAGAACGAACTTCTCGGATACGAGAATCACTTTGGTGATCGGTACATAATAAATATGATTTTATGAAAATGTTCAATTGCTGTGATATAAAATTCGATAGAATTTAGTACGACTTTGATTCGTTTTGGATCTAAAAAGGCTGTTCCCATGAAAAATAGGATTCCAATCGATTCCGCTTTCTTGAAGTTCGTCTATAAAAATTGGAGATTGCATAAACATCCGCAGTCTAATAATAAATCTAGGATGGCTAGGATCGAAATGTCCGTTTTCGCGCGCGTTTTCAATCGCAATTACGAATACGTCGGCCGTACTTTGATCGTCGCATCCCTTTGACTCAAACAGCGTCGCTACAAAGTGGACTTCCGATAATGCGTGTGCCGGAATCTTTCGAAATCCCGGGGGCAGGAGAAAGAGAGGCGGAGACAGCCAGCTCCGGCAAAGGCAAAGCCAGAAAACCCGTTTTCGGGATTTAGACTGCAAAAGTGTAACCGCCCCGTTCCAATCTTCGCATACCGGATGCTTAATCAGCTGCCTACAGTTTTTCCATTAACGGTTCAACCTCGCCCCAAAAGGAAATCGACAGATAAGACAACTGCAAATTCATTAAACGTTCCGGAATTGGCATAGAATCCCCGTGGAATTCGATCGGGAATAAATTCGAAAAATACTGGTGCGCTGATGCAATTTCTGTCGAAATTGGTTATTTACTTATTCACGAGGCATAAACAAAAGTTTTCCAATTTAATACACACTTTGCATAGCAAAAAAATCGAATATCATTTCGCTCCATCGGGCTGAGTTTGTGAGAAATTTCATTTCCGTGAGGAAGCATGTATAAAATAAATTGTTGATTACACAACGAAGTAAATGTTCTGGCGGTGTTCGTTGAACTTCGATCAACAATTCCGGATCGACTCGAAGGAATTGCTTGCAGAGCATACGTCATCACAACGATACGCTACGCATTTGTTTGTGTTAATTTCGACGCTGGCTTTCCGCTGTATTCCGCAGCGGTGAAACTGGCATGTTGAGCGAAGTAATTCAAATTTTGCGCGTATGGTATCCCTTAATTGGACGAATCCGACAACAGAAGTGGAGAAGTTCTACGTGTTGCTTAATAATTCCTGCTAGACACCCTTGAATTTGTTGACGCGACTAAATAATATTCTACGGTTTCACACATTAATCTGAATTCCATCAGCCTATCCTTCTTGTCGTGTAATAATAAGAGCACGTCCTCCACAAATTTACAAGGTCATTCATATTTTTAGTAAATAAAAAAGTATATTCCTCGATATTCTTGTAGAGCGTAAAAAGACGAATCCAACGAGTACCATGACCGTACCATTACGATCATTCGATCTCGAGATATTCGAGTTCGTAGTTCGTCGATCATCGAAAACATCATCGTACGTTTCAAACACGAATATCTCGAGATCGACTGACCGCAATGCCAGGTTCATGGTACTCGTTGGACTCGTCTTTTCATGCTCTACAAGAATATCGAATAGAAAATACGAGTCTCTCGAACTCCCGAAGAAAATTCATGGAAACTCGACTGGAACCAAGGGTTGGTCCACCCATTTCAGAATCAGGGTCATCCCATAACAGGGCTCGAACGGTAGGGGAGGAGTTGGACGTGGTGAAATCCGTGGAGGTTGCCGAAGGTCGGGCCGAGGGATTAGTACGTAGTGGGTCGTGTCGGATAATGGATCATCAGCCGTGGAAATTAGTAAGTGGCTTCGTCGGTAATTGCAGGAGAGCCGTCGCGTTCGTTTGTCAGCAGGGGATGTCTTTAATATCGGCCCGCGGGCTTCTTCTCTCTCTCTTTCTCTCTCTGTCTCTCTCCCGACGGCGCTTAATACCGCACATACCGCGCCGTCGCCGGCAGCAATGAAAAATTACCTGTCCTTTGTCGAAAAGGAACGACACCAAAGCCACCGGATGATGAAAAGGAAGATCATCTTCCTTCTATCTTTAGCCACGCCCCCCTCACCCCTCTGCCACACACGCCGTCATACTTTCCTCGAGTCAGCATTCCCGAATTCTTACATTCTATCCGCAGCAACAAACACGGCTAAATGTAAAATTAATTTCGCTCGCGTTCGTTGCCCGACCGATGACGTTCTGTTATTATTTAAACGCGAGTGTTCGCGTGCACACCACAAAGGGAGCGCGTCGCGTTTAATAAAACACCGGGCGTAATTACCGCGATTGTTATCGGAACGGTGACGGCGGACGTGTTAATGACATTACGTAATTGTTAATAATAGAAACGAATTCGAATCTAAAAGAAATAAATTGTTACCGTGGAATACAATTACCGTGAATCTTTCTTAGAAAATGTTTAATGGCTATTTTTTTATAATTCTTTCACGCAATTTGTTCATAACTTGCCAGTTTCGTTAAATGAATCACTTTGATTACGTGTTAGTGACATTGAAGAAATAAATAATTACTGTACATATTTTTTATGTAATGTTTGATAGCAATTTTTGAAGTTTTTATTAATAACTTTACGGTTTCTATTAAACGAATTACTTTGATTCTAATTCTCGGCGGATTTAGCTTTTCTCGCTGGTTTACATTGAATTTAATTGCGAATTATTCATTCGAGCGGTTAAATAGTTAAAGGGCCGCTTTCAGAGCTGTAGTTTTTTCTGTTGACGAGAGGATTATGGTCCCGCGGTGTGGCAACATCACGGTAGATCCACGGGTAACATCTGCCTGGAAATAATACACGACGTCGTTTATTGCAACCATGTCGGGACATGACGCGACGTCGTAACGACGGAGCCGTTTACCGGGCTTTCTCTGCCTCCTCCTTGATACCACGAGGATTGCTAATTCTTGTTCTCTCTAGCTCATTTCGAAAACTTTTAATGAGAAAACGGCTGCCCGCGCCTGACAAAAGTCGACTGATTTCGAATCAACTTTTAGATTACATGTTAATGAACGGATAGACTTGAAATTGCATTCTTTTGAATAAATAAGGCGACAGCTCCCATCGATGGGGCCCATTCTATTTACACGCACCCTCCAACAACGAGCTGGCTGTTTATTTATTTAGATATGTCGTTATCTGTCCATCTTTTGCTGGTACCGAACGTCTGTTCGATTTTAAGAGGAATGGGTAAACGCGGGAAGATTTTTTTCTCAAGGTCACTTTACGAAATTTCAAGGTTGTTGGTATTTTTTTATATATTCTTGTAGGACATACAAAGACGAATCCAACGAGTACCATGACCTTGCCATTGCGATCATTCAATCTCGAGATATCCCTGTCTGAAAGGTAATGTCGCTTTCGATAACTATCGCGCTGGATGATTTCAGACAGGAATATCTCGAGATCGAATGATCGTAATGGCACGGTCATTGTACTCGTTGGATTCGTCTTTTCATTCTCTACAAGGATATCGAATAAAACATATAGGGTTCCATATTTTTTAAAAATACAGATGTTCAAATTCACCAATAAATTGTTTGTATAAGAATGGGGGCCAGCAGAGGTACTAGAAAAATGATTAAAGCGAGATTAAACTTCGTCCGTCACAGTGGCAGAGTCGATGAATTTCAGCTAATAAAGCTAAGTAAATCGAGCCGTTGCAATAGGACAAACGATCAATTACTAAATTGACGGCGATGGGACGCTTTTGGAATGCTCGTGCTGAAAATTATATATCCGGACACGTTAATATGCATAACTGATTCGATATTTTACGCGGCTAACAGATCTCGAGTCGCGTTTATGAAATATAGAAATTCGAAATTGTCTCTCGGAGATCGACATACTAAATATTCAATCGAGATAGGAGGCGTCGATACGGCTGCGGACGCGTATCATTGAAACGTAATTCTTTAATTCTTTGAATATTGTATTCCATAACATTTGGTTAAATATTTACTTCGCTTGTGACGGCGCACAAAACATTTTATGTGCATAATTCTAATGACAAATATACAATGACACAGCTTTTAGGTGAACATAAATTTTTTGTGACGTTTGCCATGCATTTTTGCATGTACACTCTCGCTCAAAATTATGTGGACGATAAGTATAATTTTTTATGCGGTCTAGTTTATACAGTTAATAATAAATTCATTAGATATCTCACCAATAATTATTATGCAAACCAAGCTAATGGATCATCGTAGATTGAAACAGTATTAGCCCTGCCGAAGAAACTTTTATTTATTCAAGAGATTGTAATAATTAAATTGTACAATTTGGTACTATTAAAATAAATTATACTTGCAACAAAGTGTCCACATATTTTTGGGCGGGAGTGTACGTGTAAATTATGGTTGGTCAATCTAATTAGCGTTCCTTCATCGCCGATTAAAATTCGCGATCTCGGGAACAACGAACGATAGAAATGAAAGGGCGCGTGTCTGAACGCAGTATGAATAAAGTAGGGAAAAGCATGATAAATCGTTTATGCTGCTGGCAATCAGCATCGCGAATCTAGCGACTCCGCTGCCCACCGAGAGGATCGTAGTTTTTCGCTTTCCTTCCCCAACCACTTTATCTCTATTTATTTCGCTCGTGTCTCGTAATCGCAACATTTTCTTATCGCTTGAAATTACACACGGACGCGAATGCGCAAGGAATAATTGGCTGCATTTGTTCGGCCTGATAACGCGATCCGCGGATACTTTTGCCGGAACAGTAAACTCGTTGCCATTGTTACAACTTTGCAACGTAACTTTTTGGAAACATCATTTCACCCAGCAACCTACACGGTCATCCATTAAAAAGTGTTATCGTGTATCATTAAAAAATGCTGCTGTTTTATAATTAACCATTTTTTTACAGTTTTATCACTTTTTATAATTACAATTTTACAATCTTCATTTTTTGACAATTTGACAATTTACAATTTTTTGGCAATTTGACAATTTACAATTTTTGGCAATTTCTCAATTTTACAGAATTTACAATTTCTCAATTCTGCACGGTTTACAATTTTACAGAATTTACAATTTCTCAATTCTGCACGGTTTACAATTTTACAGAATTTACAATTTCTCAATTCTGCACGGTTTACATTTTCACGATTTTCCGAAATTTACAATCTCAAGATTTTCCACAATTTACCATTTTTTCAGAATTTACAATTTCTCCATTCTCTACGGTTTACAATTTAACGATTTTCCAAAATTTACAATCTCAAGATTTTCCTCAATTTCACGATTTTCCAGAATTAACAATTTCTCAATTCTTCACGGTTTACAATTTCACGATTTTCCAAAATTTACAATCTCAAGATTTTCTACAATTTCAAGATTTTCCTCAATTTCACGATTTTCCAGAATTAACAATTTCTCAATTCTCCACGGTTTACAATTTCACGATTTTTCAAAATTTACAATCTCAAGATTTTCCACAATTTATAATTTTTTTACAATTTCACAATTTGTCAATTCTATACGGTTTACAATTTAACGATTTTCCAAAGTTTACAATCTCAAGATTTTCTACAATTTCAAGATTTTCCAGAATTAACAATTTCTCAATTCTTCACGGTTTACAATTTCACGATTTTCCAAAATTTACAATCTCAAGATTTTCCTCAATTTCACGGTTTTCCAGAATTAACAATTTCTCAATTCTCCACGGTTTACAATATCGCGATTTTCCAAAATTTACAATCTCAAGATTTTCCACAATTTACAATTTTTTTACAATTTCACAATTTGTCAATTCTCTACGGTTTACAATTTAACGATTTTCCAAAGTTTACAATCTCAAGATTTTCTACAATTTCAAGATTTTCAACAATTCCACAATTTTCCATAATTTACAATTTCTCAATTCTCCACGGTTTACAATTCTCACGATTTTCCAAAATGTACAATTTCAAGATTTTCCGCAATTTACAATTTCAATTTAAAAGTGTCTCAAAACCTGCAAGTAGGAAAGCTATTTTTATTAAACAAAAAACATCGGCCATTAAATGGCAGCTGGCATAAATCCGAGTTGAAGTAATTGAGAAGCCATTCCACCGGAAGTATAGCAAACGCGCGAGGTGCCGGTAAGCGAAACGAATAGGAAAACAATGCGCATTGCTCATTCAATGTCTTTACTCGAAATTGTAGCTCGGGAGAGAGAACTGTTCAACGCTGGTGCAACGACTCCCTTGTAGCTCTCACCGTGGTGAAAGAAGCACGGCAGAATAAGGGCGAGGAAAATGAACGAAACGAGCAATTCCTCTCGCCATTTTCTAGAATGGCCAACCAGCTCCCTTAATGTGTACATGTAAAAGGTCGAGGCCAGCTTCGTGCCCGTAAAGAGGATTGCTGGATCGAACCAAGTGAAACTTAAAACAACTCTTCGAGTCAGCTCGCGTTACACCTCTTTGACAAAACGCGAGATTACCGGCGAAGTTAATTAAAACTCGAACCCCTTTGTAAAACTATCCGTTCAGGAACAACAATAACATTGTACAGTTGCAGCAAAACCAAATGCAACTGAGAAACATCTAGATAATGATGATTTTCGCAAAATCAAACAATTATTTGTAACAAAACAAAATTATTTTTCTCAAGGTCACATCAAGGTCAGCGTCGTTTTTATAGGTATAAAGCTGCATTTTAATTGTTATAACGTCACGGCTAATAAATTAACGAATTCGACAAAAAAAATTTCAACACTACAGCGAACTTTGAATGACCTTCGAAGGTTTCCAAGTACGTAACTTCATTGAAAAAATCAAGAATGACCTTGAAGTGTCGCCTTTCAATATAAAATTCGATATCATAAAAATTCAACCAATGGCGCGACAAAATGGTGGCCAGATGAACAGGGGACTGACACCATAATTCAGAAGCTGGAGTGACGTAGGTCGTTTCGCGGTGACGCCGCGTCGAAAATGAAGTCGCGGCTGATTTCCGAAGTTCGTCCGCGAAATTGAAAAACTCTTCGCTTGATCCTGCTTGCTGGACGTCATGCGCAGACAACCAGTCGGAATTGCATTAAAATTCCTGGTCGATCCGTTGGCTTGGCACCAACTAGGTTATCCTTTTAACTTCGAAACGGGTCGAGTGTTGGCCTTCGCCGGGAGAACGAAACGAGGAAGCTTCCGGTCAATTTTTCTTTTCCCACGTGTACGGCCGAGGCGAATACGAATTAGGCGAATCGATTATCTCGGTGGACGATGGAGCGAACAGATACAGAGAGAAAGAGAAAAAAATTTCACCGAGTTATCACTCAACCATCGCTTAGCGTCAATATCATCTTCCGCGTGATTTATCGCGTCGAATGTTGTGCGGAAATCGTGTACGGGTACAACATAATACCTCATAAATTCCCGTCGCAGTATTGCGTGGTCGCGTGCTATCGGGGCAATCGATGTTTCGACGGCGCGAGAGAACGAATTAGGTCCGTATTGAACGATTCTTTTATTGTCGCGCTGCAACTGTGCCGTTTTTGATATTTTCGGTTTATTAATCGGACGTCGTTTCCAATTGGCCAAACTCAATTAACCAGATATTATGTCCCAAAAATATCGAACTACGAATATATCATTCTCGAAGCCATTCGAAGCAAGTTTTCCCTTTGCGAAATTCTTCTCCGAGGCTTGGTTCAGGGGTTATTGACGAGAAACACTCGCCAAACGGGGCGGGGCTACTAGCGGACCTGCCCCCCCGAGGCGGAGTCCGTGTGCCGACGCCCCGCCCCGAATGGTCCACGTATTTCGGGAATAACTCCGCAACGAAGGCACACAGAAGATTTTCGCAAAGGAAAAAGTTGCTTCGAATGACCTCGGGAACCCGTTTCAAGGAAGTGCAATATTTTTGGGACACCCTGTAGACCACCCAGTGGAATTTATCGAGTGGGTGGTAGTTACAATTTGTTGGACAGTGTAACGAGTTATCGGAATTTGATAATTTATAAATGTTCGATCCGGCGAGCGTCATATAATTTGCAACAGATTTACCGCGGGTATCTCTCCGGAAGTTTCGCTGGTAAAACAAGTATCCGGGGCGAGGCAGCTTACCTACCTTCTTTCGAAATTCTTCGAGCGCCGCCGGAAATTCTTCGCCGGATTCCCGAATTTTCGCGCTAACAACTAGCGTGAACCGAACACCGCAAGGTTCTCCACCATCTTTGCCCGGTCGTCTTTTGCGGGGATTAATAAAATGGCGCGGCGAATGCCTCAGAAATTCTTCAAAGTACACTGCCACGGGCTTCTTTTTTCTCTCGTTCTCTCGCAGATTTGCATTTTATGGACCATCGTTTGTAGAATAGTCGAGCAAACTTCTGCGGGGTAACGTAAACGCAACGTTTCCTTCGAACACGGAAACGAACAATATTCTCGGTTATTTATTTCTGCATTAACGTCGACGGCCGCATCGATAAAATAAGAATTTCAGAATTTTATGTCGGACGGGTTCTTCCGCGTGACACTTAAACCAAACAATAGAGGGCAACGCCGTTCAGCGAATCAGTTTAAAAACTCTCAAAGGATGGATTGTCCTTTGTCCCAGCAGATTATAAGGAACATTTGTCAAATTCTTCCTGTTGATGGGGCGAGCAAACATCGAAGAAGGGCGGAGAGGCGGGGAGTTCCCGTCGCCGCGTTTCAAATCCAATTCAATTCTTCAGGATCAAAGACAGTTGGAACGAATTTACGCGACTTGGGAATATTTCCCGGAGTGCTGCCACATTTTAGCGAACGTCGTACAATCCCTGTGACGCTTGCTACGTCACCTGAACGTGATCGTTGTTGCGAGGCAACCAACATTTTATAGGCAACGATTTTTTTTTACAATTCAAAACATTTCTATTCGTCCTTTAGTTTCCCGATACCGTACGAAGCAACTTTTTCCTTTGCGAAAATGCTTTCCGAGGCTTCGTTAAGGAGTTATTAACGGAAAACATTTGTCAATCAGGGCGGAGCAACAGCGGACTGGCTCCGCCTTGGGGGCAGTCCGTCCGCTAGTAGCTCCGCCCTGATTGGCAAGTGTTTTCCATTAATAACTCCTTAACGAATAAGGAGCTCTCCGAGGCTTCGTTAAGGAGTTGTTAACGGAACACATTTGTCAATCAGGGCGGAGCGACAGCGGACTAGCTCCGCCTTGGGGGCAGTCCGTCCGCTAGTAGCTCCGCCCTGATTGGCAAGTGTTTTCCATTAATAACTCCTTAACGAATAAGGAGCTCTCCGAGGCTTCGTTAAGGAGTTATTAACGGAAAACATTTGTCAATCAGGGCGGAGCTACTAGCGGACGGACTGCCCCCGAGGCGGAGCTAGTCCGCCGTTGCTCCGCCCCGATTGGTTCGCGTTTTTCGTTAATAACTCCGTAACGAAGCGTCGGAGAAGATTTTCGCAAAGGGAAAAGTAACTCCAAATGACCTGAGGAACCCTTTCAAGGACGTTCCACATTTTCGGGGCAGCCTGTAGAGCCTGCGTGTTGTGGAAATAAATCAATAACTTGCCTGTTTAAATAATAGAATATTTGTCAATCATTTTTCTCAAGCATTATTAATTTTCGTTCGCCTGTCGATGTTCTCATTTCTTATTTCATTTTTGATCGAGGAGGAGTTTGGAACCGGTTCGAACAGTCCCTCGAGGCTGTTCCCAGAAGACACCGGGAACTCCGTGTCGGTTGAACCGTCAAGTTTACATTGAAAGTGCGACACCTGCGATTTTCGTAAGTCAGCAATGGCGCCGTGGAGCGCGTCGTGAGTTAGAGAGAGCCACGCGAGAATGAATGCTACCCTCTTCGGGCTCTAACCTGTAGTACTAACTAACTAACGAACTTTCACGGTCCAACGCCCGTTACCAGAGTAATTAGCCCGGGCTAACGAGCAATCGTTATACGGGAAACGCGGCGCCACAGAAAAGTCAACGATCTGCGCCTTACAATGATCGACTAAGATCCATTGTTCCCGGTATAATGTGACTCGGCCGACCATGATCATTCGAGGACTATGACTGCGCGTTGTGAAGTTTAATGGCAGTGCACGCCAGACCCACTTCGTCGACCTGAATCGGGCTAATTTCAACAAATTATGGCAAACAATCGCCCGAACCTTAGCCACGCTCAATGATGTTGTTTAGCCTTTGACTATAATTTTATTTAACAACATATTTCAGCTTCGTATCCGCTGTATTTTTAATCTGAGATCGAACTGGTATTCATTAAAAAATTGTGGGCAAAATTTATTAATTTGTTTATTTCATATTTCCGTCACACGCCCGGAATTATTTTGAACGTCTTTTTAGAATATTTGTACAGTTTATGAGTGTTGTAGTAACGTTCGACAAAATTTGTTGCATAAAATTTGATCAGAACTTTTTGTATATGATGAAACTGGTTTAATCCTATCGGCAGAACCGTTCGCGAGTTTTCCGCGACAATACAGCAAAATTATATTATGTACTCAGCAATAACTAGGTAATAAGTGTTCATGACAGAGGCAATATGCGGTGAAATAGCATGTTTTAATAATTACGGTATCATAATCAAAGCCGGAACTTTGTATAATTCAGTTATTTATGCTGGCTCCAGCACGGCGCGGCGGTCGGGAGAGAGAACGCTCAAGCTTCTTGGTTTCAAACTGAGCAAAACTTTCGAATAGGAAACTAGAAACTGGTATTCAGAACCGTACAACAACTATGTCTGCGTGCATATTCTCCGTCATGTATCGCAAACTGCTTGCGGAAAAATTTTGAAGAGTCACGCCGCATCAAAAATAAATCTTACCGAGTCGAAAGTCATACGAATTTACGCAAAGAATGCAAATATAAAATATAAAATATACAATATAAAATATAGTATACAGAATATAGAATATACAATATAAAATATAATATATAGCATACAGAATATAGAATATAGAATATAAAATATAATATATAATATATAGAATATAAAATATAATATAGAAAATATAAAATATAAAATATGGAATATAGAATACAAAATATAAAATATAATATAGAATATAAAATATAATATATAAAATATAGAATATAAAATAT
>CM052199.1:7380750-7397559 GCA_028455805.1 Lasioglossum figueresi
ATATAATGCAATAATTAATTATTTTTTTATCTGACTTTCCTGTCGAGATACGGAGGCCATCTTGAGCTTTTGTTCTATTTAAATAGTTTGAAAGGGTATCGAATGTTAAGCAAGAATAATTTATGCAAGATAAGTTTTAATAGTTTCACTCGCGTGATTTTAGTGGCTTCGAATTAATATAATTTCGCGTATTACATTTCTGCCTCGAGCAGTGTCTGTTCAATAAAGTCCCGCAGAAGTGCAGCCGCATTTCCAATGACGGAAAACGTTTTGTTTCGCTCGGAAACCGTCCGGATCAGTTCCGAACTAGTCGGATTACGTTCGTTGCCGCGTGTACAAAAATCTGGAACGATGAAAGTCAGAAACGCTTTCCGATACGAAATTTTACACTCACGTACCCTCGAATGCCCTCTACCTCTCTCTTTCTCTCTGTCTACCAGTGTCACGAAACATCTGAAGTTTGTTTCCACGAAAATCTCTTAGGGGAAAGACAACAGAATCGATGTATATACAAGACAGCCCCCGCTGGTTTCAAATAAAAGTTGGCCAATCTTGTTGTTCGCGATTCTTAAACTTTATTCGCGCGTTTCGGCCCCGTTCCCGTGTCCCGTAACTACTGCTCGACTTGCGGGACAACGCTTCGCGTATGCACAGAGATTCCCACTTTATTTATTGTTATACCGCGGTATTGAATTGCAAATTTGCAACACGACGCCACCAATTCTAGCGAAATATTCGCGGGAAACCAGTTCGTTTAAATGACAGTTATTATTGTTATTATTGTTATTATTGCTGCGAACTTTTATTTCATAATTATATCATTTAGTACATTAAAATTTATGTATATTAAAGTTTATGTATATAAAAATTTATGTACAGTGGCCGCGCAATAATATTCGGCCGCTCTAAAAAAGACGATAACTTTTTTAATATTGTACTATACGATTCGAACTTTTTCGGAAAGTTAGAGCAATTAGTTCACTACGGGATGTGAAAAGAAATTTTTTCAAAAATTGCAATTCATCGGAATTGTAGGGACAATACTGAAAGTTGCATTTTCAACTTTTTTACGTGGGCCTTTATTGAAAATTTAAAATATACTTTTTGTAGATACGTGTCAATTAAATATATTGTGAAAATGTCGTCGAAATCGGTCGACGTTGCAATGAGTTACAAACGTTTAAAGATGGTAAAAATTGCAGATTTTCACGATTTTCGGCCTCTCGCTGGTATAAATCTAAGGATCTTACATGTTTCAATGCCTGTCGTTTTTTCCTGCATCGACCGATTTCGATGAAACTTTCACAGTGTATATAATCGAAACGGATCTACAAAACGTATTTTTTAAATTTTCAATATAGGCCCACATAACAAAATGGTTGAAAATGCAATTTTTAGTTTTTTTCCACAATTCCAATCAACTGTAATTTCTGAAAAAATTTCTTTTCACATCCTGCAGTAAACTAATTGCTCTTGCTTTCCAAAAAAATTCAGATCGCATAGTCTAACATTTAAAAAGTTATCGTCTTTTTTATAAATTGGGTTGGCAAGAAAGTAATTTCGGTATTTTAAGGTGAAATAAAACTTTCATCAATAAAATATTATCTTATTTGTTCTATTTGGCAAAAAAGATCATCGATCAACAGTGAAAATATCTGACTCATTAAAGATTATTGCTTGAAAATTTCACCATAAAATTGTGTAATTTTTATGTATTGTATTTTATAATTGCATTGTTTTCAGCAGAAAATGCAAAATGCAGGATTCCAGCATAATTTTCGCAGAAAAATTCGAATAGCATCGCGAAAACATGCTCTCGCGAACAACATTGAGGCGACAGGTGCTTCAGTTAAACAATTGATCCCCGTTTATTGCTTACATTATTCAGCAGCGTAAGCAGAAAATGTTGCGCGTCGTATCGGGATAAACATTTCGGCCGGTTTTGTTTAATCATGCAACAACAGTGTATCCCGAGCTCGCAAAATTCATGTTCTCAAAGGTTACAGCGCGCCGATGTTTAACGACACCGTAAAATATTAAACCGTGTCGGCGGCGGCGCGGGATTTCGTCTCGCATAAAACTCGAACAATGCATTTGCAATTAAAACAAAGGGATAAATGATATTTGCACCGATTGCGAAAACAGAAACGAACGCGGCCGGCCGGCCTGGCGCGGAGTCAATCAAAAGGTCCGAGGACGCGTGCGCGCACATCGGCGCATAAACAGAATAACAACACGGTAAATTAATGTCAAATTATACTTCGCGCTTTTGCACGTCGATTTTAATCGTTGGCCACCGGAGAAATTCGATTCGCGCGTGTCCAAGCCGTTTCCTAATATTTTCCCGGGCGTTTACAGCGTTTGCAGACTGAAAAATACTTCGGGAATTATGTTCGCTGATTTAATTTATTGCAGCAAGTACGGCAGCTATCACTTGAGCATTCCATTTTTATTTGATTTCGTTATTTCAGTAGAGCAATTATTTTCACAACATCGGAGAATGGAGAAATATTGTTACGGCTGTGTTGCTTTCTCTGTCGCGAGAATTCAACGGGAATAATAAAAGAGCGCGTGGCCGTAAAATTCGTGACGGAATTCCGAGATTATAACAGAGACTTTGAACGATGCGATTTACGAGGAACCGCGTTGCAATATCGGCGACATTTCGAATCCCGCGGGTAGATAACGCGCAAGCATAACAGCCGAAACGATATCACAGTCGGCTCGATTGAAGAAGCACGCGACGTTTTGCAAACGAATCTACTTTCTTATTTAGATATTTTTTCAATTGATATTAATTTCTGAATGTCCGCCGATCACGAAAATGAAAAAAAATAGTCAAGTACAACAGCAGTTCTAGGTGCAATACACGCACGAAGTTGTACAGTTTAGGAATATCGATTTCCCGTACATAATTTCGCTGTTCACTCTTAAAGTGTCCTGATAACTGTGATCAGCTTCTTGCCCTGAATTGTTTTCTACATTAAAATGCACACTTTCTTGATAAGAAATCATACTTTACGTTGACAATTATGATATAACGTATTTTTAAAAAATATACCGGGCAAAATGAAAATAATCAGGTCCCAGAAGGTCCCGGTTTCTGACAAGTAAGGAAATTATTCTCAATAACTTACAACTTCTATGTATTTGCACGAAATAGCAAAAATATTAAATATAATACATTGTAGAATCAATAATTTATAAAACTGTTTTTAAAACAATTCAATTAAAGAAATGAATAAAAACGGTTAAACAAATATGAAATTCGTTAAGTTACAAATCATTGAGAAGGAATTATTTTGTTTAAATATTCAGTTCAAATTTCATTGCAATATCTTTAGCGGTTTAAGAGTTATTCGAACATGTCGCGTGCTTTTCAGATCAGGGGAATACGGTTATCCCCTCTCCGCCAGTGTCGGAGCAGCCACGTGACGCTGCGCCGCGGAGGGGGAAGAGTAGAGTGGGGCACATTCTGGCCAACGAAAGTTTTCACGAACCGTAGAATGTTTCTGCAAAATTTTCCTCGTCACAGGAATCGGTGTTTCTCGAAGGAAAATGGATTCGCATCGCGATCCGTCAACCTCCTCAAGGAATAATCTCGGCCCCGGTAACCTCGTTAGCGAACATTCAGCGGAGAATTATTATTTCAGTTGCGCGACGCTAACAATCTGTCTGACACCGTTTTCGCCCCGTGGACAAAATTAATTGAAGCGTTGCCTAATTATCATTGCAGCCACCGCCGGTTCGTTTTCTCGTCCCACTGTCAGTCTGTTGTACATTTCGTTTATTCAGGCGTAAGACAATAGCCCGGCTCGTCGATAATAATTATTTCACGATGGGGGGGGACCCGTTATCACGAATAGCATTCGCATCGCGCAAATGGAAACTCGGATTTCACGTAGGAGAGATAGAACAGCCTGTCTCGGGTCCGGGCCGGATACAATATAAATGAAGGTGAACTGGCTGCTGTATACAACCTGACGGTTGAAATGGTGACGTATGGACGGCGAGGATGTTGCCGGATAGCCGATTTAACCAGACCCCCTGATAGCCGGCCTCGCTGATAAAGTTATCGAACTGACTATTAGAAATCGGCTTAGCGCCGCTGATTCGCCGATTTATGCCCCTTTACACCGTGAAAATCGACGGCCGGAAACCTCGAAGCAGCCTCCGAAGAAGTTCGAACATTTTCCACTAATTTTATATCGACGATGTTTTCCACGATTTTCAGTTGTACAGGTCGTACACTCATTTCATAGTTTCCCAGCATAGAACGCAATTAAGTGTGAATACTTAATGGTACACGCGGTATTAATTTATTTGGGACACTCAAGTTCAGTGGGACACACTGTATTAATATATTTGGGACACTCAAGTATAGTGGAACACACTGTATTACTTTATTTGGGACACTCAAGTTTGGTGAGTCACTCTGTATTAATTTATTTGGGGCACTCAAGTTAAGTGAGACACACTGTATTAATTTATTTGGGGCACTCAAGTCGAGTGGAACACACTGTATTAATTTATTTGGTACAGCCATGTTTAATGAGATACACTGTATTCATTTATTTGGGGCACTCAAGTCGAGTGGAACACACCTATGTAAATTTATTCAGGATACTCAAGTATAGTGGGACACGCTGTATTAATTTATTTGGGGCACTCAAGTCGAATGGAACACACTGTATTAATTTATATGGGACACTCAAGTCGAGTGGAACACACTATTTACATTTATTCAAGACACTCAAGTATAGTGGGACACACTGTATTAATTTATTTGGGACACTCAAGTTTAGTGAGTCACTCTGTATTAATTTATTTGGGACACTCAAGTCGAGTGGAACACACTATTTACATTTATTCAGGACACTCAAGTATAGTGGGACACACTGTATTAATTTATTTGGTACGCTCAAGTTAAGTGGGACACACCGTATAAATTTATATAGGTCTCACTCTATTCATTTATTTCGGATATTCAAGTTCAGTGGGACACACTGTATAAATTTAGTTGGGACACCCGAGTCGACTGGGACACCCTCTACAAATCATTAAATCTCTATAAATCAATTTAATACACTAGAAATTTTTTTTTCCATTTTTGTCAATCACTGTGCATGTTCTTCTTTGACCAACATTATTCTAGAAGCATAACAGTGAGCAATTTCGATCAATCACAAGGCTCGCCCCACTTTCGCCAACATTATTTTAAGTGCGTCAGCAGCCAAGAGTCCCCGGGCAGGCTTTAACCCATGAACAGTTTATCAGTTGTCCGAAAGTTGTCATTATAAATTAACCAGAAGCCCCTCGTCAAGGATGTATGAGTAGCAGAACAAAGCTGCGTAGGCTGCACAGCCCCGAGGAGGACGTGGCCAACGGAAAGTCCGTGAATTTCGAAAGCACATTCGTTATGCCGCTTGAATTTGCAAGATCAAATTTTGCGGCATAATACCGACATGATTAAACCGTCACGTTAACGAACTTCCCGATCCCCGTGAATATGCATGAATATTTAGAAATGGTTAAGTCCCTTTTAAACAACTCCGCGACGGAAGTCTTGTGCTGTGTGTAGCCCAAATACATGAAATTATAACTTCTTACTTCGGCCCGGCTTGCGAATTTCCGCGGAGCAATTGCCTGGATAGAGCCTCGTTCTAAACTTTCTATTGGGAACCGGGATCTAACAATGGCTCGCTCGACATTTACCGAAGAAAGACCGAGCAGCTAACAGTTGGCTGCCTGGAGGAGCAGAAACGCTGGGAACTAGTTTCTGTCGACTGCATTAATTATTAAATAATTTTCTTGTCATACAGAATGTCCATAAACGTTGTACGCGAGACAGCTGATTCCTCAGGCGATTTCGAGTAACTTTTTCCTTTGCGAAAATCTTCTACGCAGCTTAGTTACGGAGTTATTAACGAAAAACTTACTAACTAGGGCGGGACTACTAGCGGACGGACTCCGCCCACTAGGCGGAGCCCGCCAGTGTAGCCACGCCCCGAATGGTCCGCGATTTTCGCTAATAACTCCTAAACGAAGCCTCGGAGAAGATTTTCGCAAAGGAGAAAGTTATTTCAAATTACATAATCATCCGTTTGGAGGAGATACAACATTTTTGGGACAGCTCGCGAATAAATAGCTCAGCAAATCACGTTGAAATAAACGCAACCGACGATTTTACGGATTCGATTATCTAAGAACAAACGCGGAGGTCCGCGGACGACTCGCGAATCCGTTGTAATCTATGACGCAGGTCCCCGGGGATGGTGAATAGAATCAATTATTGCGAAAGTGAATAGGAAGTGACGTCATTGTAATGCATTTCGCGGTACAAAAAACGGGACACGCGGTTCATTAACGCGGAACGTTTCGACAAAATCCGTTTTCGTTCTGGAATATTTTAGCCTGTTCATGTCGGACAAAACGCTCGCCTCTTCCATTCGACCGATACACATGCGAGACTTTATCAGAGAGGGTAATTCGCGTAAGTATGAAATATTTTCCATGGCGGGCTTTACTCTGCGGCGCAGTTTACATTGTGAAATTCCTTTATTTGTATTGGCTTGTTTCCGGGGTTCGAGTCGCGCCGAATGGCTTCCAGTAAAACAAAACTGTTCCGCTCGATTTCGTTTTTTCGAAGTGTTTGCGGCGTAGAATTGAAAGCTGACTGTTGCGAGAAATAGAATGGCTAATTGACAGTAAGCCGATTGGTTTTCCTGTTGGAAACTTCAGCGAGACTCTCTTGTTGGAAACTCATTTTGAAATATATAAGGGGTGTCCCAAAAATGTTGTACTCGAAGTGGTCGATTCTCGAGGTGATTTCAACCAACTTTGTCCTTTGCAAAAATTTTCTACGTGGCTTCGTTAAGGAGTTATCCACGAAAAACGCGGACAATTTGGGGCGTGGCTACAGCGGCGGGCTCCGCCTCGGCTGCGCTCTAATTGGCCGGTGTTTTTCTTTGATAACTCCTAAACGAAGCCTCGGAGAAGGTTTTCGAAAAGGAGAAAGTTGTTTCAAACCACCCGAGGAACAATTTCCAAGGTTGACCAACATTTTCGGGACCTGTATTGAAAATATTTATTTTACATAAGGATTGTCTGCAGTGTATTAATCGAGGACGTAAGCGGGATTTGGAAGATTCCGTGAAACTCGGTGGTAGGTTGATTCAGGGATCCCCGCAGCTACGAAACTGATCTATTAATCCGAGGCTCCGACGGCTCCTATCATCTTCCCGCCGGGGTACTATTTACGTTCAGACGTTATTTGTAATCTCCGCAATTTCCCTTGATCGTGTTTCTCATTCCGCGATGGGAGGAGAGAGAAGACAAGAAGAATGAAGAAAAGAAAGTGGATCGGCTCTCATAAAGCCATCACACGTCAGACGGAGATCGTTTTTCCGATAATCGCGGCAAGGATCTGTGGTACGAGCACATTCGCCGGCCCTTATTCAGGGATAATATCCTGGTTGTGACGTCCCTGGCGCACAGTGGTTCGGATCGAAGAAATTGGTGTCGTTTAGCTAACAAGTCCACTTTCTCATATCGATTTCTAACAAATTTGTATTGCTCCCTAAATGTTCGTCAACCTCGAAAATGAAAAAATATAATGCAGTTTACCAACAATTTTAATCAGAGCGAATACTTAAACCTTTGTCGAGCATCTTTATAATTTTAAATGAAACCCCCTATACAACGATACATATTTAGATTCTACAGGAGAAAAACAAGTAAATTTTGTCTGAAACATTGTTTTGTCAGATATTTCTATGATATGTTAATTTCCGTGAGCTGTTAAGAGTTATGTGGGCCACCCTGTATATAAGAAAACTATAACATTTGAATTTCCAATTATTATACAATGGTTTCAATCAGAAAAGCAACTGATTCAACAACCACATAAAAATTTATAAAATAATTAACTAACAAACTAAACAAAAAATGTGTTCCAACATATATTATTCGAAAGAGGTTATTTTATAATATTTTTTAGTTTGAACCTCGTTTCAATATCTCAAACGATTCAAAAGTTATGCACAAATGTCCCGAAATTCTTCGATTCCGCCGTGTGCGAGAAGCATAAATGTGATCAGCAGCGAAACTATGTATTTTTCCGACGATTAATTTCGATTAATAGCCGCGAAAGATCGAGCAATAATTGAACGCTGCAGATCGAGTAACGCGATAATAAAGGCACGCGAAACAGCCGAGGAATTTCAGTGTAATTACGGCGATTCCGCGGTTGATTTGTTCGGTCCCGGTGATTTTATTTTCCCTCCAATCAAAGCGGTATCAACCGCAAATCGGAAGTATCTTTTTCGCGGAAAACTTTCATCTTGGACGAGGTAATCGCCCCTTAGCATCTTTTAATCACGGGAAAGCTCTTCACGAAACTTCCCTCCGCATAATTTTATTGCACGCTGTTCGGATAATTTTATACGCAGCTTCGTCGAGTAATTGACAGAGCAATGCCGCATGAAAATTCTCTCTTTTCGTATGCTTGTTTCTTTATCCCCCCCCCCCCGGAAGAAAATCTGAAAAACAATCGCGAGAACTGCGGTGGGTTGGTTAAGTTGATGAATATTTAAAATTGACTTCATCCGACGGAAAGACGATTTTTCAATGTGGAGAGCAAATGTTGACTATTAAGTAAGGTGACTTTTTGAATTTCGCGGGATACCTACAGTCGATTTTCGTTTTCTTTTATTCTCTTATGATGGTACACTCGTCCCGAACGTATGTTCACAGTTTCAGCTATATAGCAATTTGTGTTTGTTCGCGAGAAGCATAAAGGTTAGAAGTGTTTTGCACGTTCGGCGATTTTCTGCTGTCGAAAAAAAATGGATCAAAGAATTTGCATCAAATTTTGTGTGAAAAATGGAATCAAGCGCTCCGAAACGCTTGAAATGTTGACAGTGGCGTACGGTGAGTGTACACTGAGTAAAAAAAATGTTTATAAGTGGTACAAGCTCTTTCAAGATGGCCGAGAAGATGTTAAGGACTGCGTCTCCTAGACAGACGATACTCGCGCGTGATTGTACACGGGTCCGGGATTCCACTCCTGATTTTCTCATTAATGCAAAGACGGGGTATCTTATTAGTCAAAATCGCTAGATGAAAGATCAATCTAGGGGGCTATCTGTCTCAAAAGTCCTACTTTTACGTTTACGACGCGTACTTCTCATTATTCGGCAGCATGTCGCGGAGCCGCGAGATGCAATGGACATGCGACGGTGCTGCCGCCTATCGTGGCTGTCGATATGCTGCCGAATAATGAGAATACAATCAGTACAACCCATGAATATTTTCATTGAATTTGTTAAGGACAAACCGACAGTTTCCAGTCTCCTTATTGTGGCTGCAAGAGTTTGTAAATGTACTTTTATAAACGTCAAATTTTGTGGAACTCGTGCCTGTTGCAGCACATTCTGAGCTGTTGCAATTGCAACCAGATCAACTTCATCAAAATCTTCAACTACCTATTTACAGAAACAAAATAAAGATTGTGAATTAATGATTTCACTGTTTTCGGATGTTAAGAAAAAAGAATAGACGAACCTCTTTAGTTTTATCAAAATGTTTGGCATAAAATATTCGAGTCAAACAAATCGCAGCAAACTATAGTGAAATTATATAAAATAAATATTTAATATATATGCGCATATGCACATCGTAGGAGACATATGCAATATGGAAAATAATATTTGCATATCGAAATATGTATTTACATAAACATCTGCAGTGAAGTAATGAGAATTACGCGTCGTAAACGTAAAAGTAAGACTTTTGAGGCAAATAGCCCCCTAGACTGATCTTTCATCTAGCGATTTTGGCTATTAAGAAACCCCGTCTTTGCATTATTGAGAAATTAGAAGTGGAATCTCGGACCCTTGCAATCCTCGCGTACGTATACGTGGTCTAACGGTGTGTGGGTGTACTATGTTGACTGTGTGCAGTCACGCGCTAGTGTCGTCTGTCTAGGAGACGCAGTCCTTAATGACGAAGCTCGCCGTGGACGTCCCGGCACGTCAAAACCGATGAAAACGTTGAAGAAGCGAAGAAAATAGTGTTGGGGGAATCGTCGAATTACCATTAGAGAAGTTGCCGATAACGTCGGCATCTCGTTCGGTTCGTGCCGAGCAATTTTAACGGAATTTTGGAAACACGATTCATGGATTTTGCATCGCGATAATGCATCTGCTCGCGCATCGTTGCTCGCGAGTGATTTTTTGGCCAGAAACAACACCGCGATCGTGCCTCGGCCACCATATTCACCGGATTCGGCCCCCTGCGACGTTTTCCTGTTCCCAAAACTGAAGAGACCCACGAAAGGACGGAGATTTGCAACGATCGAGGAGACAAAGACTGCATCGCTGGAAGAGCTCAAAGCTACACCAAAAAGTGCTTATCAGAAGTGCTTCGAGGATTGGAAAAAGCGCTGGCACAAGTGTATTATATCTGACGGGGATTACTTTGAAGGGGACAACATAAATATTGACGAATAAATAAATATTTTTTTGATAAAAATAAATAGCCACCTTACTTTTTGATCACACCTCGTACAGAATATTTTGTGCTACCAGGGAGCTTTCGCGGAAGAAAGTGCGCGAACGAAAGTGAAACGGAAGCGATTATGATCAGTGGATCTCGCAGGGTGCTCGGTCGGATCGGATCGCGTGGATCTCGCCGGACGACTATAAATAAAACCGAGATCAGATCGTATCCCATTACAAAGTCGTACGATATTGGCGATCTTCCAATATCAGCAGCGAATGCGATTCGCTTGGCCGACTGAAATCCAATCCATTTGGCCTGACCTAGAATCCCGTATTCCTAGATTCCCCTAAGTTCATCGGCATCCGGGGGAGGGGGCCTCAAATATTTATGTAAAACAATAGAGTCGCCGTGTCCACGTCTGGCTCCTGCACGACTAGCTTGTTCTCTGAGTTCAACGGTTAAAAAAGAAACTCCTATAAATTGCGCGATATTTTTGCGGATCAGGCGAGGCGAAATACAGCTTCGGAAAAATGCATGAAGAATGAGAATCATGAATGAGTGGAATTATTCGATGTGTCCATCTAATTATGTCTGACATTTGGCAGCATATGTTGTTCGTTTAAAACACTGACAGAATAGGAATAAGAATAAAAGTTTTATTGGTGGAATGTCTGAGACCTTCTCTATTTATTTTCCATCCAATTTCGCGACTCAAGTCGGCAATTTGCTTCGAGTTTGGATAGAAGAGGTTCTACTTTATCGCGGATTACAGGCTCGTGTGTCACCCGAATACAGTTCATTCGACGTGCAGGTGGTATTTTCGCCGGATGTTGAACATTTCTTTGGAAGAAAAAAATGAAATGAAAATATCCGACCGTGTGCCGCGAGGCGACACAGTATAATGCATAAGCTGGTCCGATCAGCGACGGGAAAATCGAGCGAAAAGTCTCGGCGCAGGGTTGTTAAAGAAAACTTCAAGCTGAGCTTCTTCCTTCGTGCCCGGAAAAATCGCACGAACTTCGGTTCCAGTGCACATCGTCGCAATACTACGCGGGAGTCGAAGTCGACTCGCGATAGTTAATAAAGCAACGACGGCCTGCAATAACCCAGTTCAATTACGAAATTCATTTTCGAAGGTAGAAAGTTACTGAAGTTTTTAATCAGCGCAGTGGATCTTCGCGCGAAATAAAAAAAGCTGTTCGAGAAACGGTTCTTTCTTAAAAATCTTAATACGTTCATCGAAAGAATTAAGGGATCAACTCTGCGAACCCGAAAAATTGCTACCCAGTTTACACGATCATAAGTCCGGCGAAAATTGCTGTATCGATATCGTTAAACAACGATTTGAAAGCGTGAAACGCCTAGTTTCAGATGGTATGTTCCAAATTTTTGCTATATTGTTCTTTTACAAAGTTATAGCGTGATAACGACAACATTGACGGTTTTCAACAATTTTGTGAAATCGCTAACTTCAAACACAGCTAACATAGGTAAAAAATTATCGCAGCGGGTTCGTGTTGGACTCGATAGAATCGGCAGAATCTCTGCATTAATCTGACGTTCGGATCATGGTGTTGCGATCATTTCTCGCCGAGATATAGCGAGTTAAAGGAAAAATGGAAATTGTGCACATTTCAATCGTATTTTCAGAAACACCTGGTATATCGAAATGTTAATGAAATTGAAAAAACAAGAGAAATGCCTTAAAGAGAAAGAAACGCTCTTTCTATTGCTTGTTTGCACGAGATTCTACAATAATTTTTTCGCTTTCTGGAGCCGGTTAAATTTAAAAATCCAACATCTAGTTCAATGTTGAATAACTCGAATAAAAAAAATCGCACAATAATCAACAACAACACATTTTACACAGGAAAGATAGCCTTTCCAAATGACATTAACGCGATTTATTAAAAAAATTTGTTTCAGCCCGCGTGACGTGGCAAAGTTGCACAAAATTGTTGAAAACCGTCAACGTTGTCTTTATCACGCTATAACTTTGTAAAAAAACAATATAGCAAAAATTTGGAACAGAGCATCTGAAACTAGACGTTTCACGCTTTCGAACCATTGTTCAACGATGTCGATACAGCAATTTTCGCCGGACTTATGATCGTGTAAACTGGTAGCAATCTTTCGGGTTCGCAGAGGTGATCCCTTAATTCGTTTGAGGAGTGTAATTGTTTTCAGAAAATTGCGACGGCTCGTTGTTACAAACACCGAGGCCATTTTTCGGCGCTTTCATCGATCCGAGAGCAGTGCATAGGCGCCCTTAACGCCCGCGGAAAATCGTCGTCGAGAAAAATCTTACGATAAAGTTCGCTATAAAAGAAACCAGAACTCACTGGTATCATTTTTAAAATTGCAGAACCTCCACAGAAGTCGTTGCCCGAGGGAATCCCGGACCACTCCTCGAACGAAAGAAAATCCAAGTGACCATGCTGGAATAGCCGAACAAATTCTTAATATATTTTCAAAGAATTAAATGTCGAGTGTTGATTTTTCCTAGAAAAATTGTCGCAATTTTATCTACAACCGTCTCCGCGTTGCCGCAGAGGTGTTGACTTCTGCTTTCGTAATAAACATTGTTCGTTACGCTGGAGCATGCTAATTGTATCATCGAAACAGGTTACCGCACGAAAAGGAAGAACCGGAAAGTGAATTCAGAAACCAACCAACCAACCAACCAACGCTGCTCGTTCTTTTTTGGTTCGAGGTACTGATGTTCGTTAAGACAACCGAGCAAGGGATGTCTTGTCGGCGTTGATTGCACGGTCTAATTATAATTTCCGGGGACAGCGTGCAATTAGCATCCGGCAGCTGCCGCGGACAACTGCACGCCTCATCGCGCTGCTGTGCGTCTCATTATACCTCCCGACTGCGGTAAACTCCTGTATTAACGCGATCTTGAACAACAAAGCCGAACGCGCAGGTTCATTATTTACTCTGGTCATTTCACGTATTCTTGGGTAACCAGAAATTTTCACCTTTTACTTGTGCAAACCTGTAGATTTTGGCGAGAGAATGCCAGAAATCCAAGTCTCGATCTTCGGGGATCAGTGGTTCGAAAGTTATGAGCGTTTATAGTCGAGCGATCTTCGATATTCTTGCTTGTACAAACGCTGAGAATCGCTCAAGTTTGAACACTGATAACTTTTGAACCACTGATCTCCTGGGATCGAGACTAGGATTTCCGGCATCCTCTCGCGAAAATCTACAGAATTACAAAAGTAAAAGGTGAAAATTTCTGGTTACCCAAGGCACGGTGCAGCTCGCCTACGCGTAACCACACGTAGCTCGCGTCACCCACACCTGCGCTCAAGCTGTCAAAAGATTAGCCACATTCCTAGCCAGTCGATCAGAAAACACGGCCAAAGAAACGGGTGGAACCGTTTGCCGACTCGTACGGTGGCATCGTTCGTCGTGTTCGACAGGGCGACACGTAATTTGTTTCCGCCACGTGCCCGCCCGGAATCGAGTATTCGCGGGAGCGTTCGTGTTAGAAAATCGCGGAACGGTTCCCCTAACCGGAAACCGTCGTCTCGCGTTGCCAGCGGCGGTGCCGGTGCGGTGGCTGTAGAATTTCAGCGAAAAGGAGGTCGTGATCACGATGTTCCGCTGGTAAGAACCGCGGTTTATCCTCGCGTATCCTCCTCCTGTTTGTTCCGCGACCTTCTTTGAGCACCGACGCAGGAATGAGCGCTATGAGTCGTTAGAGCTTAACTGCCCCTGAAATAACGCCTTGACTCGCATGGCCCGGCGCATTTTGTCTGGCACGTCTTGGAACGTCTCCCTGCTTTACATCTGCCCCTTATATTTGATTATTATGACAGCGAAGTAGCTGCCGCGTGGAAGTACCCCGCTGTTATGGGGTGTTTTCGCAGGGGTCTTAAGCAACGGGCTCTTTATCCCATGGCTTTCAAGTTGTTTTGCGAGTATTTACTGGTAGGGGATGCGTTAGGAGAGAGGAGAGGATCGCAAGAGGGTACTCCGGTCCTACGGTCCGACGGTTCCGATGGGCCAAGTCCGAACGTCCCAAAATCTCAAAGTGTCGACGTCCCAAACATCCCAATGCCTCAACGTTTCTAAGGACCAGAGTGCCAACGTCTAAGAATCCCAACGCTCCAAAGTCGCAACGTCCTGAAATCCGTATACCTCAAAGTTAGAACGTCACAAAATCCCTAACCCCCGAAGTCCCAAGTGCCCAAAATCACTAAGCACCAAGTTGCAACGCCCCAAAGTGCTTAAGCTTTCAAAGTCCTAAGCCCCAATTCGCTTAAGCCTCCAAAATCCCTAAGCACCAAGTTCCTATGCTGCAAACTTGCAACGTCCCACAGTGCTTAAGCTTCCAAAATTCTAAGCTCCAAAGTGCTCAAGCCCCCAAAGTCCCTAAGCCCCAAAGTCCCTAAGCTCCAAAGTACTTAAGCCAGCAAAGTCTCTAAGCCCCAAAGTCCCAAGTGCCCAGAATCACTAAGCACCAAGTTGCAACGTCCCAAAGTGCTTAACCCTCCAAAGTCCTAAGCCCCAATGCGCTTAAGCCTCCAAAATCCCTAAGCACCAAGTTCCTATGCCGCAAACTTGCAACGACCCACAGTGCTTAAGCTTCCAAAATCCTAAGCTCCAAAGTGCTCAAGCCCCCAAAAGTCCCTAAGCCCCAAAATCCCTAAGCTCCAAAGTACTTAAGCCACCAAAGTCTCTAAGCCCCAAAGTCCCAAGTGCCCAAAATCCCTAAGCACCAAGTTCCTATGCCGCAAACTTGCAACGTCCTAAAGTGCTTAAGTTTCCAAAATCCTAGGCCCCAAAGTGCTCAAGCCCCCAAAGTCCCTAAGCTCCAAAGTGCTTAAGCCTCCAAACCCTAAGCCCCAAAGTCCGAAGTGGCCAAAATCCCTAAACACCAAGTTCCTATGCCGCAAACTTGCAACGTCCCAAAGTGCTCAAGCCTCCAGAGTCCTAAGCCCCAAAGTGATCAAGCCCCCAAAGTCCCTAATCCCGAAAGTGCTCAAGCCCCTAAAGTCCGTAAGCTCGAAAGTACCTTCAGCCACCAAAGTCCCTGAGCCCCAAACTCCCAAGTCTCCAAGGTTCTACTTTCTCAGACTCGGAGTACCCCAAAGTCCTAAATTCCCAGAATCTTATGGTGCCAAAGTTCTAGAGTCCTGCAGGGCCAGGATCCTAGAGTTTTAGGACAGGAAGACAGCACAATCTCGTTCCGACCAGAAAATATTGTCACACGCGATCGATGCGACAGTGGACGTGTTTAAAAAAAAAAAGAGGAATTGGTGGTGGTTGCGTGGAGTTAATGACAGCGCGAATGTCAGAGCCGAAAGCCGATTCGTTTGCCGGCTTGGCAGTCCGGTTTGGTAGTATAGTTGCAACCTCGGGAGAACATAACAGTCATTATCCGGGGGCGGCGACAAAGCACGCGCTTCCGGCAGGGGGAAACTTGTAATCCCGGGACCCCGGGAAAGTTGTCAGCTCTGTGAGCTAATTATAAGTTCGTTAATTGGCAAGTGGACCCTCCCGCGACGTACTTGCGCGTCAGCACGAGACGTCAGGTAAATGACGATGATGGCCAGACGAAGATCACCTGCTCTCCTGGCAATCGATTTATCAAGATAAGGGAAACTGATGCCGCCAACTTGGATTATCAACGACCGAGAATATAATCCGCGGCACCACGAGAAACCACTGTAACTTATTCCTTGTAATTTATCGGATTCCAATTAGTCGATCCTACTGAAATATTGCCAGCCAACGTCGTTCTTCTATCACTCGCAACGATGCTTCTCGATTTTCAGGTGGTGGGACGATGATTTTAGGATTTTCGGACACTTGGACTCTAGAATTTTAGGGGTCCAAGGCTCCGAAAATTTAGGACACAGGATTCTGAGCACTCTAGGACCCATAGACTCTAGAACTCTAAGGATTCTAGGACCCACAGACTCTCGAACTCTAAGGATTTTAGGACCATTAGACTCTAAGGATTCTAGAACCCTTGGACTCTACGGATTCTAGGACCCTAAGGACTACTAGAACCCACGGACTCTAGAATGTTAGGGGTCCAGGTCTCCGAAAATTTAGGACACAGGGTTCTGAGTACTCTAGGACCCTAAGGAATCTAGAACCTTTGTACTCTAAGGATTTTAGGATCCTTAGACTCTAGAACTATGAGGATTCTAAGACCCTAAGAAATCTAGAACCTTTGGACTCTAAGGATTTTAGGATCCTTAGGCTCTAGGACTCTAAGGATTCTGGAACCCTTAGACTCGAAGAATTTTAGGATCCTTGGGCTGTAGGACTCTAAGGATTGTA
>CM052199.1:7397659-7467025 GCA_028455805.1 Lasioglossum figueresi
TACAATGATACTTAAAGATGGCATACTCAATTGGAATTTTTAAAATAGAGCACGAATTGAGGGGAATACAGTTATTCCCTATCTCTCTTCAAACACACAATTCACACTATTCTGCGAATATTTAATTATTATCAATCTTCACAATATTAGAAATTAATTTCCACAATGATACTTAAAGATGGCATACTCAATTGGAATTTTTAAAATAGAGCACGAATTGAGGGGAATACAGTTATTCCCTATCTCTCTTCAAACATACAATTCACACTATTCGGCTAATATTTTAATATTATCAATCTTCACAATATTAGAAATTAATTTCTACAATGATACTTAAAGATTGTATACTCAATTGGAATTTTTAAAAGTAGAGCACGAATTGAGGGGAATACAGTTATTCCCTATCTCTCTTCAAACACACAATTCACACTATTCTGCGAATATTTAATTATTGTCAATCTTCACAATATTAGAAATTAACCTCTACAATCATACATAAAGATGGTATACTCAATTGGAATTTTTAAAATACACTTAGGCCAGATGAGGGGAGGGAGCACGAATTGAGGGGAATACAGTTATTCCATCTCTCTCTTCAAACACACATTTCACACTATTCTTTGAATATTTCAATACTATCGATCTTCACAATATTAGAAATTAATTTCTACAATGATACTTAAAGATGGTATACTCAATTGGAATTTTTAAAATACACTCAGGCTCGCCGGATGAGGGGAGTGAGCATGAATTGAGGGGAATACGGTTACTCCCTCTCTGCCAGTAGCGGTCTAGTCACGTGACACTGTGACGCATGCGTCACGGAGTCGAGACGCGTCACGTGACCGGGCGGAAGCGTGGGGGAACAGCATTGTGGGGATACTCCAACTTGAAACAAAATGGATTCGATTGGATAATATTAATAATATCTTACAGATGTATATTCGGATGTTGCGGCTGTATGGAGGATGTATCTGTATGGAGCGTTAGCCGATCTGCATTCTCCGCATAGTTTACGATCCATTTCACCGGGTATCGGCTGGGATTTTTCACGTGTTAGGCTTTTTTTTCCAGGGGCATCAGGTTTTCCGCGGGTCGGCGGTGCGGCGTCGGGCTTATTTCCATTTAAAATGGCGTCGATAAATGTGAACGCGGCGAAACGCCGGCCCATGTTGGTTTTAGCGTTCACGCGGAATCGCGCCCGTAGGAACCGGAAATGAAGCCGCGCTACCGCTTCCCGCTGATCTGCATTTGAAACGAGGCTGCCCCGCGTTCGTTGCTTTGTCATTTACTGTTATTGCTCCAATCGTGCTTCTGTCCTTAACAAGTCCCCGGGATCGACTGTTCTCTCTCTTCCTTTCTCTCTCTCTCTCTATCGAATATACCAGGGGAAAAAAACGATCGCTTCGTTTTCTTCCGTTGTCCGTTCGTTTGACAATTCCCGGACAGAGTCCGGCTCTATAAAATTATTTCCACGCTCCAGATATTGTCTCGCAATCGAATTTAATATTTTCTTATTTTACTCCGTCGTGAAATCAGTTCTCCCAATTTTCAATGATTTTCACGGAGATCATCCCCACTCTCCGGCCTAGGAGAAGGGGACTTGCCCCCTCCACTAGACTCAAGAGTGGGGGAACCTTCCCAATCGCTTCGGCGCGCGGGTCAGCTCGAGAGTGGGGGAAGCTCTCGCGTTCCAGTTGTGGCTTCCATCCCCACTCTACGGCATAGGAAAAGGGGACTTACCCCCTCTACTCGGCTGAATAGTGGGCCTTATTCCCCGTTCGCTCCTGCTCGCTGGTCAGCTCGAGAGTGGGGAATGCTCTCGCGTTCCAGTTGTGTCTTCCATCCCCACTCTACGGCCTAGGAAAAGGGGACTTGCCCCCTCTACTAGGCTGAAGAATGGGCCATAATGCCCAATCGCTTCGGCGCGCGGGTCAGCTCGGGAGTGGGGGAAGCACTCGCGTTCCAGTTGTGGCTTCCATCCCCATTTTCTAACCTAGGAAAAGGGGACTTACCCCCTCTACTCGACAGAATAGTGGCCTGTAATGCCCAATCGCTCTGGTAGGAGAACCGTCGCTCGTTGTGGGGGTTCTGTGGCCCCCGTTTCGTCATTCCTGATTTAGGAGGCGTCGAAATTCGTTTCAGGAAATATGAATGACTGTCGAATAGTTTCCGAACAATTTCGACTGAGACCACCGAAATAACGATTACTTGAACGTCAAAGGGCAAGTCAGCGAGAAGAAGTTAACCCGTTCGACTGGCTGCGGAGGTTGCGGGACCGACACGAAGTAAACTCTGCGGTAAGAACTATTGAATAATTAATTCACCCGTGTGATATGCATTAAGCGCGTTTCTCTGTTTACCAAAGTCACTCATCGCGAGGGATTCCGGCGGAAAAACATTTTCGCAAGGCAGCAATTACTTGACTGAAAAGGGAAATGGACTTGCCGGCAACGTCCGGCAAAAACAAGAATTATACGGATCGTACGGAAGGGATTAAAGTCTAATCCGAGAAATTTCTAACGCTATTAGCGAACCGCCCACCTCTCATTCGTGAAAATATTCGTGTAAATCCCCTGAACTCTGCTTTCAATTTTAATCATTTCGTTTTTTTTTAACTTTCATTAATATTTTACATTGGACAGAGATTTTCTCGTTAGCATATTTACGTGCTTAGCTGAAACATTTCTCTACCAACTAGCTTTATTATTTATTGCCCAACACCAAGTATAAATAAGTAATTCCGCGATCTCGGAAGTTTAATGGAACTACATTAATAACCTGAGAACTGTTACAAATTCGGCGATCTCGGAACCGATTGATTGTGAATAATTCTAAAAGTTACGCAACGTTCTATTCCAGTCTCCATTATCCCCTGTATTTTTTACGAAACTTTGTCCCATCCCTTGTCAATTTTTCGACGGTGCTGCTCTGCTTTCCATTCATTACTTATTCCGGATCCTACTTTCATCGTTTCCTCGGCTCGAGCTCTTCCGAAATTTAAATTGATAGTAGAATAAGGAATGAGCTCGCCGACTGATGAAAACTAAATGGCTCCGGCTATTTTTAACTTACAATCATATTTTCAATTCGAAATACATCGGTGTGTAACTTTATTTTTACATTCTTCTAACGTCTTCGCGATTCAGATTAATTTCTACATTTATCTTCAACAATTTATTGAATAATACCGAAGAACTGCAGACTTGTCTCAAAAATGTATCGCCTCATGTCATTTGAAGAAACTTTTTCCTCAGCGAAAATCTTCTACGAGTCTTTGTTACGGAGTTATTAACGAAAAACGCGAACCAATCGGGGCGGGGCGACAGCGGAATGATTCCGCCTCGGGGACGGGCCTCGACGAGCGCAGCGTTCGCATTGGCCGGGGGCGGAGTCCGTCCCCTTTTCGTTAATAACTCCGTAACGAAGCCTCGTAGAAGATTTTCGCAGAGGAAAAAGTTGCTTCGAATGATCTCAGGAATCTCCCGTTTGATGTACAACATTTCCGGGTCATGTATACAGTCGCTAACGATCATGTTATCGACGGACGGCGACTTTTCAGGAAGAAAAATACAAACGTCAACTTAATTGCCGAGTGTATCTTTCACCTGGGCGGCAGCGTAATTAGCCGGGGGTTTAATTAAACGCAAAGCTTTCGCTTCAGGTGTAAAGATCGGTTCTCCGCGTTCGCTCGTGTCCGACAAGAAAATTCATTAACGGAACAGAACAACGCTATAACGGATATATAAGGTTCATTGAGAGGGAGAGCAGATATCGATTGGAACGAGTCGAGGCCCCCCGGGAGGAGTGTGTATTGACAAGGAAGGGAAGAAAAAGCTCGATGCCAAGAACTCGCAAAACCGATTATCACCTCCGAGTAATTACCTGGCAGCGTTCACCAACCCCTTCCTCCCCATCTGCCTCCCTCACCGGTGTTCGTGTAATTATTCGAAGTCGAACACTGCGAAATTCACTTAAAAAGCGAATGAGACCTCGGAAAAGTCGGCTATTCGATTAACGAGCCGCGTGCTCCAACGCTATCGGAAACGTTTATTGTTGGAGACTAGAGATTCTATTCAAATTAAGTGGGATTAACCCTCTGCAGCCCACGAGATCGGAAAAATCGTCAAGTTGATTTTTATTGCAGTTGAAGAATTTAATAAATCAGAAATAACGGAACAATATTTCTAAATTTCTTGAATATGTTGTCGCGATATTTTTCTTATAAATGTAAAGCAGCTCATCACCGGAATTGATGCGGAGGAGCTCTATCGACACAATAGGTGTACACATTTATTGTGTTACAGGGGAGGGTTTGGACACCTATCAGCACTCAAAGGGGTCCATTAAGTCTTCATTAGAGGCGTCGTCGTCGTCGTCGCTGTCGAGATCTGCCCTGTCGAGCTGCGTCGATCGATATTTATCGATCCACAACGAAAATTTTGCCAACCTGTTGACTTCGGTATTTTATCAATTATTTAATGGAAAATTAAAACCTCCGCCGTCAGACATCCCGGCGAAAGCCATGTCGCTCTATTTCAAACACGATCAACCTAATATCCCGGATAACGTATATCGCCTGGAGATTTAAATGGGGGTGCGTGTCCTTGTTCTTTATGACCCGATGAAATTTATAGCGTGCGCGGGGAAAAAATTATGAACCATTACATCCAGCGAAAAGTATATGTTTGACTAATGCTGCCTCCTTTACAGAAAGATTAAACGTCTTCCGGAATTCATTGGCCATTCTCGAATTCGAGCTTTCAGATGTATTGTTACACCTGCACCATTATTCCGATGCTGACACATTTCTGATTATGGCAAATGTGCTCGTTTTTCAATCGGTATGCATTTATTATCGCTGATCGTAAATTGAGGAAGTGCTCGCTATTTTTCGCCCAGCAAGTTTTTCCATTTTTCATGTAGCTTTACAATGATTTTATTCAATTTTTCCACGGAACAATTTTTACAATTTTGCAAGCTGCTCTTCAACTGTTTTCACTCAGTAAATTTTCCAAGTATCCATGTAACTTCTCCAATGATTTTTCTTATTTTTTTAATTTTTAGTTTTACGAGTTTCTCTTCGAATTTTTCCATGAAGTAAATTTTACAATTTTGCTAGTTGCTCTTCGACTGTTTTCACTCAGAAATTTTTTTGCAATTCACTATGTAGCTTCATCAATGATTTTTCCTATTTTTTTAATTTTTGCAATTTTACGAATTGCTCCTCGAATTTTTCCACGGAGTAATTTTTACAATTTTGCAAGTTGACCTTCGACTGTTTTCATTTAGCAACATTTCCAATTATCCATGTAGCTTCTCCAATGATTTTTCTTATTTTTACAATTTTATGAGTTTCTCTTCGAATTTTTTCACGTAGCAATTTTTACAATTTTCCAAGTTGCTCTTCGACTGTTTTCACTCAGCAAATTTTCCAATTTTCCATGTACCTTCTCCAATGATTTTCCTATTTTTCTAATTTTTACAATTTTACGAGTTGCTCTTCGAATTTTTCCACTTGCCCTTTTTACAATTTTGCTAGTTGCTCTTCGACTGTTTTCACTCATCAGATTTTCCAATTATCCATGTAGCTTCTCCAATGATTTTTCTTATTCTTTTAATTTTTACAATTTTACGAGTTGCTCTTCGACTGTTTTCACTCAGAAAATTTTCCAATTATCCATGTAGTTCTTCCAATGATTTTTCTTATTATTTTAATTTTTACAATTTTACGAGTTGCTTCTTGAATTTTTCCACGGAGCAATTTTTACAATTTTGCAAGTTGCTCTCCCAATATTTGTCGCCCAACAAATTCTCCAATTTCTCACGTAGTTTTTCCAGTGATTTTTTCAATTTTCCAATTTCTCCAATTTCCCATGTTGGTCCTTCAATGTTTTCCAATTTTTGCAACTTCGCGCGGAGCCGCGCCAGCCATTCGACGCTGTAATTTTTATAATTCCCCATGTCGTCCTTTCAACGTATTCGCGCGGCAATTTTTGCAATTCCACAGGTGCCTTTTCGAATATTTCCGAGCAATTACGCGCGCCGTTCTTTCAACGTTCCGCGCAGCAATTTCAGCACATTTCGCCCGGATGGCCTTTGCGAATGTTTTCGCACAATATCGAGAAAATTTCCCGCATCAGTGTCAAAGATCCGCGGGTAAAAGTGCAAGTACTCACCCGCTGTGTTTTTCACAATTCGGAACGAACGCGCGCGCGCGCGAGATGTTAATCCACTTTCGCAAAGCAAGTGGAAGTTTCGTGCAAGCTTAATGCTCTAAAAAATCGAATTAGCTGAATATTCAGGTCCCGTGGCGCGCGTTCCCTACTTTGCATTTCACAGAGGAAATTTCCATGTCTATAAGGATATCAAGGAAAGTATAAACCACGTCCAACGGCGCAGAAAATATGGCGACGTTATATATAAAATATATACGTATCATTTTTTTCCCTTCCGTCTTTACTACACCTTCCTTTCACTCGTAAAATTTTCTGCTTTATTCCTGCACATCCCTTGCAAATGTGCTGCGCAATATTCGCCACTATCTCAATCTGATTTATTCAATATTAATTCGACGCATTCGTTCAGGAGCGTCGTACATCAAATTTTCAAAGCACGTTACAAAGGGTACACTCGTATCTTCAAAGTGGCGTTCGTTTCAGTTCTCGAAAAAATATTTTTAACGTCAGCGGAGTCGTTCGAATTTGCCAAATCTCCGAAAGAAGTATACTCGCCTTTCATTTCGCATATCATCTCTCGTTACGGTTGAAAAAAAATTGTGTCGAACATTCTGAAAGCGAGAGCTTCGAGCTGCAAAATGAGCCCGGAATGAACGTCGTACGATTATTTTTCACGAAGTTACAACAGTTCAAATGTTAACAAAACGGTGCAGAGGATTTTAGATTGCAGATTTGTATATTTTGAGTCGAAAGTTAGGGGAACGGTGTATACAGAAAGAAATCGAAGGTTAGTATGGCGGCCATACTGCGGCGCGAAGGTTCGCGGAGACTTCGAGTTCGCGGAGTTTGCGAAATCCAGTTCGACGCACAGGGAGAGACGGACCTGTGAATGCAGTAGTTTAGGGGCACGCATTCAGCCAATGGCGTGCCATTCATCGACAAACCTTAGGGGGCGTTGAGGGGGGGACGTCGGAGGAAGGACGTCTTGGCCGACAAAGCGTCTAATTCGCATGCCGATTTCCGGGCCAGCAAATTCGGCCTTGGAATCCGCTCGTCGTCGCATATATCCAACTTAACGATCGCGGATTATTGAATGCAAATTGATTTTCAACTTGGTGGCTCGGTGCAAATGCACAGGTGGTTGTCCGACAACCCAGACTTGCTCTTTATTATACAATTTGATTGAACCGTTCGAAATTTGCAGACTTCCTTTCACAGAATTTATTATATTGCTAATTTTTGTGCACCTTGTTTTGGGCGAATTTATTCGTTTTCTGGAGAAAACGGTTCGCAATATTCAATTTCCAACAAAATGAAATTCTGTATTTTTATTATACAATTCAACTGAGATGTTGGAAATTAGTGGATTGATTTTGGCAGCACTTATATTATACTCTTCATTTAAAATTTTGTTTATGTTGTTATACAAATTTATTATACAAATTGATTGAAACGTTCGAAATTTGCAGACTTTGTTTGACAGCATTTATTATATTGTTAATGTTTGTGCACCTTGATTTGGACGAATTTAATCATTTTCTGGTGAAAACGGTTCGCAATATTCAATTTCCAACAAAATGAAATTCTGTACCTTTATTATACAATTTAATTGAGAAGTTAGAAATTTGCAGACTTCGTTTGACAGCATTTACATTATACTCTTCATTTAAAATTCCCTTTATCTTGTTATACAATTTAATTGAAATGTTGGAAATTAGCAGATTTATTTTGGCAACAATTTCTATATTGTCCAGACTTGCTCTTTATTATACAATTTGATTGAACCGTTCGAAATTTGCAGACTTCGTTTGCCAGAATTTATTATATTGCTAATTTTTGTGCACCTTGTTTTGGACGAATTTATTCATTTTCTGGAGAAACCGCCGGTTCGCAATATTCACTTTCCAACAAAATAAAATTCTATATTTTTATTGTACAATTCAATTGAGATGTTGGAAATTAGCGGATTGATTTTGGCAACATTTCCTATATTGTCCAGACTTGCTCTTTATTATACAATTTGATTGAACAGTTCGAAATTTACAGACTTCGTTCGACAGCATTTATTATATTGTTAATGTTTGTGCACCTTGATTTGGACGAATTTAATCATTTTCTGGTGAAAACGGTTCGCAATATTCAATTCCCAACAAAATGAAATTCTGTACCTTTATTATACAATTTAATTGAGAAGTTAGAAATTAGCAGATTGATTTTGACAGCATTTACATTATACTCTTCATTTAAAATTCCCTTTATCTTGTTATACAATTTAATTGAAATGTTGGAAATTAGCAGATTCATTTTGGCAACAATTTCTATATTGTCCAGACTTGCTCTTTATTATACAATTTGATTGAAACATTCGAAATTTGCAGACTTCGTTTGCCAGAATTTATTATATTGCTAATTCTTGTGCACCTTGTTTTGGACGAATTTATTCATTTTCTGGAGAAACCGGTTCGCAATATTCACTTTCCAACAAAATAAAATTCTATATTTTTATTGTACAATTCAATTGAGATGTTGGAAATTAGCGGATTGATTTTGGCAACATTTCCTATATTGTCCAGACTTGCTCTCTATTATACAATTTGATTGAACAGTTCAAAATTTGCAGACTTCGTTTGGCAGTATTTATATTATGTTCTTCATTTAAAATTTCCTTTATCTTGTTATACAATTTAATTGGGAAGTTGGAAATTAGCAGATTTATTTTGGCAGCATTTTCTATATTGCCCAGACTTGCTCTTTATTATACAATTTGATTGAACAGTTCAAAATTTGCCGACTTCGTTTGGCAGCATTTATATTGTACTCATTATTTCAAATTTCCTTTAGCTTGTTATACAATTTAATTGGGAAGTTGAAAATTATCAGATTCGTTTGGCGATTCGTTTGACATTTTCTATGTTGCTATTTTTTTATTCACGTTGTTAATTCGCAGCATTTTATTATGTTTACAAAATAAAGTAATCTTGTAACCAGCATTACGCGGTCACGCAGTAAATATAAACTTTCTTGCTCCCTCCTGGGAATTGTGTTAAAACAAAGAGGCCCTAATCAGCAACTTACACCGAAGATGCTATGACTAGGTGAGTTATTCTACACTCAACAAAACTTTATGCACATTCTAGCTGCGCTATAACGCAGAATTGATGTACCCCAGAGCAGGAATTATTCAATTCAACAGTCCCCGCTTCCTCCCAACGATAAAACCGTGTAACCAAGATAGAAAATGGTCGTTTATACCCACCCAGATTTCATTTTCGGCTGGTTCATGAAAACCGGGAAATTTGCATAAGCATTCGCCCGGACCTAGGAGCCGGTGCCAGTTCGTAGATAGCGAACATTATTAATCTTTATCTCCCGGCGCCATTAAAAGCTCCGTTTAGTTAGGTTAGTCGAACTGCACGTATCCCCGGGAGTATTCTTCGGCTGCTCAATTTTATCGATTGCCGTCACACCTTCGGGTGCGATCTTGCTGCAGATTAGGCAATTTCCTTAACAATCCTCGACACAGTTCTTCGACATCGTAATTTCCGGCACTTCCAACCAGCTATCCTCTTAATTACCGTCGGCTCCGTGGGATATATTTTACCGGGGAACTCGCGTCCCGTGTTCGTTCACTTATTCGTTGACTTACTTTATACTTCTCCCTAAATTCTGATACAGAAAATCGACTGATTTACATTTTATCTTGATGCAATCTTAGACTTTTTAATAGCTATTCTTGTAGAGCAGGAAAGGACGAATCCAACGAGTACCATGACCGCACCATTACGACCATTCAGTCTCGAGATAATCGTGCTTGAAAGGAACAAACCTAACTCAAAACTGTAGCTTTCATGAATATCTCGAGACTGAATGATCGTAATGGTATGGTCATGGTACTCGTTGGATTCGTCTGTTCATGCTCTACGATAATATCGAAGAAAATGTACAGGGTGTCCTTCAACAAACTATACCGATGAAGTCTCATTGAATGTAATATTTATTATAAATGTGGTATTACGTGGTAGGGTTTTAAATATTTGTTTTCTTTTTATAGAGAAATTGTTGTGGACTTTTAACGAGACGCCCGCGAAGTAAGTAATGAGTGACTGGTCCCTAGGGAAATTCTAGGGACTCGCAAGAGTTCGGAGCTTCTAGGTACTGTCTGGGGAAAGCTGCATTTCCGGTATTGCTGCGACGGGAGACGAAATCGTTGAAGGGATTAGTCCGGAGAATAATTACCCTTTGTTTGAACACGCTGCTCTCGGCTGGCAAACGAGGTCTTCCTTCTCGTACAAATTAAAATAAACCGGGTCCATTCTGACCCAACCTTCTCAAGAAAATAACCTGACGTCTGGAGATCAAACAGAAATTGCTATTTCCGAAATGTTCCGCGCGCCATGAGCTCAGACGTTTCAATTAAAACTTTCTTCGAGATCAAAGAGAAATTTTCAAGAGAGTTTTGCTGTTTCTGCTGGATTACCGAGCAATTGTTAAAAAAACTACAAAATGCACATCGGAATCATGGAGAAGAGAGGAGGCGTTACGTTTTCCAACAGTTTATTTTGAGCATCGTGTTACAAGATAAAACTAGCGGCAAGGTTTCTCTGAAAAAAAATGGTGCGGATTTTCCGTAGCCTGTGTCCGTGCACGTGTTTCGCTACGTAATTACAAGAAGACCCGTCGTGTATTAAAGAAAAAAAGCCCGACGCATGATTACAAACGCCATTTTTCTAATTAGTCTGCGTGTCGCCAGTCTCTCGCATTCTATTCAGCCCTTGTGATCAACGCGAGCGTGAAACACGCGTCATTCGATCAATTTCTCTCCTCGCAGCTCGTTCGCTATACACGCAGGCGAGAGGATGCGAACGCGGGCATTGATCATGCGACTTCGTTCACTCGCATTCGCTCGTACTCGCACACTACTGGCTGAGGAACTTGAAAAATCGCAGCGAAGGTGGTACAGTAATGTCCGAAGATAAATCTACTGATTTTTTTTATGAAACCATTACGAACATGTTCGTCTCGTTTTCCTGTTTAAAACGAGTACAAACACGGCATAGTTCGGACCATGTTTAGTAGAACCTCTCCGATTGGTTCGGACAATTATCAAAATAATAACAACTAAACGTGATCCGAGCTGTACCGTGTTTGTACTCGTTTTAACCAGAAAAGCGTCACGAATAAGATGGACGAACTTTCAGAGAGAATTAATTCAAAATAACGAAGTTCGTTCCTAGAGATTTTCGCAAGCACGCTGGTGAAAAGTCAAATACAAAACACAAAGTAATGACGGAGGCACTGGAACAGAATCTATGTTCGGGCAAACCACGTTAGGAAATTGTTGGTTTGCTCGAACTCTATTATTTTCTTGGGAATCGGGCGTTCGTAGCCTCTGAAGGAAGTAATGGTATTCAAATATTGGCTCGCTATGATTAGTGGCCGATATTAAGTCTGACCTAGTTTCGACTGGAGTTGATTACATGTGAACTGCGTTTCACGTTCTCCGTGTTTTGTCGGCGAAATGTTCAATCGTTCGTCTCTGTTGTTTTAACAAATGGATTTAAATGTTTCATTGTTATCACAATTTGGCGGATACCAGCTGATTCCTGACACTCTCCCGATTAAAACAAGCCGAAACACGACCGAATTAGGACCACGTTTAATCCCCGATAAAGTCGAACCTCCACCATCCGAACCGAGCAATTCAGCTGCGAACTATGCCGTGTTTGTACTCGTTTTACTTGGGAGAACATCGGAAACACATTGCTGATACTTTCACGATTAAATGATCTCGAACATTACCGTATTCACCGGAAACGTTCTCCCAGCGATACTGCTATTCTAAACACTACAATACCAGAATATTAAATCTAATAATCGCACGTGTTCGAGTTTCAATAGTTTCGGGAAAGTACTCCGAGCCGTCGCTAGTTACCGCATCGTCTCCGGTTCCATAAGTCGAACGACAAAAGCGTCCGAAACGATTCGGTCCACAATGCGGACTGTACGTCACACATTTTCTATTTCTCTCGATCCCATCCGACAACGGACACTCTCACAGACAATATTCGACCGGCGATGGCCAGAAAAGACTTTGCGAAAGACTGCTGGTCAGCCGTTGCTTGAATGGCCGCCCACGGCGACGACCCACGCGGAGAATAATATTTCAGGAGCCATCCGAGCGGTTATTGTCGCCGAAAGATTCGTTTAAAGCTGTTCCCCATCCTGACACTGTAATACCTGTGTCGCGCGGCTCGATGGCGAGAAGTGGGGATGGGACAGAAGAACTTTTCCATCAAAAACCATTATTCTTTGTTCTCGAACATTCTCCCCCTCGACGAGTGACAATCACAGTGGTTAATGTTGATAAACTAGATCCGGGTCTAAGCTACAGTAAATTGAACAAATATTCAACATTTTTACGATCGTCCCTACCGACTTGGTCTCTAGGGACATTTTTCTCGACTTTTTATTCCCTTTTTCGTCGTTTCTCACTTCCATACGGAAGTTTATTTTGCGATACAATTGTTACATTATTGCATACATACGTTGCATTACATTTTTTATTTGCTATTCTCGTAGAGCATGGAAAGACGAGTCCAACGAGTACCATGACCGCGCCATTACGATCATCCGATCTTGAGATATTCGAATCTGAAGGGAAACGTTTTCGGTTAGGTTTGTTTCTGCAGACTTAAATATCTCGGGAATGAATGATCGAAACCATATGGTCATGGTACTCGTTGGATTCGTCTTTTCGCGCTCCACGAGAATATCGAAGAAAATATACAGGGTGTCCTTGAGAAACAATATCAATCACCTTACAATCTCGTTAAACACGAAAGCGTTACATTAGTTCCTTATTTAATCGTAGCGTTATCTCGTAGTACATTATTTTCTAAGATTCACTAGGATCGCTGGAATTACGAAAGCGTGTGATGGGAAAAGTGATGAACATGATTGGATGGTAGAAATTAGGTGAACCCTTCAGGCGCGACTTCTGTGCATCGTACCGACACTGATGAAATTTTTACCTCGCAAAATTCGTTGCGAAAGGCCAGAATCATTAGGAACGATAATCATTCACTATTTAAAGTCACCGGCGAGTTTGACTATGAAAAAGTTGAAATATGATTAGGCGTCCTTCCCGCAGAGTTCAGATAAATATTTACAATAAAAATCTTGGTATTTTCGATCCACGAGCGTCTGGACCGATAAATTCATCGGAGGATTAAAGTGGCGCAAGTCCGAAGGTGAAATATTCCAAATTCGACCTCCCGATATCAAAAAAAAAACAGGGTCGTCGATGTTGAGGCCGTAATTTTCGTATTCCCGGAATATCGTGCAGCAGCTCATTTTATTTCGACGGAGTATCTCGCGAAATAAATGACAATTTTGGTTAAAACCGAGCATCGCGTCCGAATGAAACGCGATTTCTATTTCTGGCGAAGACGGATTCCAATGCTGATAGTTTAACGCTTAAATGTCTCGTCTCCTCGAATCCGAGAGACAAGCATTTTTTAACGTCGAGTCGGAGCGATAGAAACTCGATTAACGAGGAAAATAATCGCGTCCGGCGCGATTCGTTTGCAGTTGAATGACGCAAATCAATCGCGAACGTCGTGGGCGTCGCGAACGTACACCCCAGACGAGGAAATTATCTCGGGGAAAAAACGGATTTGACCGGTATCGATCTCTTGTTTTCCATTGCACGGGTGTTCGAGTAACGAGCATTTCACTTTGCATCCAGCAGAACATTTTCCTGACCCGTTCAGAGCGTCACTCCTCGCTTATGGTACTATTTGAAACGCCATTTTTTATTGGATATTCCCGTAGAGCGTGAAAAGACGAATCCAACGACTACCATGACCGTACCACTACGATTACCCGATCCCGATATATCCGCGTTTGAAAAGCAACGTTTTGGATTAGGTTTGTTTCTTTCCGACAGGGATATCTCGAGATCGAATGATCGTAAATACATGGTGATTGTACTCGTTGGATTCGTCTTCTCGCGCTCCGCGAGGATATCGAAGAAAATATACAGGGTGTCCTGCAGAAAAAGTATCGACGATCTTCTAATCTCGTTGAAAAAATGAATTTTTCGGACGGTTCGAGATGGATGGAGCATCAGAGATGGAAATCATGGCGAACGAGATTGTGTTCGTCGGGAAATCTTTTTTTCAGCTCGAATAAAACGCGGACCGACGTAGCTGGACGATCTGGTTCGGTTTTATCTAGGAAAATTCGAGGCGGGAATAAAAGTGGAATAAAATAAAACGGTTTCGGGATATCTAGGGGCAACGTTGATGCTCGGTGACCTGCGAAGAGGGACGCGCTGGGCTCTCTCTATACTGGATGCGCAAACGGAAGTGGTCAGGTGCGATTCAGCGGGTTTCGCGGCGTCCGGTTGGGAAAACGAGACACTTCCGGTCCTGGTGAATGCCCTGGGAAGGGAAACCGGAAGCGAAGGCGGAACGGCTAGGCTGTTTTCGAAACCGAAACCGCGAAACCGAGGAAACAGGAATAATCGATAGCGATCGATACCCCGAGGAACCAGACACGCTACAGCTCCCATAAAACATATAAAAAATCATTTCAAGAGAATATTCTGCTTTTTGGACGTCCGAGAAAAATCAATTGATCTCTTTGGTTGTTTGGTTTTTGAAGAATCGATGTCAAATATCTTTCTCGCCGAAGAACGAATGAAAAATTGTCGGATCAATGTACGCCATCCCAAACGTAATGTAACACATTTTACTCTACGTTGAACATGATTCAAAGTGTCTCCGTTTCCCAGGATACCATTCGCGTCACTCTTCCGACGTCGTTATTCACCGACTCGTGACAGTTTCTTGCATTTCATTCCTGACGGCTAAAAGTGAGACGTCTGCAGAGGATTACCGGGTCGTCGTTGCAGTCATAGTTGTCGCGGTTGTAGTCATGGTTGTCGCAATCGATGTCGTTGTTGATGTTTACCGATGCATGACCCAGCCGATGGTATAGTTGCGGGAAGATCTTCCCGTGCGATCTAGGCGATCTGCGGAAAAAATTCGCCGACCGATGGCACCGTGTGAGAACTATGTCTAACGATCACTATAGCGAGCCGAACGATCCGATCACCTGCGAACCTCTATTTCTGTCGAATCACGTATTTTACAAACACAGATAACTTCGTTAAAAACAATAGTACAGCGATAAACTTGGGCTCGTTGTCAAGCTTGAACATTCTATTTTGCACGCCATTGTTCATCTTACTCCAAAATATTTCTAAACGATTTAGGAGACGGAAGACTGAAGACTGATTTTTTCGAAAAATTACTGTTAGTTCGAACCACTGTGGAAAATTAAAAAAAATAATTCCAGGAATGAAACTACAATGGATTTGAAGAGTGAAGCTTCTGCTTAAAAACGAGACATTGAAAAGTGATGTACGATTCTTTTTCATTGTTTTATGGAAGAAAAACGAGGACCCTGTTTTGACTATGGGTGTACTAAAAAAGTTGGCTGTACACTTCTCACTAAAAAATCGATAACTCGGCCAAAAAAAGTCGTAGACGAATTTTTAAGGACCCGTCGTAAATGAGAAGCTTCAATCTTCAAATTGATTGCAGTTTTAGTTGGAAGAAAAATTTTTTCACAAAAATAATAGCAGAATTACCATTATATAGACACATTTTTCCGAAAAAACTTTTGAAATCCTCCAAAATTTTTCTCGCCAGTGAAACTACAATGGATTTGATGAGTGAAGCTTCCTCTTTAAAACCAGGCCTTGAAAATTGATGTACGATTATTTTTCACCGTTTTACTAAAGGAAAACGAGGACCATGTTTTGGCCCTCGGTGTACCTCATCATGTTACCAAAAAGTTGACGGTACACCTTCCACTAAAAACTCGATAACTCGGCCAAAAAAAATCGTAGGACAATTTTTAAGGTCTCGTCGTAAAGGAGAAGCTTCAATCTTCAAATCCGCTGTAGTTTCGTTCTCGAGAAAAATTTGTTCACGAAGAAAATTGTAGAATTACACGATCGATGAAACAGCACGTACCCGACGGCTTCTCTGAGCTTAAAAATAATCGTACAGCAACGAACTTGGACTCGTCTTGAACCTCAAAGACTCTACTTTGGCACGCCATTGTTCTTTCTCCGTTACAATATTTTTACACGACATAGCGACATTGTTTGTACCACTCGATTGCTGCTCGAGCCGATGATTAATTGTAAATGCACAATTACAAGTTCCAATTCGATTAGCATCGCGATGTGTCGCCCGATTATGGCGCACTCGTGTCCGCGAGATATGCGACAGGATCGCGTGCGGAAAACTATGGCAGTGTTTAGTTAAATAATCCATGGGACGCGGCGTCGCTGACATGATAATCGATCGACGATTCCGATGAAGATATCACGCGTTGGAACGACTCCAGTTTCACAGACAAAACACGAAACGTTTCCAAGCGAACGTGTCGTTAAATAATGAGAACTCAACCTCGATGATGTTTAATAGTTCGCCTGTTAGTGTTGCCGAGAATATCGGTCCCTTGGGAGTTAGTATTATAAAGGACCACCCCAGCTCTCGAGATTCGAATTCCGGTGCTGCAACTCGTTCGAGCAGCTGAACGTTAAAAAAATTCCATCGAACAAACACCGCGAGCCACTCAATGAATTTCTCCTCGAGCGAGACCGCCGATGAGGAAAATATCGAACAGGCGGCACAGAACTTTTTCATCCGGCTCGTGTATCGAAATCACAAGAATCTCTCGAAATCCTAATTACAAATCCCCGAGCGGAGTCTGAATTACAAGCAGTGGCGAACGCGCGCCGCGTAATGAATTATTTATATTCGAGCTGACATGGCCAGAGAGAGAGAGAGAGAGAGAGAGAGAGAGGAAGAGAGAGAGAGATGGAGAGGCTAGCGTGCTCTCGATCGCGACGATATAAATGGACCCGCGGCCGAGGACGAGATCAAAGTGCCGTTGCGGCGTTAAAAGTGTGGAAAAAAGAGGAGCCGGAAGAAAAAGTATGTCTCTGCCGACGGACAGTCGGTATTGTAAGAATCCTCCGAAGGGATGAACCGCGGCGGGCACCCCATTTATTCCGTGCCGGCTCGTGAAGCTCGAGTAATTAACGCGGCGTCGAAGGGACGCGCTCATTTTATCGTCGCGTCTCGCGCTGTCGGAACAAAAATATATATTTCGAACGTTTCATTTTCGAGAACGGTATACAGGACCGACCGCTTTGACGATCGCTTTAATCGTCAGTCGGCGAGTTTCTCATTTTCAAAATAGGTTCTGCGATGCCTGCGACCACCAGCAGAACGCGGTGAACGCTTTGATAGCAGGAATCGAGTGAAAACGTCGCCCACGGTCGCAGGAAAACTGTTGGTTTCATTCCACCTCCGTTCTCGCACACTCCGAGATTTTATTTTAGCGGAATCTTGAATTTTTTATCGGGCGTGCTTGTAGAGCGTCGAAAGACGATTCCAACGAGTACCATGACCGTACCATTACGATCATCCGATCTCGAGATATTCGAATGCGAAGTGAAACGTTTTCGGTTAGGTTTGTTTCCTCGGACTGGAATATCTTGAGAATGAATGATCGAAACCATATGGTCATGATACTCGTTGGATTCGTCTTTTCGCGCTCTACGAGGATATCGAGGATAAAATACCGGGTGTCCGTCAAAAAAATATCGACCACCTCGAAATCTTAATTTTTGATGGAACCGTGAACGAAACGAGTGTCGTACCAGTAATTGTAAGACGACCTAACATTTCAAGGAGCGAGGTTGGACCCGGATACAAACGTCGCTATAAAAAGAAACTATTCTTTCGAAGTGGCCACTCTTGTTTAAAGGCTAATCTAATCGTCGTAAAACGGGAACAAACGGCGGCATTAAAACAGGGACAACAAATTGAAGGAAATGAAGTTTGTCGTCGGGCCGAGTGTCACTTAATCCGCGGCGATCGATAATCGAAATACTTTTTGGACGAGGATCCCCGGCTATAGCAATCGCGGGAAAACTTTCCCCGTGGCCCTGTTTCATTTATCTCCTGCTGGCAGACGCAGCCGTTCCTATTCCGCAAAAAATTACGGGGCGCCAATAAATCTGATTTCCGGCGAAAGTTTTTTGTACGATGGCCGTTCGCAATTTCCACGTGATTTGTGGCGAAAAAATCATCCAGCGTTTTATCGACTCGCGATCACCCCGGTTTCCGTCTGTGTAGTATGTCCGTTTCGGCGAATACAACGGTATGCTTTCCAGCGGCGCATCGGTTTTTCCGAATGGCCGCCGGATGATTTTTGTAAAATATTATGGCGGCGTTCCGTTCAATTTATATGAAATTTTTTTTTATAGATTAGTACGAGTATTTTTTTTTTATTTCTTCCGTGCCGCGGATTTTTATCGCGGCGAAACTACGACGGTTTCATTCAAATTCGGAACCGTCGCCGTGCAAAAGTTGTTCTATAATATTTAATACTTGATATTCCGAGCGGTTTATTGGAGCCATAAACAAACACGATTGTTACACTAAACCCGGGTGCGTTTCGAATCAGAAATATTGCACATCGTAATTGGAACACTGTTATTTATATAAACTGGTATTTCAGTGTCTTTGTTGCTATTTTACAGCAGGGTGAAACATAACTTTAAACAATTATTTAAGTTCCGATCCTGGAGGATCGATGGTTCAAAAGTTACGAGCGTTTAAAGTTGAACGATTTACAGTGGTTTGTGAATCGCCCAACTTTAAACGCTCATAACTTTTGAACCATTGATCCTCCAGGATCGAAACTTGGATTTCTCGCCATTTCTCGGCGAAATCTACAACATAACATGGAGAAAAGTTCTTTATCGAGATTAAGATATTCCAATTATTGTTCTCAATGCTTTTTATTCGCAATGTACTCTGATTTTACAGTTTTACGGACATCGACTCGTTCATCGGTGATCGAATTTAATATTCGGAAATTATTTGACTTTCTGGCGGCGTGAATTTTCCTGAGAACATACAACTATGAAAAGTATCGTGTTTCCCGGTTCGATGAAAGTTCTCGCGGCTGACACGGTGAAATATATGACGATATCGGGTTGCAAAATTAAACGGGCATCGGAAAAAATGATACAGCAAACTGCCCAGCCGTGAGTTACGATTCGAACGATACGCGCAGAAATGTAATGTATTCATAATCACCGGATAACGAACAATTTATTCATGAAACACGTCAGTTCCGTTCGCGCCGTTATGAAATCAGAATAGCGTTTATAAAAGCAATACGTCGGGGCTCGCCGTTCGAATATCATGTATCACTGTTATTCGCGTATTAATCATTCGGTTTGCTACTTGGCAGATATTCGAAATATTCAAAAATTCACGATCAGATTCGTAGCTGTTGAAATCAATTTCTTGATTCTATCTAGTCGCAACGGTCGAACGTGTTCGAACGTTCTTGAACATTTCGAACAATGCCCGAGCCGTGTAAGAACGGCAGCGTTTCCCAACAAAAATGGCCGCGACCGCGGGCGAAACCTTTTACTTATCGGGATCGGCGAGAACGATGATGACACGTTAAAAATGCTCGCGCCAAGGCTCCGCACCGCTCTAGATTGTAATTTCCGGCAAAGTCGTAACTTGTTTGCCCGTTCTCCTTGTCGGGGAACCGATTTCCAAGCAGTCCGGCTAAAAAATACGTTTGAAATATCGGGAACGAAGGGGTGGCTACAAGAAAATTTAGGGGACGTAACGAACCTACAAACTAACGCTGCGAGAACGCTGCCGCACGTTAACGTTATGCTCGCGGATAACGCGAGAAATAATTTACGGGGGCTGCAGGCATTTGCATAATTCTCAAGTTATCCGCTTCGACCGAAAAACCAGCCCACTGAAGTTATTAATATCGCAAACTTCCCCATTCCTCCCTAATTTTCAATCATTTTAATCAGTCAAATTTAGAAAGTCTCGAACAATACTGAAAACTACACCAACATATTCCTGACATCTTCCCGATTAAAAAGAGTCCAAACACGGCACTATTCGGAGCACATTTGCCCGTTTACGATTAGGAGAACGCGCGTTCGCATAATCGAAGCTCCACAAGATCGTGGATTAAACGGGCAAATGGTGTTCGAAGAGTATCGTGTTTGGGCTCGTTTTAACCGGGAAAACGCGGCGGATACGATGGTGAAACTTTCGTGAAGATTCGAAAAAAAAAGTCCATCATTTTTACAGACTTCAAAAATCGAGTCTCCCATAAGAATGAATGAATTTGAAAATCGTCGAGAGTGATAAATGGATTGGAAAGAGATTTCCATTGAGCTCCACTGCCGTCGAATATTTTTATTTCGCCGAAGGGGTTAGAAAGCATAATCAAGTCGCGACATTCTATTAGCCGATGAAACCTCGGCGGACGCGTCTCGCCCGATGACAAAGGAGTCCGTGAGTTCGGAACCGAGAGAGGAAGACAAGAGGAAAGCCTCGTTTCACGGGACATTGAATTCCTCGTTGGAAGCCGAAGAGGGGAAGGCAGTGGGGGGGATATTCTTAAAAGGTTGTTGCATCGGTGAAACGAACGGGGAGGGAAACGGATGAAGAGAAAATAACGGGAGAGGAAAACGGCTGGGAACACACCTCCACCAGTCGAGAGGAAGATGAAACCTAGTGACGCGTCAATCGAGTGTGAAAAGCTTACCCCCCCCGCCCCTCCGCTGCCCCCCGTGATTCCGAACTTTCCTTTTCTCGTTTCTATTGCGTCATAAGGGCACCGTCATCCGCGTCATCGACTTGCTCGTTTTTCGGCCGAGCCGCGTTCCTCGACGTCGCTTTCAATTCGCAACTTGTCGCCTCGGAAGATTGCACGCTCGCTGACCGCAGATACGTCATTTTCGGTATATCCTATATATTTTACTGCCTTTTCGATTTATTTTCGTCTGGAATGGCCATCCTTTATCTCGCGAATTGAAATCGGAATTTATTTAACAGTCCCGCTTCGACCGAAACGTTAATTTAGCCCTTCCCTCGGCCGGAAACCTCTCGAGGGAAAAATTGCTGAGCGGAGTAATTGAGGCCAGTGTGTCGACGATCAAACTTAACCCAGAAAACGGGAGTTGGATCGTCTGCGAGAACTCCGCACGCTGGTGGAGGAAACCACATGATAAACAATAATAAAAATTCGTTCTATACCGTAGCTGTACGATCAAACTTAAACATAATTGTTCACTGAAATTGTCCAGTACCTTCGTAAATTAATTCGTGACTCGAAAGAAAAAACTGAGGTTTTTCAATGGCTATCGAACCATTCGAAAGCTCACCAAGAAAAACCTCTCTGAGTAAAATTTTAGCCCTCTAGCTTGTAAATTAGATTTTACGATTTTCTGCGCATTTTCCAGTCTCAAAGGCGTTCTAAAATTCTGAAAAAAATGTGACATATTTTGGATACTAAGGCGCATTTTTGAGAATTTTTTCAGATTTTTGTGTTGCAAACTGTGATCGTGAAAAATGAAAAACCCCAAAAGAATCGGAAAAATAATTTATTCTTAAAAATATGAAAACATGCTATTTCACTGTTTGATTCCACGATAAAGTACTATGACAGGCAGTGTTGTCAATTTTTTTTAGATTTTTGGTCGTGGGATATCATTGTCAAAAACAATAAAAACCGAATTTTTTCGACGTTTCTGCTGTGAGGAGGAAAGCTACACTTCTTGGCTTTTTTGAATCCAATTGTTCAGAATTCAGTAAATTCATTCGTGGCTCTCTAACCAAATTTCTTGAACCGAACTGTCCAGTGAGATTGTCCAAAATTCGGTGAATTAATGTTGTGGAATAACAACTTTTACGAGTTTGTCCAGTCACGTTGATGTCATTCGGCTGGGATTAATAAATGAGTGGTTCTACAGTTTCGTATTCTGCGGCAAATATTCCGGAGCATGTGTATTTCTTATTTGCCCGATGTAACGGAGATTTGCAAAGGATCCCGGAGAAGCATCGCGGTCGTCATCGCATGGACAAATGTATCAGGCCGCGATCCGCATACGAATTGAGCCTTCAGGATCCTCCAAGATCGATCCCCATTTCTGCTAAATTGATAGGCTCCGCGGAGAAAACCCTGTGTCGTGGCAAGATCCTCGCCGAAGATAAATGGCGGTATGAAAGCGACAGAGTTTTCTGAATATTCGGCTCCGCGGAGGAGGAGGAGGAGGAGGATCGATAGATCGGCTACGCAGTCGTCCGGCAAACAAAGGAGCCGGAATCACCACCGAGCCAGGCAATACGATTTTTTACCCCTCTCCGTAACAAATAGATCGTCTCAGACGCTGTTGAACTCTGATTTCTCACATTCGGAAATTCCGAGCGAATTCTCTCGGACGAAGATAATAAAATTAAATAAAATTATAATTACAAAACTAAATTTTCTGTGTTTCCTTTTAATGAAGTTCAGACATTGTTCTGTACGTATGGTAGTTACTGCTTGTACCGTTCACGTGGCCGAGCTCTGAAGAATAGCAAACGAAAAGGTGAAAAATCGTATATCTTTTTCTTTCGGTATCTTTCCCATGCTAACTTCCCTTCAATTATTCATCGAGTTGTAGTTTCGCTCAGAAATTCTATCCTATTTTTGCCCCTCCTCGAACCGGTACTTTCTTGTTCTCCCGGTTTTCGTATTACAAGGTAATGAGCACATGAATAATTGATAAGACATTAGATTCTTCATCGTGGGATTTTTATGAAGCCTGATATTTTCATAGACTACGCCGTCGACACTATTACTCGTCGAACAGAGCCTGCTTGTCCATTCGACAACATATTTTTCATACAAAGAAATTACAACAAAATCTTTTAAAATAATGAAACCTACACCGACATGTCCCTGACGTCTTCCCGATTAAAACGAGCCCAAACACGGCACAATTCGGAGCACATTCGCCCGTTTACGATTAGGGGAACGCGCGTTCGCATAATCGAAGCTCCACCGAATCGTGGATTAAACGGGCAAATGGTGTTCGAAGAGTATCGTGTTTGGGCTCGTTTTAACCGGGAAAGCGCGGCGGATACGATGGCGAAACTTTCGTCAAGACACGATTCGAATAAAAAAATTTCCATAATTTTTACAGTCCTGAAAAATCGAGTTTCTGTTTCTAGAGGCGTCGATCGTCCGTTTTCGCCGAGAAGGAACGAGCGGATGTCACGTAAGCGAAGCGCACGTCGCTATCAGATCTCTGTACGGTAACATGTGAACCGAACACAGCGTTCCACGTCGTCGGGATCGTTAATAACGGCGTATTACTGGATTTCGCCACGATATACACGGGAACGCACCCTCAGCCGACGAGAAGCCGCGTCCCTATTTTACGGGGAATTAATTATCAGCCCCGGCCGGGCTGGTGTGAAACGGGGACGACGCCTGTTACACACAGCACGCCGGAATGAAATTGCACCGGAAATGTAATAGAATCGCGGAACCCCCTGTATTTGCTGCCTCTCTCTCTCTCTCGCTCTACAAAATAGTTTCTATGGTACACGGAGAATTCTATTGCGACGCTGTCTCTTTGCCAGCACGCGAGTCAAAGGCTTCCGGGCGAATTTTTATGCAGATTACTCAAACCTCCCCGCACGACACCTTCATCGGATTCTCAAGGTTAAGCCTGCGATTCTAATCGCCTTACCGGTTACGTGTCCACGTCTGACGTATCAACCACCGAGTCGATGAGAAGACGTAGAAAACGCGGTCGAAATTGCGAAATAACCGTGTCTGACATTTTCCAGATGTGACAACAATTTTTCTACAATTTTGAAAGGGTTGCGTCACCCTCAGGCGGCCGAAATGATATCAAAGTTTACGAATTTTTCTCTACGAAACTATGAATGCGAAAATTATTTTATTATTGTATAAGGTTAAAGCGTCAAATAAAGGATATATTGTGTAAATTTCATAAAAAAATATTGAAAAATGATCGAGTTATCCGTTGTCCTGCAGTACTCGTCCGTCAGGACGCGCGCAAACGGTGTAACGGATTGTGATGCCCAGGTTTATTATCAGAAACTAAGAAACTCACGATTTTCTTGTTCATTGATAAATTGTCTATCGTGTAGCATAGAGATTTTCAGAAAAAAAACATTTTTCTACAAATGAGAGGAAATTGAAGTTAAACATCTCATTTATACCAAAAAATTCAAACTTCAAACGATTATTATAAACAATTGTGATATCGTATCGAAAAAAGTCCTACGCTACACGATAGATAATGTTATTAGAATTATGTGTATCAAATTTGAAGTGAATCGAACGTACAGTTTCCGAGACATTTGTCACACCAGTTGTAAAAATGTAGTTTCGAGAGAAACGCAAAAGAAGGAAAAGTGCGACTATCACACGAAATTCTAACCACTGTAACTTCGCTATTTTTGGGAGCTGTTGCATCAACCGTGGCTTAAATTATTCCCTGAACTCTAAGTTAAAGGAAAATTTAAAAAAAGATCGATTTTTTTTAAATCTCAGGGTGACGTAACCCTTTAAGGAAAATCGTCGGGTCCGTGCTGTTTCTTAGAACCTGTAGTTTCACTTTACCGGTGGAGGAGATACCCGTTTTCCTTAGATCGAGGTTTTCCTGTATTAAAAAAATTTCTGTTCGATTCAACGAAGACAATTTCCATGCCGACAGTCTGGTTACAACGATGGTTTATCCGCGACGCGAGGGAACGCAACGAAATGAACGTTCCGATACAAATTCGAACCAATTTATTCGGCAATTGAAGGTTCAATTACTTTTTCTGCCGAGCTGCGTACAGCTGAGTTTTTCCTTCGTCCAGCTTCTCGTTTTGTCCCTCGATTATCCCCTCTGTTCTCCCCCGCCCCTCGCCTCTAGCAGACATCGACCATGTCTCTTCATCTATTTTGGATTTCATGCTATCATCGATAGCTCTCTCTCTATCTTTCTCTCTGTTCATCGCGCCCCATGGTTCCAGCAGAACAAATTTTTCACTGGATATTAAAAGTCACCCGGTTCGTTGTATCAACGAGCGAGCGATTTATCTTCAGGGAAAATTTTTCGTATTTCGATATCGAGGATTTCCCTCGTTCCTCCACGGTTCGTTTGCAGCTCGAGTGGATCGTTTTCGCATCGATTCGACCGTCGTTTAAATGATAAAATCAGATTGGCCGCGCGCGGTTAATACCGTTGAGATGGTTTATCCTTTATTCTCGGACGTTACGTACACTGCCGCTCGAAATATTCTTTTTTCCGTGAAAATGTTTCAATCTGCGACCGCGGGTTTAACTTACACCACATTTATGGAATAATTGCGGATATTTAAACTGCGGTAACTTCCTTAAAAGTAATCGTACCGGCACAAACTTGGGCTCATTTTAAAGCTTGAACCTTCTACTTTCGCACACCATTGTTCGTTTTCCACCAAAATATTTTTACACGATGTAGCAGATGGAAATCTGAAGACACATTTTTTCGAAAAAATACTACAAATTCAAACCTCTGCGAAAACCTTAAAAAATTTTTCTCGGAAATGAAACTGCAGTGAGGTTGAAGATTGAAGCCTCTCCTTCACAGCGAGACCTTAAAAATTGATCTACGATTTTTTTTCACCGTTTTACGAAAGAAAAACGAAGATCATAATTCGGCCATTGGTGTACCTCGTGTTACCAAACAGTTGGCGAAACACCTCCTACTAAAAAATCGATAATTCGGCTAAAAAAAATCGTAGATCAATTTTTAATGTCTCGTAGTAACGAAGAAGCTTCTATTTTCAAACTCATTGCAGTTTCATTTGCGAGAAAAATTTTTTCACAAAAAAATAATAGTATAATTACCATTATATAGATACATTTTTCCGAAAAAACTTTTGAAATCCTCAAAAAATTTTTTCGCCAGTGAAACTACAATGGATTTGAATATTGAAGCCTCCTCTTTAAAACAAGATCTTAAAAATTGATGTACAATCTTTTTCATCGTTTCACTAAAGAAAAACGAGGACCATGTGTTGGCCATCGGTGTACCTCATGTTAAAACATTGATACCTCGATTTAAAAAAATCGTAGATCAATTTTCTAGGTTTCGTTCGAAAGAGGATGGTTCAATCTCCAAATCTACGGTGGTCACAGTCACGAGAAAAATTTTTGAAAATTTTTGGAGCAGTTTGAATTTGCATCATTATTCAGGGAAAATGTATCTCCAGTTTCCCGCTCGCTGCATCGTGAAAAAAAATCTCGGGGAAAAATGAATGATGGTATGCGAAAGTAGAGGCTTCTAGCTTTAAAATGAGTCCAAGTTTATCGTCATACGATCATTTTTTGGGAAATTATCACAGTTTGAACCTGGTCAAGTTTCGAGAATTCTCGTTGAAGAGGTGTTTCGAAAATTTTCTTGCGATTACTTTTCTAGTATAAATAAATTTAATGAATTGTTTAAATTGTTAATAAATCCTGTCGTCCCGTATCGGTAGCAAAATTAGCATTCGGATCTCCATGAGAATGATTTCTACGGGCGAGAGTGGTAGATTTTTAATTAGCATGTCCAAGCAGAGTGCCGGCCTCGTTGGAACATAATCGGCCGGCCATATTGAAAATAATTTACGTACAAGCGTCGCTCCGCATTCTAAAATTTAATGAGAACTCGAGCAGGGCTATCGAGGAGGGACGAATTGGCCGTACGACTGAATACAAATGGGTTCATTTGCAAAGGTAGAGAACAGCCAGAGACCAAGCAGCGGACAAATAGTTCGCCAAACCCATTATTATTCTTCATCCGAGTCCTCGGTTCTTTCACTTATCCTGTCCACCGAATCAAAATCTTTCGCAGAATCCCGCTGACATGGCGAAACGGTCGAGAAGTTAGCGCGCGAAAATTCAATCAACATTCAGCTGCGGAAGTGGGTTCTCGTTCTCGACGTCCATCGAAGAACAACGCTGCTTTTCCCCGGTTTAACCCTGCAACGCTGTCCCCGGGTCACTCGGGACCCGAAACAATTTTGTTCTGAATCACCCTTCTCGAGGAAATATGTTTATTAATTATAAATATATTTTTCGGGACACCCTGTATACTTGAAGGTGAATTTCTCGACACTTCACGATCTATGTAAACGTCGCACCAGCGAGGCGTTCGCATCGTGTGATCGGATCGTTCGTTCGGTTCTCGATAGTTTATTAACATTAATCACCATTGTATATTAGTGAACATCGATATACGAAATTTGTTGGCCAACGTTAGTACTACTTACACCAACGGAGTAACTTATTACAACTAAATACTAGTTACAAAACACCATAATCCTCTACTTTCACAGAGAGATCAACCTTAATTAGATCATTCATCTACCTTAATCGAATCAATTAATTAACAGAATTAAAATCTCGTGTGTGTGTGTGTGTGTGTGTGTTTGTGCGGTCAAAATACGTGCGCGTTAAAATCAATCGATTTCTAACTACAAAAAACGTTGAGAACATAAGTTAAAAATATATGTGAGTGCGGTGCGAAAAAATTGTTGCATGTGTGTGCGAGTCGAAATGTTGCAAAATTAAGTGTGACCACCTCTTCGTCCGTAAATCCGTCAATGTTGTTCGAGACCTTGTTGACAAGAAAATAATTTATTCGTTTGTTTAGTGTGATCGAACATTTTTTTACCGGTGTACGTTAATTTTTGCAGCGTGCAAAAACGGTGCTCCCAAGTTACGGGCTCGCGAACCTAAAGCGTCCGGGTATGAATTTAAACAAATGGCCGAGGTGTTCCGCGGCCGGAGAAATTTTGAAGCTATAAATCGCTCGGGAATAGTTAGCGATGGGCTCGAGACGCTTCGAGTCTGTTCAAACTTACGAGGAAAGTTCTGAAAGTCTTGAGCTCTCGGCTATCTTCGAGTGTTAGCCGAAATTAGGGCCTCTTAAAAGTTTCAGAAGGTCTGGCTGAGAGATAATTGATACAATAAATCTTCGGAGTGTTAAAGCTGCTGAACAACTGGAACGGTTGCATCATGGGGGAGAAGGTAATGAGAACAGATAATGAAACCCAACGAGAACTATTCATTTACGAAAGAATTTCACCAAGTCATTTCAATACTAGAATATAGAAAACCATTTCGAATTCAAAAAGTTTTTAACAACAAAATTTTGTACTTTTTCTTCGATATGCTTGTAGAGCGTCGAAAGACGAATCCAATGAGTACCATGACCGTACCGTTGCGATCATTCACTCTCGAGATATTCGTGTCTGAAAAGTAACATTTTTATTTGGAAGATTTTAAAAGTAACTGTTCAGACTCGAATATCTCGAGAGTGAGTGATCGTAATGGTACGTTCATGGTAGTCGTTGGATTCGTCTTTCGACGGTCTACAAGAATGTAGAATAAAATCTATAGGGTGTCGTATAAAAACGTATCGACGATCTTAGAATCTTCCTCTCAGTTGTGCTTTTAGATGAAACAATTCAGTGCCAGACAAGGTAAATTAGTATACAGAGGAGATAGTAGGTATTTAGACCTCGAGAATAGAATTTAGGTGTCGCGGGGGAGCGTAACGCAATTGGAATCGTTTCGAATGGTTGTAAGAGTAAATTGCCGGGAATACTTGGGGTAATATAGGTAGAAATAGAAGCCATTACTAGGCACGGCGTGGGTGTAAGCTCTTCGATTACGCCGCGGCCGTGTATCAGAGGGAGCAGCTTTAAAAAAGTCACGGTGGATAGGTTTAAGCGTGCTATTATATGAAGTAACACGTGGCGCCCGCGCGATACAAGCTGCATGTAGTTAACTACTCGTTGCATAGCACAATCTCGGAATCAACCGGGCAACTTGGGAGCACGCACGCCGATAAAAACGACTACCGGACGACGGCGTGATATACGCGTCGTTACGCCCGGAAAATATTTTCGTTGTTATCGCCCGGAGAAGTTTCGCCAACCGCTAACAATTACCATTCCGAGCCAGCGAATCATATTCAACCCTTAAACCGGAATCGAACGCGAATTCTCCAGTCGACCCTGCTTAAACATTCGCGGGGCGTTCTGGGACTCGCCCAGGCTACAAACAAACTTTCGTACTTGCGGAAAATTAAAAATAAAATCATTTTGGCTTAGTTTCTGCGCAACACTGTTACAAAAATCAACTGGAAATTTATCAAAAACATAATATTCATAAATTGACACTGCGGATCTTTACTTTCAAACATAATTCTCTCGTTCAGAGTTCATTTAATTAAAGAATATTATAAATATCACTGTCTCGATAAATATTCAATCGCTTGTCGAACAGTCTACAGCCGTAAAACTAGATTACTAATATTAAACTGCGGGTGTTGTGAATCTGTAAATTAAGAATAAATCAGAAACGTGAAACCTTTGATAAACTTTTTATTTTGGGCATGTGTCGTATATCCATATCTGCTGTAAACGTATGAAATTTATAGTCTAGTTATGGCTAATGAATAATGGTAGAATTAATGATAATTGCAAGAGTCCTGTGTAAATGGTTCAGATGCGATCCAATGAGTATGTACACGTTCGTAAATGCTATAAATGTTAATTAAATGCAACGTGAATGTATCTTGTTTCGGTATACTTTCGTTTTTTAGTAAATGCGAGAGCCGCGAGGGTCAGTGCAACACTTTCAAGCTTATGGCGCAATAAGTATACTCTCTTACTATCAGACATTCAGTTTCTCTGTTGATCAAAATGATCAGTGATACAAAAAGGTAGTGAACGGAGTACTTACATTTTATGCGACTGTGAAACTTCCTACTCTTTTAGATAACATAATCTCACACTGTCGAAAACATTCGTCCGCAAATTTTACGTTGAAATATAAATAAATCGAAAAACTTTCCAAATAATATCTCTGAAAAATCTTGCCTCGCACGGTGTACAGGGTGTACCTAAATTATTCGGACAAAGTAACAAACATAACAAACTTTCAGAAATGATCTGAAAACTCTCATCTTGATCTGAAAATTTAAAAAAAAAATTGCCTTTTTTCTATGTTTCCGAGCAATCCAAATTTCGATCCTGGGAGATCAATGGTTCAAAAGTTACGAGCGTTTAAAAGTTCAGCGATTAACAGTGTTTTTGTAAATCGGTCAACTTTAAACACTCATAACTTTTGAACCATTGATCCTGCAAGATCGAAACTTGGATTTCTCGCATTTTCCCGCTGAAAACAGTATTTTCAGCAATTGTTGATGATGTATAGAGGCTGAGAGAAAATATTTCCGAATAATCGAGAAACACCCTACGCGAGACAAGCCACGATTTCGAAATGTGAAACGACTTCGGAGTGGAAGAAACAAGGAGAGAACTGTGGTTTAAGGGTCGAACGTGGATCGCAGATCTCGATCCCCGGGAGATCGATCGTCGAGAGATCGATCTCGCGATCTGAGGGCGTGAATAATGGGGTGGTAGAGTGCCAGAGCGGTTTATTTGCGCTAAAGTACAGATACTCATGCAAAACGAACAGTATGTACAGCGGTGGTCGTGAATTCTGGTTCGTCCTCGACAGAAGGAGAAAAACAGTAGAAAGGATCGACGCTGCGAAAGCGATTGGAAAAATCGCATAGTTGGAAAACAAAAAAAAACATGTTTTACACGTGTGTGCTCGTGTATCTCAGTGTGTGTGTGTGTGTGTGTGTGTGTGTGTGTGTGTGTGTGCGTGCGCGCGTGTGTATCGGAGTACGGAAATACATGAAGAGTTGGAATTGAAACGAGACGCCGGAGAACGACAACGTTTTATTCTGACACATAATCTGACAATAGGCATATAATAATTAATACATAAAATGGAAAAAAAAAGGATGAAGCGTCCTCTGACAAAGCCTGCATATTTTTTTTTTGTTTTTTTTTTATTTAATCGGCCGTTATGCTCGTCGATCCTGCTGAACTATATAATCAGTTGTTTTTTTATATTTTTATATTATTTTTTCTTTCGTGTAAAATCGGCTGGTGCGAGAGAACGCGTGTGTGTGTCTGTGCGTGCGTGTATGTAATGTAATCGGTGAATCGTATTCGGTTTTCCCTTCTTTCGTGTTGTTTTTTTTATATTTTTTTTCTTTTTTGTTGCTTCTTTTTTATATCTTAAGGTGTACTGTATATATATGTATATATATATATACGTTTGTAATATATGGTAAATAAATATATAATATATGTACAAATAATACCTAGGCGAACGCCACTTCGCGTTAAGATGTCGCCACCCCAAGCCGGGACTGCCGTACTGCAACAGACACCCGAAACACTGTCATCATAGCTAATCGAAAATGGCGGGAGACATGATCGGGGATCTTTTGCCAGTCAAGGTTAGGCGCTGGCAAAAGTGGTTGCAAAAAAAGGGGTGAACACCGCACACCGTGGTTTCTCTCGCGAAGACGAAATCGTTCGAGAAAGTTTGGGGATGGTGGAAATCGATTTTTGCACCCTTCGCGAATTCTGGTTATTTTCATTTTTCTTCGAGCACAGAAAAATTAATATAATCACGAAAGATCCAAATTTTTCCACCCTCGACAACAAGATATCATAATCAGTGGATTCTAGCCGCAACGGCGCCGGGAACCCTCATACGTTTATAACAAAAATACATATTGAATATATAAAAAAGATACAATGAATATAAAATGTATAAATTATTATAATAAGCTAAATTAAATCGGTGGATTTTGTATCGATTCAGGTGGAGCAAGGAGAATTTGTTTATCGAGATTTTTAGCTATTTCTGTTGTAATTAATGGCGGAAGGGATGGATTTATTCGGCTGTAAATTCATCTTTACGGTCTTGATAATCGTAAATTTGGAAATTTGGCAGGTTTTGACGTTGAGGTATTGTTTCCATAGTAATGGGAAGTTATGGAAAAATGTGGGTAAACTTTGAAATATCGGCGTCGGTAATGCCGATCCTGTTGAGGCATTTCGACACTTTTGCATAGTGATTTATTCATTTTCGATGTAAATTTTTTGTAGTATAAAAGTTGTATTATTTATACTACTTCAAGTGTTCGGAATTGCTTAATTTTCAATCAATCGAGCTATTAATTTTCGCATCGTCGTATTGTTCAAAATTGAAACGTTACGCCGTCCACTATGACTATGCAATAATAAAATGATAAAATTTTAATTATTTTAACAATACATCAAATTGCTTATGGCGAAAAGGTGCGAATTAATCGATTTTTACCATCCTCGTTGTATGTACAGGGTGTCCTGTGGTTTTCTGGGTGATTCGTTTATTCATGAAAATCGTGGAATTTGTTCGTCGAGCTCTCTATTGTTAAGAGAACAACTTCGAACAAGAAAATGCAAAGAATGGGCGAGCGAACGAGCTGAATCAGAAGACTATAAATTGTTTCTAATTATTCATTGGTACACACTGATCGTCGAGAGAAGAAGCTCTTGGATGTACAAATTAATTTGCAACCCTTATTTACAAACGAACTGTTCTACTAAAATGATCTACATCGTTTCCTGAGAATTTACTCTGTCTTCTGAATAATTACTGAACCTTCAATTTGCTGGATACAAGATCCGAATCTAAAATAAAGTCGCTGAACGATTCTGAAGGCCAGGAATTCATTTGTATACAGATGAATTTGTATGAGACAATAATTATTCCGGCTGCTTAGTCGGCTGTTAATTGGCAAATCAGATTTTAGCACAGTCAAAGGGCAGAGCTTTGTAGATTTTGCTTTGAGAGGGACGCTTTAATTCTGAGCTTGTAGCCCTTTGTAGCTTCAACATTAATTAGGTTCTGAAAATGGTTTTAAAACGCAGAACAGAGAAATACAGAGATTACTATGTCTTCTTCTCTTTGATAGCTTTAATTTGTATGTTCCGAAGCAATTTTTAAAACGATTCAGGAAATAGTCTTCCGATTCTGTCGATTATTGATCGGAGCTTCCTTTATTCATAAAGGCTCTCTACTCCCATAAAAGAATAGAGACCTCTCGTGCATCTCACACACTCTTGTTCTCTCATGCAGGAAGGAAGCTCCGAATAGATTAATTCTGAAAATCACATGGTTAGTGGAAAACAGAACTGCAAGACGTCAAAATGGATCTGTAGATTGCGGATATTGTGTAATAGACTGCAGATCTTTATGCAAAATAAAGACTTTCTATTTGAACAACAACAAACTTGGCTGAGACAAAACTATAATTTCTTTCTTTAAATGTTGAATTGCTGTTTCAGATTACGTCTACTCATTTCTGTCATAAATACATAAAGTATACAGTCCAGTAATAGAATAAAATCTTAATTAATGCAACTATCCGCAACCTCTAACTGTGTTATTTGTCGCAAACAATTCACTCAAGAAATATTAATTAGTTTGTCGATGACAAGGTTGATGCACATCACGTGGAACACTGAAATAAAGGAGAGCTGTGAAGTTGTTACGTCTCGACTAAATGTTGCAATTCAAATACTTAAAACTCCTCTGGACAGAGACAAATAAATGTTCAAAAAACTTTCCTGCTTCTAAAAGAATTTCTGCTGTAACTTTTTCTACCGGAACTTCGTAGGAAAACATTAACGAGGGTGTTAATCTGTCGCGAGAAGAAAGAAACGCGGGGCGAACAACAATCTGGCAAAAATGAAAAAAAAAAAAACATTCCAGAGACGATGTGCTCCCGCGCGAACTTTCTCGCGTGACAAAAAGAAATTACTTCCGTCGCTCCTATGTAAACAGCTAATCTAACCTGCAAAGCGGCAATCTGGCTAGCAACTTTTTCTACAAACGACCGGGTCTAATTGAGTTGTACTCGTGCGAGCACGCGGGAAAAAGTTTATCGGTGGCTGGCCGCGGTTAGAACGGAGCAGTTTCAGCTTGATTTGCTAGTACCATAATTCAAATCAATTTGAAGAAAGTTAAATAAATGTTCTTCGAACATTCTTGCTGTTTTAAAACACACCTCTATCTACCCTCATTTTCCCCCTCAAAAAAACGCATTAAACCTGTCCACTGATTAGCACCGCGCGCGTATGAAGTTACATCGGCGAACGAAGCGTGAAAGGAGCGACAAACTCGTTTCATCCTAATCACGCTATACGGTTTTCGCCGGGTCGAAGATACGAGCTCGCGATACGCTTGATCCCATCACTACGGCACGTCGGCACGTGTTAAACTGCTCGCTGCTCGACATTTAACGTCGAGAGGACGTCACGCAAAGCTCCGGGAGGCTCTGGTTCGCTTTGCGTGGAAATTAACGCGTCACGACTTCATCGGGTTTGATAGGATGTACCTAAACCTTGCTGCGAGACCCGTCCGCCAGAGTTAAACCTCGCCCCGCGAACACTATTCCCAGTTAACGACGTGTCAGATCAAGCGCGAAACTCTGTTTCCGAGCCGCCTCCCCTCTCCCATGCACGTCATAGGCTAAGCGTGTTAGGCGAACGAAACCATGCGGAGATCGATGAAAAAAGGTCCTCGGCCATTTAGCTGCGTTTTCTCTGTTGATGAAGCCGTGACACGTTTCAGTCTCTGCTATTTCGAAAGCGGATCAATAGTTGCGGAGGAACGTCTTTTCCCTGTCGAGCACAAATTAGGGGATCAGGTATAGCTACTCGAGAATTGTTTAAGATAGACATTTGTGGAAGAAGTTTCTACAGCTATTTAATTTGTCTTTGAGACACAGACTCGTGGTGGAAGTCTCTACTTCTTAAGAGTACGTTTATAAGAGGACTCCTACTTTGTACAATTCCTGTACAGCCTATTGCGAAGCGAGATTAGCGAAGCTGTAAAAATAATCAGCGTTAATCATTCGATTTGTACAGACAACAACCGCAAGCAGTTCATTCCGTTGATCGAGCCAGCACTCGACGTGTAGCTACCTTTCATTGAATCAAGGCACGTTTCCTGTGGTTCATGTTAAAGAATCGGAACTGTAGCCGCAGCGTTAGGTCTTTCCGTACTGTTGGGAAAGAATAGAGGTGTCGTAAGTAATGTTCGCAGCTGTGACTCGCTGAGTCTCTCGTCGGTGGGTGGTATACCGGTGTTGTAGATTAAATAATATACATGTTTCCTTAACCAGGAGAAATCGAAACGAAATATCTAACTGTATCATCCTGTATAAATCGTTATACTAAAAGTCGTTTCCAAATCCCCTTAACGACGAAGGTAGGCACGCCATTGTGATCCTTCGACCGCTATAATCTCTCCTAGCTTTGACCTATTCCTTGCAACAAAACAATTTGAAACACAGACCGACGGACAGATGTTCCTATAAATAAATTTACCCACGATTTCTTTGCGATATGCCATGCACTACTGTTCTGCGGTAAACAATGCGATAACATGCGTAGAGGACAGCATGATGCGAGCAACTGGAGGTAATCGTGCGGAGGATGTTGAGCGGTTAATCAGTGTGGGTATTTGGATAGACAGATTTTCGTTATTTCTACAAAGTAATGTAAAATATCGACTTTCAATGCTCCGTGAACCAACGAGAAAGTATATATGCGAAGACAGTGGTATCGTGCGAGTGATTATTCTTATCAGACACGAAATGAGTAATAAGAGTTTATTATCCTGTGGTTATCAACGCGATATTAATACTGAAACATTTTTATCTTGTCAGTACTTGCTTTCGTAACAGCATGCTTAACAGAGAGGACATTTCTTTAAAGAACTACGACGATTTCAGAGACTTTAACACGGGACTTTCATCGACGCAAAATGCACTAACACGATCGTAACAGGAAAACAGTCGGGACCATCACGGACAAAAAGACAAATTCTCAAAGAAGGTGCTTAGATCGAAATTTTTCTTCGACACAGATATCTACTCACTGCATTCATCTGCGTTATGTTCGGTCTATTACGGTGCCTATGGGTATAGTGAAATTTTGTGAGGGTGTACCGCTCTCTTTCTTAGCACGTGCCACACGTAAAACTAACAAAAAGTAAAGAAACGATTAAAATCCCGAATAATTTGACGGCAATCTTGAAAAATGAAAACGGGGAAGAGATTTGAATACTTCAAACTCTCGTTTATATGTAATTTGAATAAATAAATGAGAAAATTAGAAATAGTTGAATGGGAGGAGGAAATGTGTTAGATCATGCAATAAGATAAAGAGGAACTTTGACCTGGAACGATAAATTTTTCTTTATTATAAAATCATTATAGCTTAAGCAGAAAGCCGATAAAGTGTGCTTCCTCTGATAAACTAATCGAGATGTTTATCCTTTATTTAATTAATGAAGCGACGAAGCTGGAAGCATGAGCTACAAGCCATAAGTGCTTCGTTTATTATTAATATTAAACAAGCTGGAAGCGACAACGGAACAGGAATGTGATCGAAATAAACAGGTGCACACAGGGATCTCATAATTACCTCTATGCCACTAGTTAGAAAAATAATAAATGAATTTAGCAGAATGAATGGATGAATGACGATGAGCTAGTAAAGCGCTATGTGAGACTACGAAGCAGAGTTGGAAGTGTTAGAAGCATTTCGTCAAATGATCTCCATGGTCCCCCATACAATTGCTTCCATCTAAATGAAAAATTCAAGATTTAAGTATCCTTAAGATACTAAAGTGTCTCATTAAACTGTACAGTTTGTATACTTCAAGTATGTATAGTAAACAACCTGTAAAGAGCTGTTTTAAACGTATAAAACGATTAGAATGTATAAAGAATATTTCTGGAACACCTGGAAGAAACGATACCGTAAACATGATTTAGATAAATGATAATTAAGTAATTTGCTTATGCTACTTATGTGAAAACGAAGCTAGTTTATGGTCTGACCGTGAATTTGTATATCGAACGATATACAAATTTGCGGAAGATGATATTTTCTAATGTTTTCAATTGATACTTAATAAATATGTACAGTTAAAGTTAAATATTGGTTCTTGGAAAGTTTGTACTCACTCCTATCAATATTGCGTTGCAAGTGTGCAGCCACGCGATGTCTAGCATCGTTGAACTCCAAGTGAAGTCCAAGTCGAAGCAACGTCGGATTCTGTTCCACCAACTGAGTGATCTCCATTTCGATTTTATTTCCCAACACTTGTGACCTCTGCGAGTTAACAAACAGAAATGCACGCGTGTTAGTCTAAGCAGAATTTTCAACCGACATCGACAGTAATTATTAGACTGCGGACGTTCATGCAACTTGCAATTTTTGTAGACGAATTTAAAGAAAGTGGAATCACTGTCGAATTTTTTATTCCAGCATTTTTTGAAAATTTGAAAGATCCGCAGTCTAGTGATTATCATCCGTATATTTTACCTGATTCGAACACCGAAATTCTTCTATTGATTTTGTTTTCAGGAGGCCTCTAATGAGCCTCACTATCACAGATGGGCTTATAAAGTTCGTTTCCACGCTGAGAACATACAAATTTCATATGAGATCATTCCATTCATCTTCACCAATAGCATCTACGCATAACGATATACTAACTTGAGTACTCTGAGGGTAGAATTCTTCTCCAAGGCTTCCGCCAACCTTTGCGCAGTCTTATCGGTGACTCCCACGTTTGTTAAACTTAAAGATTCGAGATGCGTATTCATCTCCAGTCCTTCGAATAGTTGGATCAACTTTTCGTCAGATATATTCTACGGAACAATGAATTGGCGTTAACAACTGTGTGTTCAAAAATATTAACTCTCACTTTAAGAGGACTCACTTTAATGTTATTCCAGTTTAGTTCAGTCAACGATGCGTCATCTTCTCGAACTTGTTTGATCGTGGCATCGACATTGGTGTCGTTAGGTGGATCCATCGGGTAGGGTTTCGGTTGACTAGCTTTTGTAACACCATCCCAACCCAGGCCAACAGGCTGACCAGAATTCAACAGCGAAGCATGGTACTGGTCCTGATTCATCATGGAATGGAATCCGAGGATAGCTGCGCTCAACAAAAATCGTACATCCGTAATCCGCAATTTTTCGAATTCATATAATTCGAAAATACAGCCAGAGGTGTATTATATAATGGCTGTAATCATTATTTGAACTCTACCAGCAAGATCGATGATTTCTTCTTGACTAGCATTGGAAAGAGCTTGTTCGTACTCTTCTCCAAGATCGATAGCAATCTGTTCGTCCGCTTCCTTCTCTTTCACGGTTTCTTGAGGAGGAGGAATCCACTACAAAACGAAATAACAAGAACATTTTAATATTATTCATCTTACTTAATCATTCCATCCAAAAGAATACAAACCTTTTTGCCTCTGATAACACCGGGTACGAATGGCTTCAACTCTGGTATATCAGGTGTCTCCAAAGCTTGTTTATTGATGTGCTCGATAAGTTTCTTCCTGTTGAGGGGGCCTGTGGGTGTCTTATCGCATTCGTAACTGCAACGTTGGGACGGCGGCATGAAGCTGTCCTGTGAGAGCAATGGGAAAACTGTTAGAAAACAATCTCTCCAAAGATACAAGGGTAACAAACAATCTTACATCTGGGTCCACCTCCTTGGCCAGCATATTGATCTCCTCTGGAGTGAGCTGTGCCAGCAGATCATCCACGTCCACATCGTCGTACTCGCTCAAATCCTTCCCGTACAACTTGGCTGCGGTGGTCATGGTGGTAGTCTTGGTCGATGCGGATGTCTGAAAGAGTTCCCAAGGTTCTTGGTCAACAACAGACAATCTACGCGACATTTTCTCGATTATATTTGCAAACAGCTCCGATAGAAAGTAAACTGTTCCCTTTCGACTGGTCTATGCCAACTATCTAATGCATTTGTGTCTAACGGAGGACTGTGTACTACTTTCTTTCGGATATAGCTTCCCTTTCGACTGGTCTACGCTAACGCATTTGTGTCCAACGGAGGACTGTGTACTATTTTCTTTCGCTGAACAATTTAATTTCGCTCTCGAGTTCAAAGGCCGCAAAGTTCAACGAACAATTGCGAAGAAGAACGACCGGTGTTTATTTATCGATCGCGGACGGGAACAAGTGTGCGGACCGACAGTGATATTTCGTCGAACGGATCACTATGCCGAAGAGAGTGTGCACATAGGTTCCTGGTCGGGCGATCGGCGAATCGACAACTTGCATTTAAATTCGGCAACTGTCCAACGCGGCTGATGCCCTTTGCCCCAGATAATTCCGCGTCGATTTTCATTGACAACTCATCTGCCAAATCGACGACCCACGCTAATCGAAATTCACGCGTAAACGGAGTATCACCAAGTGTCGCAGAAACAACGAAACTGTTGGATTATTTTCCGGAGAATTGTTTACGGAGAAAGTGAGTATCGGTATGTTTATCTTCGACGGAATTTAGGTGAATCGCTCGTAATCAAATACCTCACCCACTTTTCACCACTCGGAAACTTCACTGACCAGTTCACCGATTGCGGGTGATTGCGGCAGCGCCCTTTGACGCTTATACCATGTTCGAACAAGTTTCGCTTGCGGATATGTTATTTTGTTTAAATAAATGTCCCGGAACCAGCGTAACACATGGAGTTTATAATAAGAGAAATAATCTGTGGTTAATTTGTATTTGAAGGGTTGAACTTACATGGAGATTTTTTATGAAGTTTCCGTGTATCACGTTTGACATGAACCTTGCAAGGTGTTTGTGTGAATGAAGTATATAGTACATGTAAGTATGTATATAGTAGATAGCTCATGGAGAAAGTTTATGCGCATCCTCTGTCGCGCAGGTATTGACGTTGCGCTGCACGCGTGGCGGGATTTTCAAAACAGTGCTACATACGTCAATAAATTCAATCATAAAAACAATCAATTTATTTAACGTAGATTATAAATGCACATTATAAATGTACATTTCTAATGTAGATTATAAAAATTGCTTGTGTTCTCGGAGAAGCGTATCATTCTCAAAGAAAAAGAAAATCGTCTGGATAAAGGCTTCATTTCTATGAAATTAAGATTTTAATAAATACCGTGTTCAGAATAAATTGTATACTGTAATGTGGATTATAAAAATTGCTTATGTTTTCATAGATACGTCGGAAAGGGAATCGTTTACACTTCCGGTTTGGAGATTCGAGGAATAGCTGATGGAGTTCTTGTTCTAGCGATCAGTGATTTAAGACCAGGAAGCGGCCATCTTGACGCAACGCGTACCGGCGGTAATTTTCAAACTTTCGAAAGTTTGGAAGAAAACTTGCCGCAATGGAAACATTGTTATTATTGTTGTTATTATTGTTGTTGGGTTAAAAAACCGAATATCATTATTCAAGGGATGAACTTTAATCGATAAAATATTTTATTGTTTGTTCTATTTTGACAAAAGATCATCATACAAAAGGGAAAATATCTTTTGAATAAAAAAACTGGGCTCTATTTCAGCTCAACCCTTTGCCTTACAATATCGCGGCTGATTCGTGATGAAGATTCTGAAGAAATTCTGATGAAAATGTACATTAATAATTTCCTTTGAACCGAAATAAAATTCTATTTCGGTTGTGTTAATATACAGCTATTGGAGAGCATATATTGGAGAATATATACGATACACAGGAAAAAGTTTGAATTAATTAAAATCGTGAAATAAACCGTTAAAATATAGCGAAATTATATTCTTGCCAACCCAATGGAAATGGCTATTGCTGTTGAGAAATAAAAAAATGACGAGATAAACGAAGACGACGAGTGTACAGGGAAAGGGTTTAACGGGCTAATTAACTCGATAAATCAATTTGGCCAAGGTCACGGTGCAAGACCGAAAGAGGTGGGCGGATGCTGTTGGGTGGGAGTGGTTTCGCGCAGGTCTGACGATCCTCATTGCCGGAAAAGACAGAGGAGAGAGGATCTCTGTCGTGGTTCCCCGTCCTCTGCAGTTTTGATTAGAGAGTGTCTATCGGTTGTTGTAGCGCTCGTAGCGGCGACAGCCACAAAAATAGCTGAGGCCTCCTCGCAGGCTGGCAAACTCCCAACGGTCTATACTTGGACATCCCCGCGCCATGATTATTTATAGTGAGCGCGAGCGCGGCCACTGGCCTTCTCGTGAACTAACTAGCCTGCCACCAAAGACGATCCGTCGCCCGTGACCTAGGCCCGCATTAATAACGATTACACCCCTCTGGCGAACACCGTGCTGCCTTTAATCTATCCGCGCTCCGTGCAAGATCCGACCTTTTTGTGTTCCGTCCTCTGCGAACGAATTGCTCAACCAAACAACGAACAACAATGTCTCAACTAAAGGATAACGCTCGCGAGATGTCAGGGTGGAAGCGCGCCGGCGAACCGGAAGCCGCGCCATTTTGGAGAACGATCGAATACTTTCGTCGTGAATTTCTCAAAATGTATCCTACGTTTCGGACGATTTTACTGGCGTCGATGCTAAAAGATTGTATCGAAGATTTTGGAGTAAGAGTATACGGAAAGGAGACTGTTCTATTTGTTTCCTTTAACACTGGGTTTACGGGACCCGTCAAAATGACGGGTTCTAATATTCTTAATTTGCAATTATTAAGATTGTAAAAATGCTTCCCCGAGGAATTGTTTACCAAAATTTATTTCCTTTAAAAATTTGGATAGACACATGCTTGTTATGTTTAGCAAATAAATGTGAAATAGTTGTTTCCAGAGCTCCGTAAACCTAGTGTTGATATTGCTAAATGATTCGGTTGTCCCAAAAGTTGGTTTTCGATTCTAGGACACAATGAACACTCATGTTCGGAAGAACTGAAACATTAATATAAAGTGTGTCGCATTGTTTTTGTATTTATTTCGCAACATTGAAGGAACACATTCCGAAAGAAACTGTTTGGGACCTAATTGCGGACCATTGTGGACCTTAATTTCTTTGTGGGAGCTGAATTACTCGAGGTGCTGTCTGGAGACTTTTTCTATCAATCATGATTGTAATAAATTCGTACAATACACTCGCTAATCGCTCTTCCTTTCATGCCTGAAGACAATCATGATTTTTACGTAACGCCCAAAGATGAACGCCCGTCCATAAAACTATGATGTTCCTCTTTCCTGCATTGCGCAATCTTCCCACCGAATATGCTTCTATTGTTCGTTATTCCCGAGCGACAATTAGTCGGCGATAGGAAGAACAAGATCGATTAGAGATACAATAAAGGTTTCCACACGGTATCAACGGCGTCTCGAATGAAACTTTCAGTGCTCCAAATAACCCCGCAGCCAGCTCGCGAGAAATCTGCCTGTTAATTAGTTTGTATCTCCGTGGCAGGTTTATTTCTGCGTGGCTGAATGAAAACGACTTACTTTCACGGTCACGGGGAAAAAATAAAGGCGAGTATCGTTTTCCGTCTGGACGGGCCCCCGTTCTGGCAATAGTCTTCCAGCGAACAAACTCTCCTGGGAAAGTTTCCCTCTTGAGATTTCAATGGTATGACTGTCACGGGATCGCGGATTTTACGCGTCTATAGTAAAAGAATTTAGGCTGCTCGCGTTTCGAAACTGCCGCCCCGTGTTTGGCAGCAGCCACTTTTCCCACGAGTGCAATGTCTCGAAATTAGGCCGGCTTAAGTATCGGTAATTAAATCTTCGAAGGAAAAGCACGTCAATCAACGCGATCTATCCTGCGTTAGAGGCGCGCTAATGGGCCGTGCGCGCAATTAGGGCCGCGTATTTCCTGCAAAACAGCTTCCAAGGGTCACACGAAGCCGACGCGACGTTTCTGTCAGACCATGCGGAATTCGCTAAAAAAACTATACGAGTTCAAACCTCTGTGAAATCCTCGAAAAATTTTTCCCGGGAATAAAACTGCAGTGAGTTTGAAGATTAAAGCTGCTTCTTTACAACGAGACCTTAAAAATTGACCAACGATTTTTTTTGGCTGAGTTATCGATTTTTTAGTGGGAGGATGTACTGCAAACTTTTTGGTAACACGAGGTACATCGATGGCCGAATTATGATCTTCGTTTTTCTTTCGTAAAACGGTGAAAAAAAATCGTAGATCAATTTTTAAGGCCTCGTTGTGAAGGAGAGGCTTTAATCTTCAAATCCGTTGCAGTTTCATTCTCGAGAAAAATTTGTTCACAGAAATAATAGTTGAATTACCATTATATAGTAAGATTTTCCCGAAAAAACTTGTGAAAACCTGAAAAATTTTTCTCGCCAATGAAACTACAGTGAGTTTGAAGATTGAACCCTCCTCTTTCCATCGAGACCTTATAAATTGATCTACAATTTTTTTTCACCATTTTACGAAAGAAAAACGAAGATCATATTTTGGCCATCAATGTACCTCATGTTACCAAAAAGTTGATGGTACATCCTCCCACTAAAAAATCGATAACTCGGCCAAAAAAAATCGTAGATCAATTTTTAAGCTCTCGTTGTAAAGAAGAAGCTTCGATCTCCAACCTCGCTGCAATTTTATTCCCGGAAAAAATTTGTTCACAATGGAAATAGTAGAATTGCACGATCTAAGAAACAGCACGGACCCGACGGTTTTTCTAAGCTGAAAAATAATCGTAGAGCGTAGAACTTGGGTTCGTTTTAAAGCTTGAAGACTCTACTTTCGCCTGCCGTTGTTCATTCTCCACTAAAATATTTTTAAACAACGTAGCAGACAAGAAACCGAAGAAAAGAATGTTTTACACGTGCTAATTCGATCGTTGTCTCTGTAGTTGAGTCGCAAGTATCGCGTGCGAGCAGCTTGGGGGACTCATTTTACTTCGTTCTGGGAGAAAGACACCGGAGGAATCAGGTTTCTAATTTCCAGCCGTTGAAACTCGAGTGGAGTGTAGTCGCAATCAATACGGGAAGAAACGGCACGATGATGGGGCATATCGCGACGTGAAACATGCTAACGTATGTCTCAATGTATGCACAAAGTAGCGGAATGACATTACGCGAAATCGTTATTGTTTACGGCACCGTTACTCAGCCAGAGTTCTAGTTGTGAAACGACTGTAACCGAGGCCGTTCGAGGTGTTGGGAAGAGGATGATGCCTCTAATGATTCCACGATATGTCGCAATTATATCGCAGATCGTGGAAGATGCGCTGCGCAAAGTGTCACGTGCAGATGCCTTTCTATTTTCGTATGAAACGAGAAAATGCATGGTTGCGTTTCGTTTATGTCCGGTGTAACGACCGCGAGGACGGAAATATGAAACAGGCGTACGGCGGCTGGAATTTGTTGTTAAATCTCGAGTGTGGGTCCTTCTTGTTTTCCGTGGTAAATAACACTCGAAATTGCTCAGAAATCATTTAAAGAATTTTAATCGAGCATTAAAGACAACATTATTACAAAATTGTACATTTAGAAGCAGTCCCACTTGCACATTACATTTTTCAATCTATTAAGCGTATTAAGACGGTAAATCAATTTTCATTTCAGGAAGAAAATTTTTATTTTCTATTTTGTTTGTGCCAGATACAATTCACGCAACGTGTGCACGAAATTCAATTAACACTTCAGCGCGGAATTCTTCCCTAATTATTCTTCCACGTGTTCGAATCGGTAAAAAGATGATAATCGAGCGCGTTCTAAAATTATAATTAACCTTTCTTCAATTGTTACAAGAACACGATCGTATCTTTCGAATGTTCAGTGTTCGCGTAAAACGCTGTTGCAACACAGGAATTAGCACAGATGCATATCTACCACCTGATGAAGTAGTATAGCTTGCAGTACAGGTACCATTTTTTATATCCTCACAACCATAAATGTTTTCCTTCTGTTTCAATGGTTTTATACTTCATCGTTGATGCAAATCAATGCAAAACTATCATAACTTGTAGATATTTTGTTAGAAACATTGGTGCAAAGTTTTATGCAGCTGTGTAAACGTGTACGACGCGTATTCAGAAAATGAATTTCTCCACCATAAATGTCTTTCTTCCGTTTCAATGTTTTAACACCGCGCTTCATCGTTGATGCAAATCGATGCAAAACTATTATACCTTGTAGATATTTTGTTAGATACATTAGAGCAAAGTTTTATGCAGCTGTGTAAACGTGTACGACGCGTATTCAGAAAATGAATTTCTCCACCATAAATGTCTTTCTTCCGTTTCAATGTTTTAACACCGCGCTTCATCGTTGATGCAAATCGATGCAAAACTATTATACCTTGTAGATATTTTGTTAGAAACATTAGAGCAAAGTTTTATGCAGGTGTTTAAACGTGTACGATGCGTATTCAGAAAATGAATTTTTCCACGGCAAAATAGTCCAGCCTTGATATATAAAATCGACTTGCAAATGCCGCGTGGGTGACGAATGATCGCATCGAATGATCTCTCCCAAGGATAGCAGTGACCCCCAATAAGACGCGCAAATACCAAACGAGAACGATCTAAGCGGCCGAACATCAAGTTAGAAATCCGCTCTTACCTCATCCATGTTTATCGCAAAAGTGCAAGAACTGCTGCACCTTCTCTAGCTTTGGAATCCTCGAGAGTTCAGGTTTCGTAACTACCTGTCTGACCATAGATGGTATTTGCCGCTGAGGTATCTTTTGCCTCTGCTTATCGAGACGCCTCGGTAAGTTCAACTAATTAACTGTACCGTTCCGAGCCGTTTGCATAATCAGGGTAGCTTTCGTCAGAGTGGTGGGACGGGGTTGCATTTTCCACAAATTTTGCATCGAGAATCTGCTCGCTCGAGATGGGAGCCGTCCAATCGTCATTTTTCTTTCGTCGTGTACGCAGAAAAGTGACGATTAGACGTCGGATTTTATGCATTTCAGGTGAAGTGGGGTAAGTGTACACTAGTTTTTGTGAAGTTGGACTTTAAACTGATATTTTCAGTCTGGTATGTAAAAATTCAACGCTCTTGGTATCAAACTAATGCCACAATTATTACTGATGAATTAGTATTTATGTAGGATTCTCTAATTTTGCTTGAAAATTATCATTCTGATAGGATATTGTCAACGCTGCACTGAATTATTATCAAGCCTGCTATAAAATTTCTTTTTATTGCATTAAATTATATTGTTTATTTTTATAGTTATCCATTTTTAAACAAACAAGTACTTTTAGGCTGAAATATGAACGGGGATACAGTGATATTAAAACAAAGTTTAAAATCTAAATATGATATTTATTATTAATATACACTTGTGTAAAGATTTTGATCGATCGATGAAAACATATTGTCGACGAAAGTTAATTAATTAAATCGTGTCGATGAAAACAGTGTCGGTGAAAGGAGTTGTCAACGAACCCAGATTAACCCATACAGTACGCATTTACGCATCTTAGTGTTTTTCTCAATAAATTTGAAGAAATACACTAGAAACGGTTTGTTTCATGTAAACCTACATCAGTATTTGTTGTACTTCCCTAAAATAACAACGCAGAATATATTAATAACATTTGTAAGCTATTGCACGTTCAAGATGACCTCAAAGTTGTACGTGTACGTCTCACGTGACTGTTTGGCATTGGTCGTTTTAATAGCAATAAAGATATTAATAAAAAAAATAAAAAAACGTGGAATCATAGCAAAACTGAAACGTTAGGCTAATACATATTTATGTTTATCAGTATTACCACAAAAAATACTATTTTTCTGCACAGAGGTAGGTAACACTGATAAATACTCTAAAATCTGAAATTTACATTGGTGTCCTTCCCCCTTAATAAATACAAGCTAGAGAAATTTCGTTCATATTATAATAAAAATAACCAGTTAATGCATTTCCCCCTGTCCACTTTATGACAAAAATGAGTAAATATAATTTAAAACGGTAAACAAATTAGAAGAATTTAAATATACTGTTATATTACTTATTTAACCTATTAAACATATTAAGAGAGAAAACAAATTTCTGTTTCACTGCGGGTTGTTGCGATTCAGGCAAAATATTTTTATTTTGCATAAAGATCCGCTGACTAATGAAGACCCAAAATAACAAATGACCCGTTTTAGATTTATTATTCGACAATTACTGAAATTGTAAAAGGTGTCTTCATGAGAATTTATTGAATATATATTTTGACTCCAGTATCATCTTGTTATTTTTTAAAAACTATACACATCAGTCACTTTTGATGGCCGGTAGGTTCAGTGTTAAAATGTGGATCTACAAATGTCTGAATTTTAGTTAAAGTTAAACGATTTATTCAAGGTTTTACAGAATTCGCTGAAATTCGTTTGTTTCCCATATTTTTCAGGTTCCGATGATGTAAACCGACTTATGAACTTCTGTGTCCATTCGAAAAAATGCGCACGCGCCAGATATACGGTTCGAACCGCTTTCATCGAGGGAATAGTATATTTACGCGAACCGGCCGCAACCATAATCACGCCGCAACCGCAAATTTTATTGATGAATGCAGACGTACGAGTATTCGCTTCGGGTGAGTCCACCTGTGGCTGTGCCATTGCACGCGAAACGGAAAGTAAGAAACGTTACTGAACGACTGAAATAGTTGATACTCCCGTTAATAATTATTTCGTACAATTTAATGCCGGCTATGTTAGAAATTCTTGTTAGAAATTTGAGAAGAATTTAATTTGATTATTTCTCCAATATTTTCAGCCACAATCCTAGCGAATAACTTTACAACAGACAATGTTGTTCAACGATACAACGACTAGCGTTACACGTCTGCGAATAACTCATCCTTCACCAGGAACCGTTGTAAATAACAGTGGACACGCCACGAGGATTTTTGCAACCGTTATTTCGCAAATGAAGCCAGCAGTCGAAATGCTCCGCGGGATTCCATACATCGCGGTTAATTATCATGAATTTACCCTAATCGACGTGCTCTTCGCATACGCGATCCTACTCCAATTAACTCGAGGCAGAGAATTAACTGTCTTATGTATGAGCCGTTTATTTTGAAAGTAGCCTAAGTCCATTGTCCAGAAAAATCAAGCTAGCAATTTTAATATTTACATTTCTACGTTGTCTTTTCATTCCGAAGCAAATTGTAACTAATGTATTTAAAATCGCGAAGATTTTGTAAAAAGGAAATTAGCTGGTTAATAGAATGACACAATTTTTATTTTGAAAATGGCCTAAGTGCATTTTCGAGAAAAATCAAGCTAGCAATTTTAATATTTACATTTCTACGTTGTCTTTTCATTCCGAAGCAAATTGTAACTAATGTATTTAAAACCGCGAAAATTTTGTAAAAAAGAAATTAGCTGGTTAATAGAATGATACAAATTTTTATTTTGTAAATGGCCTAAGTGCATTCTCAAGAAAAATCAAGCTAGCAATTTTAATACTTACATTTCTACGTTGTCTTTTCATTCCGAAGCAAATTGTAACTAATGTATTTAAAACCGCGAAAATTTTGTAAAAAGGAAATTAGCTGGTTAATAGAATGATACAAATTTTTATTTTGTAAATGGCCTAAGTGCATTCTCAAGAAAAATCAAGCTAGCAATTTTAATATTTACATTTCTACGTTGTCTTTTCATTCCGAAGCAAATTGTAACTAATGTATTTAAAATCGCGAAGATTTTGTAAAAAGGAAATTAGCTGGTTAGTAGAATGACACAATTTTTATTTTGAAAATGGCCTATGTGCATTTTCAAGAAAAATCAAGCTAGCAATTTTAATATTTACGTTTCTACGTCGTATTTTCATTCCGAAGCAAATTGTAACTAATGTATTTAAAATCGCGAAAATTTGTAAAAAGGAAATTAGCTGGTTAGTAGAATGATACAATTTTAATTTCATTGAAACGCAAACTATTAAATATCTCAATTTAAACTTAAAAGGAGTTAGGCCAGTTTTAAAATAAAAGGCTCATATAATCATCATGTGTGGATATTTTATACATATACTTTGAAGCATAATTAGCAATTACGCAGCAATTAACAATTAAACTGTACTAAGAACATGTCCAACGCGGGAGATTACGGCGAGAAGACGTGAAAGTATCGTTTTTAGTATCCGCTCTTATTCTTTTTAGGTTCTCGTTTGAGACACCGTGACACGTGAACGTGAGCAGGATTAAGCGCAATTTCTTAGCGCGTGTTTGATCGTTGCAAAAGTGCAGACCTGCAAATCCTGTTCGGACTGAAAACTATTTCGTTCCAGATACTTATTTAATATTTTTATCGAGCAAGCTTTAGAGAGAACATTGGATAGTTGATAAGGATTTAAGAGGTCTCGGGTACCCGAGCGAAAGTGTTCGATGTTATATCACCATCCTGCATTATCCACGGAAATAATCGACGAAAAATAGCAACAAACACGATGATATTCTTGCTTCTGCATTTCGCAATCGAATTAAATCGCGTGCTCAAAAATAACGGGAAACATCCGAATATGTTAATTTTGGAACCAGCTATAAATTGTCGAAGTCCAACCACAACATTTTTTTTCGAGAATGAAACTGCAGTGAGGTTGAAGATTGAAGCTTCTTCTTTACAACGAGACCTTAAAAATTGATCTACGATTTTTTTTTCACCGTTTTACGGGAGAAAAACGAAGACCATGTTTTGGTCATCGCTGTACCTCATCATGTTTCAAAAAGTTTCCGGTACACGTCCCATTCAAAAATCGATAATTCAGCCAAAAAAAATCGTAGAACAATTTTTAAGGTCCCGTTGGAAAGAGGAGGTTTTAATCTTTAATATCACTGTACTTTCATTGGCGAGAAAAATTGTTTAAGGTTTTCACAGATTTTTTCGGAACAATCTGTCTGTATAATGGTAATTCTACTATTATATTTGTGAAAAAATTTTTCTCGGAAATGAAACTGCAACGAATTTAAAGACCGAAGCTTCTCCTTTACAACGAGACATTAAAAATTGATCTACGATTTTTTTTGGCCGAGTTATCGATTTTTTAGTGGGAGGATGTACGATCAACTTTTTGGTAACATCATGAGGTACACCGATGACCAAAACATGGTCTTCGTGTTTGTTTCGTAAAACGGTGAAAAAAAATCGTAGATCAATTTCTAAGGTCTCGTTGTAAAGAAGAAGCTTCAATCTTCAAACTCACTGTAGTTTTATTCCCGGAAAAAATTTGTTCACAAATAGAAAATAGTAGAATTACCAGAATATAGACACATTTTTCCGAAAAAAAGAGTGAAATCCTCAACAAATTTTCCAACGAGACCTTAAGAAGCGACGTACAATTGATCACTGGTGTAATCTAGGAAAACGAGCATCGAATAATACCACAATGATATCCTCGCTTCTGCATCTCGCAATCGGATTAAACCGCGTGCTCAAAAATAACGAGAAATATCCGAATCTCTTAATTTTGTAACCAACTATAAGTTGTCGATGTTACGCAGAGGAGTCCTCTAAGTTCGGACACGACTTCCGAATTGGTATTTGTCGCGATTTTCCACGGTACACGTGTTCCTTAGCTCGATAATGGAGCCAGTGGGCAGGTATGATCGCGGTAAATCAACGCGCGAGATTTACGGCTGACTATTTCCGCCAGAAACCGTTGCACAACATTGTATCGTGTCGAACCTGCGAGAGACCAGAGCCGCGTTAATACGTCGTCCAAGATTTTATGTATTCTTTCCGGACGTGTCCGGCGATCTATCGATCTGCATATGTAGCTAGGGATCCTTACTGGCGAAGAGCCAGCTGCGAGCTGCAGCTATTGAACCGATTTGGCCTCGACAAACAAGGAAGGTCCCGCAATCGTGAAAGTGTATCGATCACAGGTATCGCGATCTGGGTCATCGTGTCGACTTTTCAGCCGTGGGATCATCATCTGCCAAAGGGAGCGGCTCTCTGCTACTTTCTTACACTTTTCCGACAGAATTTCAATTAACAGTTCAATTCCACAGTTTAACCAGTTGACTGCTTTCGTCGCGTATACACGTCAATCAAAATCTCTATCTCGGTGCAGTAACAATAATCTTTCGAAGAATGAATTGTTAATTTTTTATCAAATAAAATAATAAATTAATAAATTAAATTCCGCAGTTAAGAGGTTAATTGTACAGTTTAACATGTTTCTTTTTAAAAAAAATTGTCGAAAATTATAAAGAAGCATTTTATGCATGTCAGAATTAGCCCCAGCAATGTGCCGGGCATTTTTGCATATTCGTGGGGCTGTATAATTGTTTCTGTTCAGTGTTGCAAAAATTCCTTTCGGTTAAAATGCATGTCCAGCATCGCTCTAAATGCTATAAAAACTTGAAACTACTGTCTCGAGTACATTATGAGAAAAATTCGGGGTCACGAAACCATTCGGAAAGTTTTCTTCGGCTGAAATGTTCCTCTTGTATAAATGCCGTACAAATATTAAATCGACGGCTGCAGTAGATCCCGAAGAGAAATTAACGTGAATTGCGAAAAACATGATTCTATAGGACTTCTGAAAAATGTATTGGGTTGTGGAATTATTTCTAGTCAAAATATCAAAATTCCCGACGGCTAAAATGCAGCTCTAGCTTCGCTCTAAATGCTATAAAAATTTGAAACTACTATCTCCAGTACATTACGAGAAAAATTAACATAAGTGTCGAAAACATGATTATGAAGTCATATTGATATGACTTCTGCGCATAAATAGGGTTGTAAAATTGTTTTTAGTCAGAATTTAGAAATTCCCTTCGGCTGAAATGCAGCTCTAGCATTCCGCTGACTATCCAAAAAAATACGAGATCGATACCAGTGGCGGATTCTTCGAAAAAGAATCATGAAGCTCCGGAAAATCTTTCCACTCGACTGAGATCGCCGCTATTTTTCACCGTTTCGGGTCGGAACTGGATCATTATAGGTCAGTATTCGTGGATACCGATCTCCCGGTACTTTGCGTGATGTTTGACTATCGTCGGTGCGTTTTATCAGCGATCGACGAGCGTGCAGAGTCGCGGTGCGCATCGAGGCGCGTCGTAGAACGCGGAACCGCGTTTTCTGGCGGCGTATCTCGATAATAATAATACGTAATTAAATATAACGTTAGACGAGTGAAACTTTTATATTGATATACTGTTTAAAAAAGTTCGAAAAAATGAGTCTCTCTCTGGGAAAGATTCGTTTTTTCTTTATCACACATGTTATTACAGAAAATACGAGTACGGAAAATTCAATTCAGTACTAGCAATGGTTTTTTGCGAATATCTCGATAACTAACAGAGACCCCCTCACATATGAACAGGAAAAAGTTGTTCAAAATCTCGAAGTCTACAACAAATTTAAATCTCATCGAAATCGGAGAGGAGCACCTCTTTCTAAATAATTACCAATATTAAAAAATTAAAGTGTACGATGTTAACAAACATTGTGTCGAACAACAAGTCTCAGTTTCAATTTATCGTTTTGTAATTAATCGAAAAATGGATGCTCCTGACGAAAACGACTGCCTAGTATACTCACATAAATTACTGGTGCACCTAAACAAAAGCAAGAACTAGTGCAAAAAAATTTCAAAACATGATGAAAAATCGTGAAGGAGAAACCGTTGTCTCTATTTAATTCGATACCGATAGTTAAAACCGTACGATAAGAACGTAATAACGTTTGTGCAAACCACTTAGAAAAATATTTCGTCAGTAGTTCGGAGCACTAAGAAGATTTGATGCTTCTGTTACGCTTGAATGATGCGATACACGTGTTCTTCTAAACGAGGTTGTTTGCATAGGTTAAAACGATGTCGATAACACGCGAAAAACAGTTAAAAATCGTCCAGCATTGCCACAATAATAACTGGTGCATCACTCGCAATGGTGCATCAATCCCGAAATTACTCTATGCAGTAATCACCGGTCGATAACGCGTAGACTGCGAATTTTCTGCATTTATAACAAATATAGAAACGTACAATTCAAAGCAGCGGACGTATCAAAAAGATTTAAGGCCATCGGTCCATTAGTTTCGGCTTAATAAGACAATTAAAAGAAGAAAGAATTGTTTATTTCGATCCTTCGGCTTGCAATCGGTGCGGAGAATTTTAATTTCGCATAAAGATCCGCAGTCTGGTAACGCGTTAACAGAGAATGAAATTGTAAAAAGAATTTCGCTTCGTGCAAAGTGTGAACGAAATGAAATTGTAAAAAGAATTTCGCTTCGTGCAAAGTGTGAACGAAAACGCAGACTTTCCAACACGAAACGGAAAACTTGCATAGATCAGCTGGACAAAAGACAAGCTCGGATGGGAATGTTGAATGGGTGCAATGGTGCATCTCTCGAAATGGGTGCATCTATCCCGAAATTACCGTAACGATAATAATAATGAAATCTGCGAGAACGAGCCGAGCCCCGCAGGTTCAATCGCGAAAGGCTCGCGATTCACGTTTTGATCGATCGAGAGCGGCCCCCCACCCCCCTCCTCCACCCTGCATTTGTACAATTAATTGACGCGGCTGTTTCGCAGGCCAGCACGCTCTGTATTATGTCATCGTCGTTCCCTATAATAATGGCACTCGCGTGGAGCGAGCCATCGTGCGCCGACCAAATATTGGGACGTCGTTAATTAACAACAGTTTTCTTTAATGACCGCAAGCCGGTGAATGCCGGCCGCGTCGACCAATTATCGCGACAGATTGCGCGACGTTGTATTATTTCCCCGGGTAATGAACGACCGGCGAAACGGCCGATATGTAATTGAGCAGGATGGACCCGCGGTCATCTCGACTGTTTCAGCACGAACTCATGCTCCAAGGACACTGTCGGCTCGTTCAGCATGATTAGATCAACCTACTACAAGTGCACCTCTCGTGGCAGCTGAGAGGCTGCTGTGAAAAATAATTTTTCTCTCCGCATCCGGCGTAGGTAACAATTTGAAATTTTTATGACATTCGGGGCAATGCTAGAGCTGCATTTTAGCCGTCGGGAATTTTGATATTTTGACTAGAAATAATTCTGCAACCCTTTATATGTGTAGAAGTTATAAAATCGTGTTTCACGAAACTCACGTTAATTTTACATTATTTTTCTTATAATGTACTGGAGACAGTCCTCTCAAATTTTTATGGCATTTAGAGCGACGCTGGAGCTACATTTTAGCAGAAGGAAATTTTGATATTTTTACTAGAAATAATTCTGCAACCCTACACATGTTCAGAAGTCATAAAATCGCGTTTCACGACACTCGTGTTAATTTTTCTCATATTGTACTGCAGACAGTACTCTCAAATTTCTATGGAATTTAGAGCGATGCTAGAGCTGCATTTTAGCTGCCGGGAATTTTGATATTTTGACTGGAAATAATTCTGCAACCCTATATGTGTGCAGAAGTCATCAAATCGCGTTTCACGACATTCGCGTTAATTTTTCTCATATTGTTCTGGAGCCAGTAGTTTCAAATTTTTATGGCATTTAGGGCGACGGTAGACCTGCATTTTAGCCGAAGGAAATTTTGATATTTTTACTAGAAATAATTCTGCAACCCTATACATGTTCAGAAGTCATAAAATCGCGTTTCACGAGACTCGTGTTAATTTTTCTCATATTGTACTGCAGACAGTAGTTTCAAATTTTTATAGCATTTAGAGCGACGCTAGAGCTGCATTTTAGCCGCCGGGAATTTTGATATTTTGACTGGAAATAATTCTGCAACCCTATACATGTTCAGAAGTCATAAAATCGCGTTTCACGACACTCGCGTTAATTTTTCTCATATTGTTCTGGAGACATTAGTTTCAAATTTTTATGGCATTTAGAGCGACGCTAGAGCTGCATTTTAGCCGTCGGGAATTTTGATATTTTGACTGGAAATAATTCTGCTACCCTATATATGTGCAGAAGTTATAAAATCATGTTTCACCACACTCGCGTTAATTTTTCTCATATTGTACTGCAGACAGTAGTTTCAAATTTTTATAGCATTTAGAGCGACGCTAGAGCTGCATTTTAGCAGAAGGAAATTTTTATATTGTGACTAGAAATAATTCTGCAACCCTATATATGTGCAGAAGTTATTAAATCGTGTTTCACGAAACTCACGTTAATTTTACATTATTTTTCTCATAATGTACTGGAGACAGTAGTTTCAAATTTGTATGGCATTTAGAGCGACGCTAGAGCTGCATTTTAGCCGCCGGGTATTTTGATATATTAATTAGAAATAATTCCACGACCCAATACCTCTTCAGAAGTCCTATAATATCATGTTTTCCGCAATTCACGTTAATTTTCCTTCGGGATCTACCGCAGCCGTCGATTTAATATTTCCGCGGCATTTATACAAGAGGAACATTTCAGCCGAAGGAAACGTTCAGAATTGTTTTGTGACCCCGAACCATCGAATTCGAATTGATTACTCACTCAATCGAAGTTACAAAACGCCTCCTGCCCGTCCGGAATTTCCCCGATGGGATTCCACGAGTTCGAAATTGATTTCGAGCGTGTAGAAATAACTGAACGTCTTCTGAATTAGCGGTTTCTAGATGGAAGACACCGTAGGAGTGGCACACCGAGAGTACTATAAGACGATGCCTCTGGAGTTGGAGCGCAACTAAACAACTGACTTTTATGCTGGAAGCTCGATGAGAGGACGGCCAACACGAGTAGTAGTGGTACCGCACGACGAGTTAGGCTAGCAAAGTCTGCAAACAACCGACGAATCGCGTTCAATGACTTTCACTGTTTACCCAACAACGTTCTCCGTAGACGGTGCCTGTGTGCGAGCGCGTTGGGCTTCTTTTTTTTTGTTGTTGCAGCGTTTTCACTCGACGCGGAGGAGAGAAAAAGAAACGAGGCTGTGTAATTGCTATACAAGCCCGCCGCGTAATTAAGGACGTCCGCTTTTCGACTCGATTCGCATTCATTTGCATGAACGACCATGGTGACGCTTCTAACGTCGGGCGAACCCTGGATGCGAGAATTTTTCAGTCGAGAAGAGGTGCGTATCATTCAGGAGAAACTTTGTCTAATTCCAGATTCGATGTGTAATTAAAGCACTTTTCTTCTGCAAGTAAATTTCTTGGTTTTTGTGCCGTTCGTGCATACATGCTTCCTGCGTTTCTATTCGATTGAACCTTGCCCTGGTTTTTGTATCATAAAACAGTGACAAAAAATGGTACTTCGACGAATCTGCCACGGATTTGAAGATTGAAGCCTCGTCTTTCGAACGAGATCTTGAACGTTCATCTACGATATTTTTTAGCCGAGTTATCAATTTTTTAGTGGGAGATGTTCCGTCAACTTTTTGGTAACACGAGGTGCACCGATGGTCAAAACATGGTCTTCGTTTTTATTCCATAAAACAGTGAAAAAAAATCGTACATCACTTTTCAGGGTCTCGTTTTAAAGAAGAAACTACAATCTTCAAATCGATTGTAGTTTCATTTCCGGAAAAATTGTTTAAGGTTTTCACAGATTTTTTCGAAAAAATGTGTCTATATAATGGTAATTCTACTATTATTTCTATGAAAAAATTTTTCTCGCAAATGAATCTACAATGAATTTGAAGATTGAAGCTTCTCCTTTACAACGAGACATTAAAAATTGATCTACGATATTTTTTGGCTGAGTTATCGATTTTTTTGTGGGAGGTGTTCCGCCAACTTTTTGGTAACACGAGGTACACCGATGGTCAAAACATGGTCTTCGTTTTTATTCCATAAAACAGTGAAAAAAAATCGTACATCACTTTTCAGGGTCTCGTTTTAAAGAAGAAACTACAATCTTCAAATCTGCTGTAGTTTTATTCCCGGAGAAAATTTTTTCAGGTTGTCACAGAGGTTTAAATGTACAGTATTTTTTCAAGAAAACGAGATTTCGGTTTTTCGTCTGCCACATCGTTTAAAAATATTTTATAGGAAAATGAACAATTAAAACAAGCCCATGTTTGTTGCCTGTACGATTATTAGAAAACTCTGGGGATCGCACTGTTTCTTAGATCGCGTGGTTTTACTATATTTGGTAACTTCGCCGAATGACATGCGTTCAATCTGTTTTTCATCGGACGTGATTTCAATGAGCCTGTTCGCGTACGTTTATTTGAACAGAAGCACTTGCTGGTACGTTTATTCCCCGTGTTTCCCGATAGATTCGTTTCCCGCGATAAGCGGATCTGTATCGTACGGAGATTATATACGGATCGACTGTAAACAAGCCCCGGCGAAAAACAAGTCGAGACGCCAGATAATCGCTCGAAGGAATGCAACGCTGCTTGCCAAGTGCAGAAAATGTGTCGCGAAGGGACACGGGGACGGAGAGAGATGCGTTTGCAAAAGATCTTGAGATTTCCGCAGCGAGGTTTCTGCGGTTCACCTATGCGTTTCTGCGAGAGTGTATTATAGCTGGTGCGATGAGGTCACTCCTCGAGACCGTGCGAGATGATATCACTCGAACCTCGAGGAGCAACGATTTGTTTACAGGCGTGAAACAATCTCTCGATGTTGCCTTTCGATGTTGCACTCTCGACAGCTTACCGTGCATCGTCTCGCATGAACGTCCTTGCAGTGTCGGATGCGAAATTGTTGCAATTTTACTTGGAATCAATTTTGCCAAATAATTGAGATTGTTTTTGTAGTTTGATCGAACTTTGACCAATTATGTACGTACAGTGGGAGTACATAGTATTTGTACAGCTTTTAAAAACGTTTTACTTTTAATTTGTATTTGTAAAATTTGTTAAAATTGTAAACATTTTTCTTGAATCGTAAAATTTGTAGAAATTTTAGAAATAGCAAAATTAGTAGATATTGTAGAAATTTCGGAAATAGTGAAATTTGAAAAGTGAAGTTTGTAGAAATTGTAGACATTTCGGATATAGTGAAATTTGAAAGGTGTAGTTTATAGAAATTTCTGTAATAATGAAAATTGTAAAAATTGTAGAAGTTTCTAACACAGTAAGTGTAGAAATTATAGTAATTTCAGAAACTGCAAAATTAGTAGAAATAGTGAAATTTGTAAAAGTGAAGTTTATAGAAATTGTAGAATTTTCTAAATAAAATAGTAAGGTTAGTAGAAACTGTAGAAATTTCTGAAATAATGAAAATTGTAAAAATTGTAGAAATTTCTAAAACAGTAAGTGTAAAAATTGTAGAAATTTCAGAAATAGTAAAATTAGTAGGAATTGTAGAAATTTCGGAAACAGTGAAGTTTATAGAAATTGTAGAAATTTCTAAATAAAATAGTGAGATTAGTAGAAACTGTAGAAATTTCTAAAATAATGAAAATTGAAAAAATTGTAGCAATTTCTAAAACAGTGAGTGTAAAAACTGTAGAAATTTCTGAAATAATGAAAATGGTAAAAATTGTAGAAATTTCAGAAACAGCAAAATTAGTAAAAATTTCGGTAACAGTGAAATTTGTAAAAATTGTAGAAACACTTTGTACACCCACCGTAGTCAGGTTCGTTCGAAATTGGTAGTGTTACTACAAAATAGTATGAGTAATCGGAAGTGGAATTATTCCAGTCGCTATAGATATGTTAATGCTTCATTAGCATAACAAATGTATGCGCATTTACCGTGCGAAAGTCTCGTGATAATTGTTTATCTACACTCTGTTTTAAAAAACAAGGAGAGCGCTTAAGAGATACAGTTATCGAGGAATAGTAATTTTGTTGCAACGATTATATATTTAGAATAAATAGAGCTTTTTCTGGCTGTTTAATATCAGAAAGAAAATTTGCAGGTAAAACGATGTGTTTTTCCGTCCATTGTTAAGATACTTCTTGAACTTTTCCCGCTAGAAAGTAGCTTGATAAACAATCAACCGTGCGAATCGTGCCGCATACCATGATCAAAACAAGGACAAAGGCACGCAGGCGAAGGCAACCGAGTGTCATTAAAAAATGCCGGCGGGAAATCATCTTGCACAATAAGAGATTCTCGGACGCACACACGAGGCAACCTGTTAACTACCGTAACGTCTGTGTATTTATAGTTATTATGACACGTATTTTTAGTCATTGATAAAGCCAATCTAGACGTGGGTAAGAGGGATAATGATGCATACGCTGAAAATGTCACTTTAAATGCCATCGTACGGTTATTTAGCAGCCCATTTACGTCATTACGTCGATAAAACCACTAATGTTGCTTTCACAAACACGTGCAGGTGAACAACACTCGCGTGGTGCAACGCTTACTCGAATGCTGTGCTGAATATTCTCATTATAGACACATTGACGAACATCAAAATTTGTATTCCTAATTTTCAGGGAAAATGAACAGTAAAGAAACATTATAAGAATTGTGATTCTTCAGATTAAGGGAAAATTAAGAATAAAAGAACAGTATATAAACATTTTAATTTCTCATTTCGAGGGAAAATGAAGAATGAAAAAAACATTATAATAATGTTGATTTCATTCAGCTTTGAAATACTATTTTTGAAATCCATTCAAAATTTTAGGGTAGTGAAGATTAAAAGAACAGTATATAAAAATATTATTTCCTCATTTCGAGGGAAAATGAAGAATGAGAAACATTATAAAAATGTTGATATCATTTAACTTTGAAATTCAATTTCTAAAATTCATTCAAATCTTGAGGAAAATGGAGAATAATGGAACAGTATATAAAAATTATAATTTCTCATTTTAAGGGAAAATGAAGAATGAAAAACATTATAAAAACGTTGATTTCATTCAACTCTGAAATTGAATTTTTGAAATTCATTCAAATTTTGAGGAAAATGAAGAATAAAAGAACAGTATATAACAATTTTAATTCCTCATTTCAAGAGAAAATGTAGAATGAAGATACACTATAATAATGTTGATTTCATTCAGCTTTGTAATACAATTTTTGAAATCCATTCAAAATTTTAGGGTAGTGAAGATTAAAAGAACAGTATATAAAAATATTAATTCCTCCTTTCGAGGGAAAATGAAGAATGAAAAAACATTATAAAAATGTTGATATCATTTAACTTTGAAATTCAATTTCTAAAATTCATTCAAATCTTGAGGAAAATGGAGAATAATGGAACAGTATATAAAAATTATAATTTCTCATTTTAAGGGAAAATGAAGAATGAAAAACATTATAAAAACGTTGATTTCATTCAACTCTGAAATTGAATTTTTGAAATTCATTCAAATTTTGAGGAAAATTAAGAATAAAAGAACAGTATATAACAATTTTAATTCCTCATTTCAAGGGAAAATGTAGAATGAAGATACACTATAACAATGTTGATTTCATTCAACTTTGAAATTCAATTTCTGAAATGCAATCAAATTTTGGGGAAAATGAAGAATAAAAGAACAGTGTATACAAATTTTAATTCCTCATTTCGCGGGAAAATAAAGAATGAAAAAACATTATAAAAATGTTGATCTCATTCAACTTTGAAATTCAATTTCTGAAATGCAATCAAATCTTGAGGAAAATTAAGAATAAAAGAACAGTGTATAAAAATTTGTTATTCCTCATTTCGATGGAAAAATGAAGAATGAAAAACATTATATAAAAATTAAAATTCATCGTTCCGATAGAAAACGAAGAATGATAAAACATTATAAGAATGTTGATTCCATTCAACTTCATTTCCCAGCGATCGATCTCGTAACGAATGAGAACGATTTTATTTATTTTGCAATTAATTCGCCAAACCGATAGAACGGTTTGGTATATTTCTTATTCACGATTCTTTCTTTGCGCGTTGAATTAATGCACAGCTCCGGGTAGCCGGTTAATTAATTGCACGCTCCTCTGGGATGCAATCGAAACAACAATACGTCGTAACTGCTATAGTAAGTGGGGGGGGGGGGGGGAACTGCACACACAACAGTGACCTTTTTGCGAGTTAGGTTCCCACGTGTGGGTGGCAAACTGGTCCGGGACAATCGTGATCGGACCGAGCGGTGTGCATGCAGTGGTTCCCAGACGTTTTATGGTTATCGAGACCGATACGGTTTTACGGTTATTAATCATGCTGTGTGCCGAATAATCAGCATAGAAGTCACACTTTATCAACGCCTAATCTTCAATACCATACGTTTGTTTATTAGAAATTGCAATTTAATCATTTAAAATTAAACATTACATATTGTCTTCATACTGAAGTTCCGGTGGACTATCAAGACCGAAGTGTCACTTATATCGAGTAGAGACACTATTTAATAATGGACTGTCGTTGGCAAACGAATGTTTAAAAGTGGTGTAACTTATTTGTTTATAATTATTTCTTTATTGAACTTATACCATTGTGTACGCAGCAGTTTTCTGATTAAAAAGAGCCCAAACACGATAGCATTCGGATAGAAATTAGGCGAGTAATCCACGATTCAGTCGAACCTCTCTTATCCGAATTGATCTGAAACGCGCGAGAGTTTGGCTGATAAAACGGTTACGGGAAGTCGCATTATGTCGTGCTTGGGCTTGTTCGAATCGGAGAACTGTCACGAATGCGTTAGTGAATGACTATTCATGATAACAATCGAGACAGCGCCGTGAAAGATGAGAACAGGTGAAACACAGGTGAAAAGAGTAACGTTCCTAATCGAACACGATCTGACTCACCTGACGATAAAAGATCTATTCAGCTCGGCGGACAATGAGTTTATTGAATCGCCGTTAGCAATGAGGTACGATCAGGCAGGAAGGAACCGTACTGTCACTGTCATCGAAGCGTGATGGATGGTCAAGTGACTCGCGTGACAGGAATATGCTCGTCATTCGGCCCGTAGACGATATTATATTAGATATGCCGGGCCAATGAGTTCTCAGGGTCTATTAATTTCGTCCACAAGGAGAGAGAGAGGTGCGTATAGAAGCGCGTCGAATGCGTCTGAAATGCGTGCCGAGATAGAATGCGGAGCAAGGCTTCGCGCGGACGTTATGGCACCGATCATGTCCGTATCCTCAATGTTAAACGCCGTGGGACGCGAAACAGTATCTGTCGAAAATGTTCACATCCTCTAAATTCAATTATCATTTAATTTACTAACAATATAAAAATTATACTTCGCAACTCTCGGGATCGGCTTCGTTGAAAATAATAAATACAGTAAATATTCGATGGACGCCAGGGCCTCGGGGAGGTTCGTCTGCATAGTTCGTAGAGAGACACTATTTTTTGTGCTTCACAGACCTTGCCGAACGTAGAAAAGGACAGCGCGTGTAAACGGAGAACGCGCGCGGACGTTATGGCACCGATCATGTCCGTATCCTCAATGTTAAACGCCGTGGGACGCGAAACAGTAGCTGTCGAAAATGTTCACATCCTCTAAATGCAATCATCATTTAATTTCCTAACAATATAAAAATTATACTTCGCAACTCCCGCGATCGGCTTCTTCGAAAATAATAAATACAGTATATATTCGAGGGACGCCAGGGCCTCGGGGAGGTTCGTCTGCGTAGTTCGTAGAGAGACACTATTTTTTGTTCTTCACAGGCCGAGCCGAACGCAGAAAAGGACAGCGCGTGTAAACGGAGAACGCGCGCGGACGTTATGGCACCGATCATGTCCGTATCCTCAATGTTAAACGCCGTGGGACGCGAAACAGTATCTGTCGAAAATGTACACATCCTCTAAATTCAATTATCATTTAATTTACTAACAATATAAAAATTATACTTCGCAACTGCCGCGATCAGTTTCTTTGAAAATAATAAATACAGTATATATTCGATGGACGCCAGGGCCTCGGGGAGGTTCGTTTGCATAGTTCGTAGAGAGACACTATTTTTTGTGCTTCACAGGCCGAGCCGAACGCAGAAAAGGACAGCGCGTGTAAACAGAGAACGCGCGCGGCCGAAGCACAACAAAAAATAGCGTACCGATGAGACCGCTTCGTGCAACAAATGAAACTTGTTTGTTTGTACGATTGGATTAGTGGTGGTTCACACCGATATACTTTTTGCCTGCATAGAATGTTTACTGTAATAATATTAATAATAAATAAAAATCAATGTACTTCGCAACTCCCAGGATTAGCTATTTTTTTAAATAAATAGTGCAATTGAAATTAACTATAAGCAACAATAATAACTGTAAACGACTATAGCAAGTATTAGTAAAAAGAAAAATTGAGAATTTCAGTTGGAATTGAGAACGGAAGCTATGGGGGGGACGTATGAATAAAGCCATAGTTAGTTTCTACGCATCGATACGATATTTAATATACATTCCGGGGTCGAGAAGTATTTAATACTGTGTAATGATATTGTGTTTAATGGTTAATAGGATGAAACATCGCGGAACAGTGGTAATCGCGGAATAATGAGCGGAATTGAACAGGGAGGAGAAAACGGATTCGGAAATTCCATTCGTGCGGTATCAGCGGTCCGAATCGCGCGGATTCCATGTATCCCGTAGTCCCGAAACTTCCGTTAGATATTTACACGCATTATTCTTTGGTATTCTGATTTCCCCGTGTATAGAATAATATTTCCACTGTGAAAATTTCCTCGGTTCTCCCCCCGTACTGTACAGACACTATTTATTGATCTCTCGCCGCTGGCGTCGACTGTTAAAAACTGACATAACTTTTTTATCACTCATAATTTCTTTGTGGACCTTTCACTATTGTATTCCTGACCTTTTTCTGAGTAGAAAGAGCCCAAACACGATAGAAGTCCGATCGCAGTTGCTCGAGTAATCCACGAATTTTTGGACCCTCTGATATCCGAACTGAATTCTCGAAGCTCGAATTGTGTCGTGCTTGGGCTCGTTTGAATCGGAAAACTGTCACGAATACGATGGCAACTGTTTTAGAGAAATGTAATTGAAGACAAAACAGTGGAATTATTTTTAATAGGCGCTTTGTTCGATCATTTCCATCGAAATGGCGTCTCGTGACAATGGATCGTTTCTGATCGGCAGCGATTCACGACCGGAAGTTTGTCACCACTATCGCAATCCTCGACAAACTGCTTCCAGGTATCAGTTACGAGTTGCAATGAATTCGACTGACAAAGGGACGGTAAAATAAAATTCCACGTGCGTCACCGACAGGCGCTTTGTGGCCGAGCCACGCGAGAGCACGCCTCGCGTGACTCTTTGTCGATCTTTGGCCCTGAATTACAAGGCACAAGGCCCCGGGATATACCCTCCCGTTGTCTCCGCCGTATTTTCTTTCGTTCGTCTTGCTAATGTTACCGATTTCGGTTCAGCATCACGAAAATAAAAATCATGAAGGTATAGCAGCATTATTTATGCATTTCTGATGAGAATAATTGTTAAGGAAAAGAAACGAATGTGAAATTGTGAAAATTTTTGAAAAAGTGTTTGTAGAAATTTCGGAATTTATGCATTTCTGATGAGAATTGTCAAGGAAAGGAAATGAATGTGAAATTCGTAGAAATTTATGTATTTCTGATGACAATTATCAAAGAAAGGAAATGAATGTGGAATTGTAGAAATTTCTGAATTTTTTGCATTTCTAATGACAATTATCAAGGTATGGAAATGAATATGAAATTGTAGAAATTTCTGTATTAGTGAAATTTGTAGAAATTGCTGAATTTATGCATTTTGTATGACAATTATCAAGGAAAGGAATTGAATGTGAAATTGTAGAAGTTTCTGAAATAGTGAGATTTATAAAAATTGTAGAAATTTCTGAAATAGTGAGATTTATAAAAATTGTAAAAATGTCTGAAATGTTATAGTAAAATGTATAGAAATTGTAGAAATTTCTGAAGTAGTAAAATTTGTAAAAATTATAGAAATTTCTGAAACAGTAAAAGTGGAAATTGTAAGAATTTCTGAAATGTTATAGTAAAATTTATAGAAATTGTAGAAATTTTTAAATTAGTGAAGTTTGTCACATTATACACATTTCTGAAATAGCGACATTTGTAGGAATTGTGAAATTTCTGAAATAGTGAGATTTATAAAAATTGTAAAAATTTCTGAAATAGTGAGATTTATAAAAATTATAAAAATGTCTGAAATGTTATAGCAAAATTCATAAAAATTGTAGAAATGTCTAAAATAGCGAAATTTGTCAAAATTGTAAAAGTTTCTGAGATAGTAAAAGTGGAAATTGTAAAAACTTCTGATATTTCGTGAAAGTAAGAACGTCTTAAATACAAAAATTTGTAAAACTCGTAAAAATGACTAAAGTGGTAAAACTTGTAGAAATTGTACAAACTCGTTTAGAGAAATGGCAGCGATCGATTCGCGCTCGCATGGGTCCGGTCCTGCGATTTGACCGCGCTAAATTTAATTTCGCATTGACATGCGAGATTATTTAGTTGATACTGGAGCAAGATTAACGATGGTGCGAAGAGTGTATTCGGTTTCCGATGTCGAAGCACTCCGGTTCTAATTGCATCGGGAGACTTTATCTCTCGCCTATAAACAGGTTGCCGCCAGTAATTTACTTCCGTCGCTTGATTTTTTCAGAAAGTGCCAGTTCAACGTAGAGATCAAAATTAGAAATAAATTCTCTAGCTCGAGGAGCATCGAATCCGCGATCTTCAAGTCGGTGCTCTCGAGACTGCAGTTTCCTTCTCCCCGACTCGCAAGACGAAAAATCGCGAATAAACGTGGACGATCCGTGTCTTCAGATAAAAGAATTATAACGATGAAAATCGCCTTTCCGCGTGTCGACGGGCTGCCCCACTCGAAACGTTTATAGTAATCCTCTCAGGAAACTCTTCAGTCGCGGAGGAAACTGTAAGAGCGCAAAAGTCAGAGGCCAATGAAGGATCCCCGGGGTATAATAGTTCGGCGGAAATTCGCGTGCAAAAATTGCTCGGTCTTCCTCGTATTTTTAACGGAGAAAAACGGACGAAAACGAAAACGTTGGCTCCTTACGTTCAACGATTCGACGGCAGCTGGCTCGCTTTATTTTTTCATCGCCGCTAGCGCAAATATTATTATTGGCTACGGAGGACCTGATCCCGCGGATTTCGCGAAACCGGGTCGAAATAATCGGCGAACCTTTTCCCCGTTCCGAGAAATGCGAATTTTTAAAAAATACTCCTCGAGTCAGGGAAACTCGTTTCAGATAGAAAAGAAACGAAGAAGCCATTTTTTATTCTACATAAAAATTCCTGATTAAAATGAACATTGAAAAAGGGCAATTTTCATTTCGCATAAAAATCCGCGGATGAACGTCAGACGGGTTGTTTGGGGAGAAATAGATCTTTTCAAGTTCGTCCCGGCCGAGGTCTTTGACCTTTAAGCTACGAAAAGAAGCTGAGGATCGGATCCCCCCTCCCTCGCCTCTCGCGCCGTTTGTAAAAATACATCGGCGAACAGAGACCGCTATATTTCGACCCGTCCGATCGATTCACGAACGTATTTTCAGATCCACGACGACCTTGGACGATCAGAATACCCTGTACTTCCCTACTCGCACGGATGTCACTCGTTTCGAGAGTCGAGAGAAAGAAAACGAATTTATAGTCGGTGCCACCCTCGCGAAAATCGCGCTCGTACAGTTCTTTTCGCGGTCGCGAGAACCTCTCGTGGAAGATTACCGGGGAATTGATTGCAGCTATTTTCGGGGCTGCTTGGAAATGATAAACAAATGGTTATTTCTATCCCGTACGCGCGGATGGATTGAAACTGTCCAAATTGGTCGTACGTTGTACGAACACTGTGCTTTTGTTCCGAGAAAATCCAACGATTTCCTACCGAACGTACCAAAAATATTGTTTCTACGATTCTTTGGGTAATTTACAGTAACTTTCTCCTTCGCGAAAATCTTCTCCGAGGCTCCGTTCAGGAGTTATCAACGAAAAACGCGGACCAATCGCAGCGCATCTACGGCTGACCTTGGCCGACCGAAAGTGGGCGGAGTCTACTGCAGCCACGCCCGTTCATCCGCGTTTTTCATCGATAACTCTGTAACGGAGCCTCGTAGAACATTTCCGCAAAGGGAAAAGTTGCTTCGAATCGTCCCAGGAACACTTTCGAGGAAGCACGACAATTTCCGGACAGCCTGTACTGCGGTAGACTCCCTTGAAACTAGACTTTCCGCGCTTTCACCACTTTCCGGTGAATTTCAACGTGGTTAAAATAGTTTCTCTGCACAATTTCAACAATTAAAACTTCAACCGGCTCGGTTCGATTTGAAAAAACTTGTGTAATAATTAATTTTATTAACGATAAATGTGTCCGTTCCTTTCCGCTCCCTGATAAATCTGCGCGGCACGAGGAAGCTCTACCAGAAGAGAAAGGAGGCACCGTGGCCGTTCTGTTAATGGGATTTTGATCATCGCCGGTGCTCGAAGAGGAGTACGGGCGAACGAAACGCAGCCAAAGAAATGGTGCCAGGTGCCGGAGCACGCCAAAAGGCCTAAACTTTGTACTGGCGTCGAATTAACGAGTTTCTAGCGACGACAATTTGACACGGCAAGAAGAGCCAGTTCCGTTCCGAACGACGAAAAACCGACAGAAATTCGAGGCACAACACTTCCTGCCGCGGATCTCCGCAGAACTTCGACTTTACGTAATACGAGCGTTATTTTTTTCTTCTTTTCTCCCCGTTGATTTCTCCGATGGTATTTTCGTTCGCGCTCTGTGCCAGATGTCGCGTATGTATTCCGACCGACGCGTTCGGAATATCGTCGGTGTGTGCACGTGCTTCTCGTTCGTGTTCCGCCGAGAAAAATCGCTCGATGTAAATAAGAAGAGACGTCTTCCGTCCATCGGGGTTCGTTTTACAGTGCCGGACAAAATGATAGGACATTTTATGTGTCTGTAATAAATGGATACTTTGAAGAACATATTTAATACACAGAGCGTGTAATACGTACATATATCCTATTGTGTTATATGAAATATACAAATACATCAAATGCCCTATCATTTTGTCCGGCACTGTAATCGGGAATCCGTCAGGAATACAATGGCAGACCGATAAATAAAAACGATAGCACATCTTTGTAGTGTTGTGTGCTTCGTTTATATTTGTTTTTATCGCGTCCTGAACGTGAATCACGCTCGGCTAAATAATCGCAGACGCAGTAGCAAGTATTTCTGTCTCGAGTGACATAACTTTATAACGTACGCGTTTGTGTGTGTGTAGATAATTTTATAGTGACGCATCCTTGTTCCTTTATTCGAGGAGACTTCCCGCATAATAATGCGGAAAGTATAGAACGGTAACACAGCGGATTGGCACGGCCCTAACCCCGTTGTTTATCGCGCGAATTCGAGTTAAGATCGGGAATAATTTAAACAAGTGAATTTTGGCGAACAGCAAGGTCCAGAGCTACGCGCAAAATTATTTACGAGACGCGAGCGTCTATTAATCCTCCTTGCAGTCGTCACCACTGCCGCTGCCGCCACCGGCGCCGCAATTCCATCAGAGTTTCGAATCCGATTCCCTTCCAGTGCCAACCCGGAGACTCTAAATCGAAAATCATTAAACCCGAAATTGTCGATGGTTTACCCCGCCTTCTCCCGCGGATCTGATGATTCGAATCCCAGTTTATTCGACCCGGAAGAGGCTAGCAGTGCTCCGAGGGCAAACGCTGGATCAATCGAAGCAATTATCGCAAATTTTCCGAAGACTGTGCAAGTTTATTTGCAATTTTATGTATGGATCGTTTATCTTGAAACTGGTGCAAGTCCATTTTTCAAAAAAATGAGGCCTCGCATAATTTGTGATTAATTTAGTGTAAATAGAAAGTCATTTTTTCTTTTTAAATGGACTTGCACCACTTTCAAAATAAACGGTCCAATATAATAGTTGTGTATTTGGAATTTAGTGAACGTAGAATTCCTACTGTTTTTTTATTTCGAATGGTTAGGGTCGTCACTGTTCGACACGTGGTTAATGAAATTGTAGAAAATTGTAGAAAATTTTAAAATAGAGAACACTGTAGTTGCTAGACAAGTCCAATTTGAAAAATGTTCTATTAGTTGCTTTCAAACGATGACTGACTATTAAAGGAGAAAGTCGGAACTTTCTTCGTCATCGGTAAGGAAACGTCTCGCCCCATTGAATTCTTGAACTATTAAATTACCATTTGCGAGCCTGTATTCATTAAAAAGAAAAGATAAGCTTCCCAGATATCTTTCAGGAATAATATTTGCAAGAACGTTAGCGAAGATGAAAGTGAACGAGATTGATCTTGTCGGATACTCCGGGTACACACTGATGCTGGTCGCAAATTTATGGGTCACGTTGCCAAAATTCTTTAGGGGAAGCTTGACAAGCAGCATCCGTCGATGTCAGTGCAGGAAACTCGCTAACAAGCTGACGTCAGTCCTCTGGACACGAAAAAATCAATGCAGGGCACGGAACTGCACGAGCACCTTCGCGAAACAAACTTAAAAATCAAAATGGTGATTTTCTCGATGAAATGAAACTGGTACGTAGCCTGAAAAAAAATCCATTGACGATCCTCACATTTAAATAAACGATTTCAACGAGATTGTGTGCTCGAGGAAAATGGAGGAGGGTTCATCATGTGTACAGCAATGTGATAAAAAATTTGTTGAGGATCTCCACATTTAAATAAAGAACTTCAAGAAGATTATGTGTGTGACAAAAATACAGGAGGGATCTTCGTGTGTACA